>QJSC01017333.1:50861-102792 GCA_003697955.1 Calidris pygmaea
CATCTCCAAGGGACATTGCTGCACCCCACCCCCCCACCCCCCCTCCCACAGCCACCATGAACCCCAGAAAGGGTTCCCCGTGTGAGCCAGCACCCAACCCCTCTGCACGGGGCATCAAGGAGCCACGATGGCATGTGCCCCCCCTCCCCGTGGAGCCCCCTCTTGTCCAAGCGCCTTCCTCCGGACCCCCGTGCCCGCTCCTGTCCCCCCCCAGGGCTCACGTGCCCACTGGTGACAAGAGCCTTTGGGGACCCGGTGGCAGCTCAAAGCCACCGGTGACAGCACCGGGCTTGACCTGCCGGGAAGTTTATTGAGTGTTTGAAGGGGGGGTCGTGGCAGAACCACGGGCCCCCTCCCTGCCCACCCAAAAACCACCGTGAGACCCTCGCTAACAGCAGCTGCTTCGGTTTTCATCACTTTTGTACAAAAATGGGGGGGCAGAAGTGTTCAGAGGCAGGAGGGAAGATCAGGACAGGGATGGGCCTGAGGTCGGGGACAGGGAGGGGGACAAGCCCCAACTCTCCTCCTTTCCCCCCCCGAGCTCTGCCCTCACCTCGTTACCGTCAACACTCTGTAGAGCCTTAATGAACAGAAACCTGCAGCAGCTCCGGGAGGGAGGGGACAGGGTCACCCCAGGCTGCTTTTGGCAGAGGGGAGCTGCCACGAGGTCACGCTCAGGTTGGGGGGCTCATGTCCCCCCACCCCACAGCACGGGGGCTGACACACGTGTGTGCGTGGGGAAGCAGCTCCCATGCGGGCGCTGTCACAGAGCTCCACGGGGAACCAGCTCTGGGAGATGCCGATCATCTCCTTGGCCACAGTGGCTGCTGGTGGCCAAGTGGCTCCTCCAGGGCAGACCCGGCCCTTGATGAGCCCCACATTGCCCTCCCGGGAAGCTTGGCCCAGGGCAGGCAGGGCTTCGAAGCCATGATCTGCTGTCCTTAAGCCTTCATCATCCTCCATGCAATAATTAACCACAAAGGCAGCAAACGAGGTCAGGAACCTGCGGCACCGAGCGCAGCGGGGCTGATCCAGCAGCCGCTCAGCACCACAGGGAGGTCAGCAAGGCCACCAGCCTCTCCTGGGGGTCTTCAGGACCACAGTCACAAAGGTACTTCACAGGAGGGGGGTCTACACCAGACGACAGCAAGCACATCTTCAGCAAGAACAACTCACCCAAGGCCAAGACCCCAAGGGTCCCCAGAGCAGCTCCTGCAGTCCCCAAGACCAGGGCCTCCATGATGTAGGTCACTGGCCAACATTAGGAGGGGTCAGGCATCAACCAGTGCTCCCTCTTCCCTCCACGGAAGGGCCAAGCTTGGTGAAGGACAATGACGCTTGGTGAAGGACAACCACGCTCAGCCCTAGGCTGATGTCACAATGCCATCCCTGCCAACGCCCCAGGGAAGCTCATGGCCTCTCCCACTGAGGAGCGCTGCCAGGGGGTGACCCATTCCCTGCAGGGGACAACTGAGCACCTTGAGTTTCGGGCACTGCCTGCAGGGACCCATTCCTGGCTCATCGGCTGGCCAGGTCACCCCTCTTTGCTGTCTGGGGTCACAGAGCCGGTCGCTGCCTCCTGGAGACACCATCGAGATGTTGAGCAGTTGATGCACCAAAGCCCGTTCCCACCTCTCTCCCAGGGATGAGGCTGGAGCTGAACCACACCAGGAATGGGGCTCTGCTGGAGACAAGGCCCTGCAGATGCTCTGCTCAGCCCTTCGTTAACCTGTTCAACTTCCTCGTTAGGGAAATAAGAGCCGGAGCTTGCACTGGAGAAATAGCTCAGGAGGACCCTCTGAAGCCTCTAACCCAGCCTCCTGCTCACAGCAGGGCTTCCTTGTCCAGCTGCTCAGCTTCACTTCAAGCCCGGAGTGAAGAAGGACAGTTATCCTTCACTTGAGGCTGGGAAGTCTCCAGGGACAGACAGACCCGCTGCTCTGGGTGCCCGGCCCAGGGCTGACACCTCTCTTGGCCAGGGAGCTTTCCCTTTTCCCAAGATGCACCCGGGAAGCCCAAGCTTGGGACATCTGGCCCCACTGAAAGGTTGGCTCCATCCTGCTTGGAACCACCCTTTGAGAAGTCACAGGCTGCTTTTAGATACCCCTCAGCCTCTTCCTGGCAAGACAAACCCAGCCCAGATCTCCTCTGCTCAGCCCTGTGTCCAGGCGAGCTCAGTGGTCTCCACTGGCTGCTCTCCAGTTTCTCCACATCCCTCTGTACCCAGGGCCATCCCTGCGCTGGGTACAAGGGTGTTCCACAGCCGCATTCCCAGGGCAAACCACGGACGGAGGGATATTATGTGACCAGAGCCACCACTGTCTCAGACTCAGCCTGCTCCCCGTCACTCCGAGACCCTTTCCAACAAATCTTCTGCCCACCCCACCGCCTGGCCTCAACTGATGGACGTTTCACGTAAGTTATCTGTGCTTCAGTTTTACCCAATGACCAGCAGAGCAGGATCTCACCTTCCATTTTATTTCAAAGATTAAAAGTTTGCTAAAAAAAATAGCTTAGTACCAGTTACAAACATCTGTAAATACTCAAGGATGTCCAAGAACCCCCCAAACCACGTGAAGAACACAGGTCTCAGCCCCAGGGCCCTCCCCTCCACCATCTGCACCTCCAGGGAGAGGAGGAACAGGCCACGCTCTCAGGCTGGAAGGGCAAAGAGCATAGTCCTGCTGAAGATGCTTCCAGGGAAAGCCCACGTTGTCAGCAGCCCAGTGAGGAGATAAAGAAGGAAGCTCTCGGCTCTGAACGTTACCAGCAGAGAGCAGGGAAGACCCCAGCCCCTGGCGGACCTGAGGACAGTGAAACCACCACATCACCCAGCAGTTCCCAAGAGAGACCTGCCCACGTTGTCTGGAGACCACTGTGCAGCCGAGGGTCCCCACTCCGGCTGTACCTCCTGGTCCTGACAGGGAGGGCGGCTCCTTAAATTCCCTTCCAAGCACTTCCCAGCTCCCTCTAAGGGCCCAGAGAACAGCCCAGGAGGTGGGTTTAACTAGTCCGGCTGCCAAAACAGGTCTCAAATATGGGGAAAGAGGCTCCTTGGGTCTCCGTGCAGCAGTTCCGGCAGCTCTTGTCCTCTTTGCCTGCCCAGGCAAGCTCCGACTTCTGCCTCAGGACTGAGCAGAGCTGAGACTCATACCCACTGTCCCTCAGGTTGACATGTGTCCTTTGGAGCAAGTCCCTGTCCACAGGCTGCATCCTGCCCTCCTGGCCATCCGTTAGCGTGGAGAGCAGCTGGACATCCCAGTCTGACTCAGAAGAGCTTTTGCTGAAGTTGTGGTCAACCCGTGTCTTCTGCGGGAGAGGCTGGAGGAGCCCGGAGCTCGGAGCCCGCTCTCGGCCGCGGCCCAGGCGGTCGGGTAGTTCAGGGGCTATTTTTTCTGCTGTTGTGACACCGAGTGAGCAGGAACATCTGGCTTCAGCCACAGGCGGTTTTGGAGAGGGCAAGTGGCCAGCAGGACAGCTGCTCATTGTGCTCTCCAGATGAGGACTATCCACATTTCTGGGTGCGTTTTCGTTCTCCCCCATGAGCTGTTCCCCCTGGGAACTCGCGTTGGCTCCGCTCCGGCCCCGCTCGCTGACATTGCTGGCTGCAGCAGCCTCTGGGGGACCAAACCCCACAGAGACGGCTTCAAGGGGACTCGGCGGTGACGCGTGGTCCCCAATGTCTCCACACGGGCACAGCTCCAGACCAAGGGAGCTGCGAGGTCTGCTGCAGAGCTCTGTGCTTCGGGGCAAGCTGCCAGGTTCCACCACACCAGGCAGGCCTGGCTCAGATGTTGGTCCTGCGCCCTGCACCCCCGTCCCACCGTCCGTGGGGCTCCTGTGCGGAGAGAGGCCACCACCCAGCTCCAGCCTGGGCTTCTTCTCCACCTGGCTGCTCTCTCCGGAGAGCTGGCGTTTCCTGCAGGCAGGCAACGTTTGCAGAGGATGGTCGATAGACCCGAGTGTTTGCTGTTTGTGAGGTTCAGATGAAGAAGCAACAACCTCTCCAGCACAAGTGGCCGCTGCAGCCGGGCCAGGAGCCAAGCCTGAGTCTGTGTCCCCCACCACAGATTCCTCCACGGAGCCACGCATGGCACAGACCCCTCCAGTAAGTCCTGCCCCAACAGACAGCCCCCCAGAGCCGTCCAACGGCCCTCCTCCTTCTCTGGGATCACTGACCTCCCTGGGCCAGTGAGAGGAGCAGCCCTTGGTCTTCAGGCCACGATCACGCTCCGTATCAATTACCGGTTCCACAGCTCTCTGCTCAGACTGCTGCCACTCCTTTCCCAGCTCTGCTGTCAGAATCTCAATTCCTCCAGTAACTTGTGCTCGAGGCAGCAAGCGTTCATCTGTCAGGCAGGACCTCGGCGCCCTAAGAAGAACCACTGGTTAATGCTCACTCTCTCCAGGCCCAGCAACACCCTCCCCGCGGGGAGACAGAGCGGTTTCTGCAGCGCAGGATGTTTGAAGCCCTTGCTAAGAGGACAGTCAGGAATTTTTGAGCAGTGAGGCTCAGACAGTGACACTGCAGCTACAGGGGAGACTGGCAGCATGAGGGATCTCTCAGCCTTCTCAGCAGCCCAGGGTCTGGGCTCAGGGGTGGTACAGAGCAGTGGGGTTTGCCTCAGCCATGGGATGGAAGAGATGGGCCCAGCTGTCCTTTCTCATTTAAGGGGCACTAGAAGTCCACAGGGACTTCCCTGAAGCAGAGAAGCCACATAAACTTAAGAAAAACATCTCCCACAGCTCATCTAAACCTTGTCTGGTGGGTGCCAGGTCAGTCCTGCACTCACAGCCACATCCCCCTGCTCCCCGCTGACCGATCCCCTGGCACAGGGACCAGTGTCACAGCAGCACAGAGACTCGGTCCCCATCCCCGTGCTGTGTGACACCGTGGCTGCTTTTCGGCTCCAAGAGTTCCCAGATTCGCAAAGACTTACTCGGCTGAGTGCTCCACAAAGCTGTTGGTGAGCTGGGAGATGACACGATCCACAGGAGCGTACTGTGAGTCGTCCAGCGCAAACCGCTTGTGCTGGGGGCTCTGGAGATGCTGGAAGGAGCAGAGGCCCTTTTAGCAACACTTATTCCTTCACAGGAGGGAAATCTGCAGTAACAGCCACTTCCCAAACAGCCTTTTCAGCAGACAGAGCTGTTGTTAGGGAGCAGGTTTGGGAAAGGCAGGCAGGGCCGTTCCCCTGGTTGCTTACGGGGAGAGTTCCGTTCCCATAGACACCCGCTGGTGAGGAGGCTGGGCTGTGTGGAACAGCAGCCCACAGCTTCCCCAGCAGCTGGAGAAAATGCAGACTCCAAACACGCACCGTCTATCACTAAAAGCTGGGCTCTGAGAGCCTCGTTGTTTGGCATCTTCCAGGAGATTAAAAAACCCACCTCTTCGCACCTTTTAAAATCAGCCTGTGCCCCCTGCCCTCTCTGACTGCCATGGAATGGGTTCGCCACCTCACAGACAAGAACACAGGATGATCCTGGAGGCTTTCCTTGCCCAGGAGATGAGCATCCAATCTTCAAAACCACTGTTTGCCCAGACCAGGAGGTCAGAGCCCAGATATACTATGGCTTAAATCTCCGAGGGTGATCCCACAACATAAGGAAGGCTGTAGGTCCAGCAACCTGCCTCCCTTTGCTTGTACTGGTAACAGACACATCATGATTAATGAGCCGCCCAGTGGTCCCCATAACTTTTTCAAGGAACCAGGTCCCAGGAGAACCTTTACCTTCTGCAGCTCTTCAAAGGTCTCTTGGCAGCACTCACAAAATCCTCTCTTCTTTTTTGGCAGGGTGACCGGTGTGGATCGGGGGCTCTTCTCCCCGTCGCTGGGCACAGGACAGCCCTCTGCACCCCTGCAAACACAGCAGACATCTTCCCTGCCCTTACTCACCAGCAGGTACCCATCTACCTGTGAAAGGTTCTGTTTAACCCAGAACAGGGCTTCTTTCCCCCACATCCAGAAGAGAATGGATTCCCTAAATCCCAGGAATCAGCAGGGCAGCAGTTGGCAGAGGGGTTGTGTTAAAAACTTGCACAGGAGGAGCTACAACCTACCTGGCTCTGCAAGAGTTCGAGAGGTTTTTCAGAGGCTCAAATGGGCTGGAGCTTTTGGGTGCCAGGAAGTTCAGGTCGGGAAAGGTTTTGAACTGGTGATGGAAAGGCCGGAATTGCCTGAAAGCAGCAGATCAGGACATGAGCCTTCTGGCAGTGACAGCACGGTTAGACAGCAGTCCCTCCCGCAGAAGGACTCAAGGTGCCACCTTGTTTGTGATGAGATACTGCCCGTGGCTGTCCTTTCACTTGGCTGTTCCAGAGATTTCCCATTTCTCACTGGAGGGACTAAACCCCATTCCCAGTAACAGCACTGGTGGGGCCATGCTTTGGGCTGCTCAGCTCAGAGCCCACCTTTTGCCCCAGGGTGTGGTGGCAGCAGCCAGCGCTGCATTTCCAGCCACAGCAGCACGGGAAGGTTTGGGTTCCCAGACCACATCTCTCTCTTCACACTTTATTGCTTGCAGCATGTAAAACCTAATATTTGACTCTGCAGCTGCCTTAAATGTTGTCTTCAGAATAATTAATTAGTGCTCGGGATACTGTTAGAGTTACAGAGTTGTTAGAAACACCAGAGAGATCAGATCCCCCTGTGCTGGAGGCTGTAATCAAGTTACAGGCCCTGACCTCATGCGTTTCAATCTCTTTCCTCATCTCAGAGGGCTCGAGCAGATTAAGTGACCCGCTGAGGATCACAAACAGAATCCAAGCGAGGAAGTAAACTCTGTTGTCGAGTCTCGTTTAACACCTTTTCCCCCCCATGACACATGAGCCACCCAGATTGTTTCTCTCAACTCCATCTGCCTCCCTCTAGGAGAGGGTCAGCTTCCCCGTGCATAACAGGGTCTCCAGAGAAGCCATGCTCTGCCTCACGGACAGAATATTCACTGCCCCACAAGCAAACAGAACAGATACAGGATTCCCTCCCTGGAAGCCCCTGAGGTTTAATATAGTTTGGCCTTGAGGTTGAGAAAAATCTCATTTACCTGCTCTGGTCTTCAACTTTCAGAAAAGGGGGCTTCAGTTTTCCTGCTGGAAAGCAAGCTGGTTAGAAGTTGCTCTGACCAAATTCCCTCCTTATTCATTCATTCCCCAATGGAACCGGGCTACAGAGCCACGCTCACCAGTACTCCCAACACTCAGGAATGCCAAGTGACAGGACATGCAGCCAAACCAGCTCTTTGGGTTATTTACTACAGCCCTCACCTCCAGAGCATCCCCTAGGGTGACCAAACCCTGGAGGCAGCCCAACCGTGGGCTGTTTCCACCTTGGAAAGCCCACCCAGCGAAGCCCCGTGCACCTTTAGCGTCTGCTCACTCTTATCAGCCAGTGATCTGACCCCAACCTTCCAGTTCTGACCTGAATCCTAAAACCTGTCACACATCCTCAACACAACACCCCTCCAAGCACAGGAGACGAGTTTATGAGAAACCAATTGCAGCAGCATTTGCACAAGCACAGAGCACATCAACCCCTCCAGCACCCCTTCCTCCCTTCACCTTTACGCAACAGCTCAGAAAGCTCAGGTCAGGATGGTAAAGTCAAAGCAGTCAGAGCTGCTGGAGACAAACCAAGGTGCTGCAGAGCCAGACCTGGCACAAGAACATTGCTAAAGAGCAGTATCTGGCCTTGGCTTGGTCCCTGAGGAGGGCAAAGAGCAGCTACGCTTCCTACAGAGGCATAATATATATTAAGGGAGCAGAAGAAAGCCTCAGCAGCGCACTCAGGGAAAAGGTTTTCAGAGCCAGGCCGGGAGAAGAGGCACTGGGTCCCTTCTGCCTCGCAGGTCTGTTATCGCCAGTGATAACGTTACGCTCAGCCCGGAAATCTGAGTACGGATCGGTCAAGAAACAACCGAACACCACGGTATTCCCACAGGGCGCCTGCCTGACCCTGAAACCAAACCTCTTGGGCCTCCCTTACCGCCTCTGAAGGACGAGGAGATTTGTTTTCCTGCGGTCCTGGTGCTCAGTGCTATTTTCTCCAAAGAAATTTTAACCTCCAGAGAGGCTGAGTCCCCCCGTCCTCACCCGTCAGTTCCTCGAGCCTCATCCTGCGCTTGCAGCAAATGTGCTGTTACGTCACTAAAGGAGCTATTTAAGTACAGGATCAATTTTTCCAAGTAAATGCTGCCAAATGCTTAGCACTTCTGAAAGCAAGGCCACGTTTAGGGCCCCAGATAAAGCTGAGAGCGGTGTGCAGGCCCCCGGCTCCCGTGGCAGAGCGCTGAATGGTGACAAACGTCTCAGCTGTCACCACAAGTCCCCAGGCAGGGTTCGGAGCGTGCCGCGGCGGAGAGCTCTGAGCCTGCAGCAGACAATCTGCCTTATCCCACAGCTTTTCCAGCCTTTTTTTTTTTTTTTTTTTTTCCCCCCTCCCCTCACCCCAAACTGGAAAATAATCTTCCACGTGTCACACACAGAATCCAGGTTGGAATCTGCTCGGAGATATCACTGAGCGTTCCCTCTCCAACGAGCAAAGTCAAACAAATCACAAATTAACTCCCATCCCCGGTGCCAATGTCAGCACCACAATTGGCTCTTGTCTAATTGCAGATGAGAACCTGGTTTCCCCCCTCCTCCTCCCTCCTCCTTTGGAAGCGTTATCCCTAGATTGGTGTCTCAGCAGCACATTTCAGCCTAACAGAAGTGAGTGGGTTGTGAGGAACACGCTCTCCTCTGTAGGATGCATTATTCTTCGAAACTTGGTTTGCGCCAGTGGGTTCAGCGCGCGGTGCCAGCAGCGCGGCTCTCGGGCGCCGCGGGATTCGGGGAGCTGAAGCCGCTGATGGGATTCGGGGAGCTGCAAACGGCTGATGGGATTTTTAAAAGCGCTGCCTGAAATCCAAGGCAGGATGCGCTCAGCTGCATCAGGAGGCTGCAGCTCCACTCAGACAAGGAGTTACAAAACCCGTTCGAGAGAAGCTGCCTTCACAGTTGGATGTTTTGGATTGCTGAAGTTTCACATGGATTTTCAAATTCTAAACAAGGCTTCTTCGAGCAGCCCCGCACCCCCATGTAAATAGGAGGGCAGCTTCCAGACCTACCTTTGTGAATTTTTGATCCAGACGCAAGGGATTTCGCCTAAAGGCAAAAGTGACATATTCAGCATGGGAGCCAGCACAGGCAGAACGGTAATTACTGATCCCCCAGCAGCACAGCGAGATTACAGCAGCCTCACCCACCACTTCAGAGCTCCTCCATCAGAGAGTATAGCACCTCCCCCTGATATTTTGTCTCCCAAGTTACCCAGAGTTACTTTAAATACAATATATGGGCTGCCACTCTCTGATCTTATGCCCTACCTTCTTGCTGACCTCTCGAAGGCACTAAGGAACACTTCAGAAAACCAGTGTAGCAGCCACATTATGATTTTTGTTTTACCCTTAGATCCTCACAAGTCAAACTCAGTATTAGCTGTGCTACAGATAAGTTAATAACTAGTGGCTGCCCCATTCTCATCTGGTTTTACCCCCACTTTATAAAAGGAAAAGTTCTTTGAATTTTGACATCTCCATCAATAAACTGAAGCCCAGCGTTGGGTGAAAACCCCAGGAGATCCCCCTGCTTACTAGCCCATTAGCACCAGAGCCGGAAGGATTGCCTAGAGCTACTGAGGGACCCCGAGCATCCCAAATCGGACCAGAGTCAGGTCAGTTACCTCTGTCTTCTGCCCCCGTTTCCTTGCTCCCGAGACGGCACGCAGCAGCTGCTGGGCGTACGACAACATTTCTGTGCAGGCAGGATGTCAAAGAGCCATAGCTCAAGAGAAAGTGAGCTGTTCCCCTCCACCGCTGCAGCACCGGTCTAACTCCCCGGCCGCGATGGGGAACAGCACATAGCGCTGCCACCGCCCACCACAGCATCACCGCTGCACCAATAATTTGTTCAAGAAAGAGTGTTTTGAGGGACAGCACCCCGTTTTGCTCTTTAGCAGAGCTGGAGTCTGGCTTTAAGTCCCTGCAGAAAGGAGACACTGTTTGGAATCCTGCAGCCCCCGACACCGGAAAGCCCTGACGGGCGGTTCGGCTGCCCAGGAACATGGAGGAGCAGCAGCCGCCTGCATCGCGCACCCAGACGGGCTCAGCCAGGGCTGTATGTCACTGTCATCGGGCACTCAGGAACCTTTTACTCCAGACCTATTATTAGAATCAGAGTTTCACCATCTGTCTTTCCCATCACCCCCTCCCCATTCATCACCGAGACAGGAAGCGCCTTCCAGCACAGGTCCTCAAACATCAGCACTTCCTAATTAAAAACCACCAAATCCTGCCATTATCACGATCTGGACTTCCAGGTCAATTAATAAAAATGGTCTTTTTGGAACAAATTAATGCACTGACCAAGCTATTAACATTTTCTAATATTACAGCTTCAGTACATTACAATACACTCAGCGTTTGCTGCTGTAACTGTGGCAGCAGCATGTTCTACACACGGAAATAAATCTGGTTTTTGAGGGGCAGCCCCAGCCGCGGACAGGACGGCACCAGCCAAGTACTGGGTACTGCTTGAGATCTCCTCCTCCTCCTGTTCCACACTCCCTACATCACTTCTGCTCCACCTGTCTCCAAAAAACCACTAATTACCCACAGCTAAATTTCAGCTTACAGAGAAGGATACCATCCACGTGCAGGATCTGGACTCCCCACAGGCGAGCGTTGGCGAGGATACTGCTGCCACCGCAGGTGTCCTGTAAAACAGAGGGGTTTGGCAAGGTACAGCTCAAAGCAGAGATGCTGCGTGAGCACATGCAGCTCCAAATCTAGTTTAGAGAGATTTTCCTGTTGCCCAGTTGACAGACCATTGCATAGCTGTTATTAAAATCAGGGCACAGCAGGAAAGGTTTGAGCTCGTGCTTTATCTACCCCAAATTAACAGTAGCATCTAGGTCAAATTTTTAATCCCTGCTATAGCATGAACTTCTAAGTGGGCACTGAGATTTTTTTTTGGCCACTTGTGATATCAGTCAAAGGACTGCAGGGGAGCCTTTTACCCCAGCTTTAGCTCTTTCTGGGCTAAAAATTCATCTAACAACGGGTCTTTGTGTCAATAGTGCTCTTGAGTTGAGCATCCAGAGAACCAGGACAGGCCTTAGAGGTACTTAACATGGATGGGTGACATGGCTCCGTGAAGAACAGCGCCCAGGAGCACCACACAATATTCTGCAGAGCCACAAGCGACTGCTTCGTACCTTTACCAGCCCCAGAATCTGCTCTCCTCAGCAGGCAGGGGCTCGGAGAAGCAGCTGGCACTGGTTCCGCACTGCTCAGCAGTACTTTGAACCTACCCAGCCAGAGAAAAGCCCATCGCACGCAGCTCACCTGATTCTTCATGGCCTTCTGCAGCAGTTCCTTTCCCCTGCTGATCAGGGCCTGCAGAGAAAGAAGGCAAGTACTTCGTTGAAGCGAAAGAGCTACAAGGCAGGCAAGCTGAGGACAGCAGGGCTGTCCAGTACAAATGATTTCTAGTGATACCCGCTCTCTGCTGGGCAGGGGAGTCTGGCCAAGACCTCATCTCAAAGACAGCAGGACGGCCCATTTCCAGAGAACGCAAACCGCAGAGGCACCCATTAGGTCTCCACTAAGCAGCTGCTCAGCCAAGGCTTGGCTTTTATCGAAGAGCAGTGAACGCTCCAGAGCGAGCCAAGAGGAAGCAGCGACTCGATCAGAACCGCTGCCTGGCACATCCCAGCGGGCTGGCGGGGGTCAGGGACACCCTCACTCCCTCTTCCTGGGAGCAGGGTCGCTTTTGTGAGCCAATGATTTCAGCAAATAGGTTAAGGTCTTTGTAAGACAAAGGGGCAGCACTGAGCAAGGACAGGGGAACAAACGCCGAGGGAAATCCCTGATATCAGCCCAGGCTCCCCTCCTGCAGCCCAGATCCATTTGACAGAAACACCTGTGGGGCTCTCCCTACAGTCACACCAGCGTTCAACACAGGATGTTGGAGCTCTGGCCACAAGCTCCACTGACCAGAAAGCCCAGCTCTGACAGGGTGAATCCCTTCTTGCAAGCTGCCCTTGTAGATCTCCACCAAGTTACAATGGCCTTGCCCTACCTGTGTGTGTGAGCACACACCCAGAGCCTGCAATGGGTTTGTCTTGTCTACATTCCCCTGGCTTCTCTAGACACACCTCTGCATTAGGACGATGCCTGTTCTGTCGGGAAGCCAGCCAACCCCTCTATTTCCTCTGCCACTTGAGCAGATATCCTTGTTTACCAGCTCAAAGCTGTGACACGCACATCTGAACGGACAATGATGTGCAGATAAAAGGAATGTGGGTACGAATATGAACAGCCAGACCAGGGGAGAAAAACCTGCTCAACATGTTTGCTCAGGGCAGGAACAACTTTATCTTCCAACACTGGTCTCGGGTTCTACTCTATAGATCCCTTGGGCCAAACTCCGAGGTGACCTAAACCTTTACAGATCTTACTGTGTCTGGTGGCTTGTGGTGAGGCCTTGTACGGTTCCCTTTGGAGGTAGAGGGCACTGGGCTCGTGCATTTTGCATCTTCTGAAGTTACGTTGCTCTGCTTCTCAGTCCAAGTCCTGGCTTTGTCTCGCTTAGCTTCTTTGTTGCTGGAAACCACGTAGCTGACTTCTTTGCTCAGGAAGCTTTCAGTCACCTGCAGCAAGAGACAGAACAGAGCAGCTCTGAAACTGCCCAACTCCAAGCTGGAAGAGTCCTGCTAAACAAGAACTGCTGCCTTTAGCTCCGCCTCACACACAGTTAAGGGACTGCTGGAAGCACTCATCTCTGCAAGTAGTTCCTTCTTCCAACCCTTAACTGCTGTCTCTCATGAGAGGAGATCCCATGATGCCCTAAAGATACACTGCAAATAACCACCAGAACCTTCAGATTGAGACCTCCATGACGCTCTCTACCATTATCTACTCCCCAAGCAATGGTTTCAGAAGAAAAGCAATAGCTGAGAAAAAGGCCCTGGACATCACTCATCAGCATGGAAGAGCTCTGTTCTCAGGAGAACAGAACACACTTTAGCAAAATAAAGTAGAAAGTGAACAGCTGGGACAAGCAGCTGCACATAGAACAGGGAAGAGGGAACTAGAAACCAAAATGCACACCCCCCACTTTGCACAGAAGCTGGAAGCCCAAGGAAGAGGTAGAAATCCAAGATTTGGGACACTAACAGTAGGCTTCTTAGAAACGCAGCAGAAGGCAGTCGTAGGGCACTAGCACACAGGTACGAGGCTCGCAGAAAGACCAAGATCTGAGCAGTCTGAAATTGCAGCCGCTGAAGGAGCCGGTGTGACAGAATCCCTGTGGATGGAGATCCCGGGCCCACCCGTGTGAAGGGTCCCCGTGGCACCGCAGGCTGCCCTGCAACGGTGACCCATGTCACGGGAGATCAAGGGGGCTGCAAGCACAGCAGAGTGAATCACAACCTCTCTGTCCAAGTAACACTCCAGAGTATTACCGACCCTACGTCAAGGCTAAGTTCAAGATACCACATGCAAGTCCAAGGCCACAAGATGCCCTTAACTTGGTCCTGAACAACACAACACACAGGGCCTGGGTTGTCAAAGAGCTGTTTTATGGATGGTGGCCATGGTGCAGTATCTCCACAAGAGCAACAGGAATGAGAACTCCACTCTGGTGGACCACATTTCAGAGAGGGAAATGACCCAAGATGGTGTTTGATAAGAAGCGAGAGGGACAGTCAAAAGGCTAAAATTATTTCCAAGTAGTGCAGCAGCTACACAGAGACATAACTGACCCCCAGGATCAAGCGGTTCTCGGACTTGAGGATGCACAGCTAAATAAGAGATGCCATGAGAAGGAGAGCGTCCCGGAGTGTTGATGGCACATTCAGGGGAAGACAGAAAGAAAAAGAAATCAGTGAGTTCAACATGAGGGTGTGATTAAAAAAAGCACAGGGAAATAAATACAAGCCAGCTTCCCCACGTGTCTCTACAGCCAGCACGTGATCTTGGCTGCAGAGACACAGCAGCAACAAGGACTAAATGAAGATTTTACACCTGCGTGTGGCATTGAAGGAAATTTTGGGGTGTCTCAGAGAAATGAAACTGTCTGAAAACCAAGAGCAACAACTATTAGAACAGATTAATATGTAAGAGTCATATGGAAACTGAAAGATGAAAGAGATGAACGACCAGCTGCTGGGCACAGCCCCTGTCCTCGGTTCCATCCCAGGTGACTGAAGTGACACTACTTTCTGCAGAGTTTTGGGAGAGGAATTGGTGAGCAGGGGGATCTGGAGAGGCCACAAATGAATCCACCCAAACAACAGCTTCATGGGGGGAAGGGTCCAGACGGGTTTTCTGGGAAAGCCATGGGACAAGCTCACAGCTACGTAACAAAGGAGGCTTAGCAGGTGTTACCCTACTCTCCCCTATGTTGAATTCCAGGAAACATTTGGAACTCCCACAATGTGCCCTAAAAAAATTAAACTGCCACAGGCTGTTGTAGGGGAAGAGGAGGAACCAGGCAACCAGTTACCACCACCCAAAAGGCACTCCCCACGGCTGGGCAACCAGTTATCACTGACTGGAAAGTGCTCTCATGGTCAAGCAACCAGTTGCCACCACCCAGAAGATGCTGTCAGGACCAGACAGCCAGTTGCCACCCCCAGAAAGCAGAAGCAAGCAGTGTCCATAGCAGCTGGTAACAAGTGGGATCATGCTGCCAAACGACCTGTGAGGGGCCTGGGCAGAGCCAGCAGCGAGGGGAGGACAGCAGCAGGCAATGGATCGTGTCCTCCTTCCCTGAGTGGCTTCCCAGTGGTGAGGTAAAGCCCATCAGGGACTGGGAAGGGGGGCTGGGTGGATCTATTACCATGCCAAACCATAGAATGGTCTAGGTTGGAAGGGACCTTTAAGATCATTAGGTCCAACCAATAACCTAACACTACCAAAACCACCACTAAACCACAGAATGGTTAGAGCTGGAAGGGATCTCGAAGACCATCTAGTCTCACCCCCTGCCCTGGGCAGGGACACCTCCCACCAGCCCAGGTTGCTCCAAGCCCCCTCCAACCTGCCCTTGAACCCCTCCAGGGATGGGGCAGCCACAGCTTCTCGGGGCAACCTGGGCCAGGCTCTCACCACCCTCACACCAAACAAGTTCTTCCCCACAGCTCAGCTCCATCTCCCCTCTTTCAGTGTCAAACCCTTCCCCCTCCTCCTAGGGCTCCCCTCCCTCATCCAGAGTCCCTCCCCATCTCTCCTGGAGCCCCCTGAGGGACTGGAAGTGGCTCCAAGGTCTCCCTAGAGCCTTCTCCTCTCCAGGCTGAACCTGGAGCACCAGGTTCACCTGAACCCTCAGCACCACGTCTACCCATCTTTTAAAACCCTGCAGGGATGGTCATTCCACCGCTGCCCTGGGCAGCCTGTACCAAGGCTTGATAACCCATTCAGCGAGGAATTTTTCCCCAATACCCATCATCGTCTTCCCCTGGTGCAACTCGAGGCCGTTTCCTCTTGTCCCATCGCCTGTTCCTTGGGAGAAGAGTCCCCGGCTGCACCCTCCTTTCAGGGAGCTGGAGAGAGGGACGGGGTCTCCCCTCAGCCTCCTCTTCTCCAGGCTGAACCCCCCTCCAGCTCCCTCAGCCGCTCCTCAGAAGTTCCCCAGCCCTTTCTCCTTGTTCTCCACCCCCCTCCCCAGCTCCGTAGCCCCTTCTCCGGCCTCACTCCAGCCCCAAAACCCAACACAACACTCGAGGCTCGGCCTTTCACCAGTGCCCAGCACGGGGGGGGGGGGGGGGGGCGGAACCTGAGGGGAGAAGGGCAGCGGGCTCGGCCTCACCCCGCCGAGCCGCCCGATGGCGGCCGCCAGCTCCCGCGCACCCCTCCCGCTGGGCAGGTCGAGGTAGAAGGACTTCCCGCGGAGAGGCCGGGGGGCGGCCGGGCCCGACATGGCGGCCTGAGGTGAGGGGGGACGCGGCCGCCGTAGCGCCGCCTCTGAGGGGAAAGACCTCCCGGACAGCGGGAGCCGCCCCACACGGCCCGGCCGCTCCGAGGCGGCCGGCACGGAGGGGTGCTTCCTTCCCGCCCCGCCGGCCTCGCCACAAGTTTGTCCTCCGCGGCCACCGTCGCGCCCCCTCTCCCCCTCCCCGCCGGCGGCGCCGGGCGCGCATGCGCGGTGGAGGCGGCGCGGCTCCAAGATGGCGGCGCCCGGTGGGGAGGCGGCGGTGGCGGCGGAGGGTGGGTTCGCGGCCTGGCTGGCGGGGCGGCTGGAGGAGCTGGGCCTCGACCGCGCCGTCTACGGCGCCTACATCGAGGGGCTGCTCCGCGGGGAGGAGAGCGACGAGGAGCGGCTGGAAGCGCTGCGAGGCGTCCTGGCCGCCTGCCTGGTGAGGGCCGGGCCGGGCCGGGGGGGGCTCCTCTCACCGGACGGGCCCCCTCGGAGGGGATGGGTGGTTCGCGGCCTCGCTGGGCTCGGGGGGTCGGTGGGGAACGGGCGGGCAGCGCTCCTCTGGAGCCAGCTGGTGGACAACTGGGCCCTCCGGGTGCTCGGGGTATTAGTTGGGGTTTTTTGCTGGTTGGGGTTCTCTTTGGTGCCGGTTTTGGGGGTGACCGGGAGCCTGGGCAGCCGCTGTGGAGCGTGGCTGTTCGGCGGGGGAGGAAAAGGGGTTGCTTTTTATTTGTGTGGAGGCCACAGGGTTGAGCCTGCGAGTTGGGTGGTTCCTAAATGTAGTTTAAGAGATGATTTGTAACAGCACGTCCTTCGGAGCAGTTCAGCAGTAGCTGTGTCCGTTGCTCCTCCAGCAGATCTCGTTCCTCACAGCACCGTGTTGTCTTCGGGATCCCTGGGATGAGGCTGGAGCAGGGTCTGTCTCCCAGCTGGGACAGCGGGAGGGCAGGGGCTGGAGCTCGTGGGGATGGGCAGTGCTGCCTCTGCCCTCCAGAAATTTCTGGAAGAGAGTTAGGAGAATGCAGAAAGCAATTGCTCTTCAACAGTCATTTCCTTTGGGGGCTGTAAGATTTATGCAGAGGCTGAGGGACTTGGGGCTTTTTAGTCTGGAGAAGAGCAGACTGAGGGGGGATCTGATCAACACCTATAAATACTTAAAGGGTGGGTGTCAGGAGGATGGGGCCAGGCTTTTTTCAGTGGTGCCCAGGGACAGGACAAGAAGAAATGGGCACAAACTTGAATACAAGAAGTTCCACCTAAACATGAGGAGGAACTTCTTTGCTGTGAGGGAGGCAGAGCCCTGGCAGAGGCTGCCCAGAGAGGTGGTGGAGTCTCCTTCTCTGGAGACATTCAAACCCACCTGGACACGTTCCTGTGGGACCTGCTCTGGGTGGCCCTGCTCTGGCAAGGGGTTGGACTGGATGGTCTCCAGAGGTCCTTTCCAACTCCATGAGAGATTCTGTGTATCTTGGGATATTCCATAAATAGATGGCTTTTAGTGTAAAATGTGAAATAATGAGTGTGTGCTGCTGTTGAAGAAGTGCTCAGTGGCCATCACTGATTTCCTCCCCAAAATGTCTGTAGGGGAGCACGAAACCCAAAGAGACTTGGTCACTACAATCAGCTGTTACCATAGGTAACTTTATCATGTGATTCCTTCTGTTCACTGATGGTGTGCCATTTAAAATCATTTTTCCTAAAAGCCAGAGCACCTCTTCACTCCTCTGCCATCCCTTCCCCACCTCGGGCACCGCTGGTAAGGTGGTTTCTCATGGCAACGTCACTGCCAGTGTGGCTTTGTGCCCGAAATAATCGGAGAAGCGAATAGTGCATCCTGCTGGCGTTAGGGGAGAGCAAAACATCTTTGGAAAATGCTGTTCTGAAACAGCTGAGGTTAATTAACTTGCCTGCAATTACCAGACTCACTCCATTTCATCACCAAAGGCAGAGCCCATATCGGATCCTTGACCACACTGGCTGTGGACTGGCCAGCCTGGGCTGTGCTGGCTCTGGAGGTGCGTGGTGTGTCCCCTGCCCTGCTGACATGTCCCCGTTTCTCTTTAGTGCCGAGTTACTCTTCTCTTGTGAGGGAACTGGTGCAGAGTTTTGATGTTCCTCGAGTTCTGGGCTGCCCTTATCCTGTTCGTGTTGCACCCCATTTCTTCTCTTTGTTTTCTTTTTTGTGTCACAGTCACAGCTGACTTTGGCTTTGCTTGCAAGTTTGAACTTGGTTTGATTTTTCTACAATTCTTGTAAAACCTTTTTGCCTCTTGAACCCTTCAACTTTCTAATTACTTTTTAAAGTCAGTGCATTTTTTTCTTTATTTGTAGACTGTGCTTATTTCTGTATTGGCTTGAAACAATGTTTTATTTGGTTAATGTGGGGCTGTTTCTTGGCAAGTCTTTCTCCTTGTTCTTTTCACAAATTCCAGGTCATTTGTTTGTTTTTGAACAACCCTCAAAGAAATAAATTTCAGGCAACCTGTGCATTCATGTCTATGGTTCCTCAGTCCTGGCAGTGTCATTCATTAGTTCTTTGAGTTTATTAAGGTATAACAATTTCAAATCAAGAAACTTAGGACTGACATCTGTTTCTGTTCAGTTCTTCTCTTTAAACCAGACAGATTCTGGATCACTTGCATTTTCTGGAGTTAATTTTTGTCTGCATTTGATAACCTCTAAACCAACATTGTTTCCTCTCTGTGTGGGGAATACTGGATGAAGATAACTGGTCGTTGCACCCTCAGCTCTCAGAGCTCTGCTGCTGTTACTGCGTTTGCTCTCACAGGGGGATGCGAGTCCCCCAGGAGCCAGGGCTGTGCTGGAGGTCTCCGTCCTGCCTGCAGCCGGACGGGAGGGTGCTACAGCCAACGGCCTCACCACGACACACAGCTTCTTTCTGCTTCCATAAGGGTTGTTTCACCCAGGCTGCCCCATCCTGTTTCTCTTCTCGTGCTTCATTCATGTCCTTTCACGCGCTGCCATCTTGGTCTTCCCTTTCTTCCTTTCTGAATACGAGGACTCTCCAGCTCCAAGGCGGGTTTTTTTGTCCTGTTTCTGGGATCACTAGAACACCTCACTTTTGTGTTCTTCACCCCTCATAGGTCTGTTTCCACTGATAAACAGACACATGGTTTGTTTCTTACTGCTCAAACCCTCATTCGAAGGTTGCCCAGGTCTCTGCCATCATTCTTGCTCTTTTGCTGTTTATTTTTCTTCCCACTTACGGCCACTCCTCTGTCATCTCTTGCCTGATTTTCTTCCTCCTGCACACTGAAACTGGGCACCCAGGGAGTATGTCTCTCCCAGCCTTCTCTCCTGGCTTAAGTTGCTCAGAGTTTTGCCAGCCTTGATTCCAGCAGGCCAGAATTCCCCGTGCTTGGGGAGCACCTCCATCGAGCAGGATCCTTTTACTGTGAGTGTTTCTGGCCCTTAGAACCCTTCATGTCTTCCCTGTCCTTGACCCATGCTGACTTTCATTATCCTTTCATGACTCAGCTGTGTCTCTGAGGGCTGGAAGGGTTCCTCTCGCTGACACTTGAAATGTGCACATCATCCTCGTTGCTGCTCTGCTCATCCAGCATGTTCCTGGGAGGATCTGTGTCATCTGGTGGGAGTGGGGTCGGTGGGTTCTTCCAGACCTGAACCACCCTGATCTTGGCAGCAGCAGCCTGTCCTCTGGATCTGCTCGGGTTAAAGGCGTGTTGACTTTTTAAAGTGGAGCCTGATATTGGTGGGAGTCACAAACCCTTTGTCCTTCTGCTGTTTCTCTGTTTGCAGATCACCTCCTCCCACAGCTTCGAGTATCCCATGTGTTTGTCCTTGCAGCGTCTCCTCCCCAGCCCAGGGACCGTGTTCGTTGTGTGTATGGCCCTGAACGGTGCTTGTGAACGCGGTGCTGGTGTTGGGCTGCTCCGTGTGATGGTGTTGCTCTCTGTTGGTTCTGCTGTCTGCCTGTTACGTGGGGAATTTTGTGCTCTGCTGTAGTAGGCTCGGGGTGGGAGGACTTTATTCCGAGTTGCTCTTTATTTGTCTTGGAGCAAAAGGTGGAGAGATTTTTGTGGATGTTTTTATCTCCTTTTCTCCCCAGCTGTGGGAGAGAACCTCAGTGGTTTTTGACTTGAGCTTTGCTCTGCTGGGTGACTAATCTCCAGTCTGTCTGGAGATTGGAAGTGGTTTTTCTAGGCACCCAGTGCCCAAGTTCTCAAGATGAGGGTGGGATCTTGGTGTCTCTCTGGTGGGAAGTCTGTGCACAGGTGTTTGGTGTTTGAAATGCCCATTACTGCACACCCGACTGTGTGGGTTGGGAAAGGGGCAGAGGTCTGGTTCCTACACAACTTTACAAGAAATTCTTTTCTAGGCAGAGTTTATCAGGTTTTCTGCTTCTCGGAGCTAGCTTTTGGCCTAGGCAGGGCAGGGGATGGTCAGGGCTGGCAGCAGAGCTCTGTAAGAGGTCGCTGTCGCTGTTTGGGTGCAGAGCAGAGCAGGAGAGCGCAGGGACCTGCAGGCAGTGCCGGACGGAGCCTGAGCAGTAACACCGGCGGTGCTGAGGTGCAGGGGATGGGGGTGTCTCAGTCCCAGCCTGCTCATTCCTCAGGTGTCCCTGGGCAACGTGTTTCTGTTGGGTATCAGCTCTCCTCAAGCCCCTCTGCCTCTCAAGCTGTAGGCAAAACTGATTTAGTGTTAATGACCAAAATAAATTAATAAATAAATAAAAAGAAACATCCTGCCCGTCCTACACATACGTCTTCCCGGTGAACGTTCCCGGTGACGTTGCCTGTAACTCTTCACAACACTTTTCTCTTTCATCAGGATTGTGTTTCTTCCCTGGACTCAGCTCCAAAACCTGAACTCGCGTATTGGGCAGTTCTCAAAGAAAGGCTGTTGCTGTGTGTGATGAGGTGTGATAGTGTGTCACCTGTCTGCTGCTGGAACTCAAATTCCGGTGTTGATCAGTGCACGTAGGCACTGAGGAGACATAGTCACAGTGGGACTCCACAAGAGAAGGATCTATGCTGTCATACAGCGAGACCTGGACAGGCTGGAAATTTGGGTCAAGAGGAACCTTATAAAGTTCACCAAGGGCAAGTGCAGGGTCCTGCACCTGTGGAGGAATAACCCCCTGCACCAGTACAGTTGGGGGTGACCTGCTGGAGAGCAGCTCTGCAGAGAGGGACCTCGGAGTCCTGGTGGACAAGTTGCCCATAGGCCAGCAATGTGCCCTTGTGGCTAAGAAGGCCAATGGTCTCCTGGGGAGCATTAAGAAGAAAGTGGCCAGCAGGTGAAGGGAGGTCATCCTGCCCCTCTGCCCTGGTGAGGCCACATCTAGAGCACTGGGACCAGTTCTGGGCCCCCCTGTTCCAGAGGGACAGGGAACTGCTGGAGAGGGTACAGCGAAGGCTACAGAGATGATGAGGGGCCTGGAGCATCTCTCTGCTGAGGGACCTAGGGCTGTTCAGCTGGAGAAGAGCAGACTGAGGGGATCTCATCAATGCCTATAAATACTCAAAGGGTGGGTGTCAGGAGAATGGGGCCAGGCTTTTTCCAGTGGTGGAAAAGCCCAGTGACAGGACAAGAGGAAATGGGTACAAACTTGAATACAAGAAGTTCCATCTAAACATGAGGAGGAACTTCTTTGCTGTGAGGGTGGCAGAGCCCTGGCAGAGGCTGCCCAGAGAGGTGGTGGAGTCTCCTTCTCTGGAGACATTCAAACCCGCCTGGACACGTTCCTGGGTGGACCTGCGCTGGCCGGGGGTTGGACTGGATGGTCTCCAGAGGTCCCTTCCAACCCCTGCCAGTCTGTGCTTCTGTGATGTGGTGGTGGGAATACCATCCTGTGGCCGGTTGGTGTGTTCCCTTTCTCCCTGCATTTTAAAGTCTTTTTCAGCAGAGCAGAACAATGCGAACGCATTCCACTGGCACCTCTAGATCATGGTTAATGCTGCAGGGCAGGTCAAGGGGGACAAGAGTATCTCTGTGGGTGGGAGGAGATGGTCTTTCAGTACATACAAAGTGGTTCCAGCTTTGTTCTTGCCCTGACCAGTTGCGTCCAGTCTTATCTATTCGCTTCAGTGAGGGTGGCCTCTGAGTTGCTTCTCTGCAGCTCGAGAGGAGAGACAATGCTGGGTGGTAGATTTCTAGAGTGAGGACACCCTGACTGCCTTTCTTCAGCGTTTGTGGGGCTGTTGCACTGCTGTGAACCAGGGTGTATTGTTAGAGCTCTGTCACGGGAAGCTTCACCCACCGCGGTGATCCGGCATCGCCCAGCGCGGGGCTGTTGGACGCAGCCTGGACACCGTGTGTTTGTGTGATGGGTCAGGGCTGTTCTAGTCCTGAGCTGTGTCAACAACTGCGTGCATGACTTGTATCAGCCCCTGTTAACCAAAGTGTGTGTAAATTCCCGAGTGTGCAAAGCTGTGAGCTTATCGCCGGGTGTTCACATTCTCTGCAGCCGGTGCTTTTCATACCTGATTCATGCTCGTTTAACTTTGCTTCAAGACTGAGAAGTCTCTTTTCCCTTACTAGGAAGAAGAGCTCTTAAACGATGTTTGCAGGGAAGTCGTGGAGAAGTGGTCTGAATCTCAGATTGTTGACGCCAAAGAGGAAAAAGAAGGTAGTGTCACTGCTGGCTGCGCCTTTCCTCCTGCTATGAGTGACCTGCAGGGCCTCGCCGAGCTGGGAGCTGTGTGTTCGTCCCGTCAGGAGTTAAAACCAACGCTGCTCGTGTGTTTGCAGACCTCACTTGCTTCTCATTGCCTTTGCTGCTTATTTCCTGTTTTGTCTGGAAATACGAAACAAGGATGAGTAGTTTCACTGCTGGCTGTCCCCTCACATTCTGCTGCTCTTTGGGGTCATGATCCTGCAGACCAAAAGCTCATTTGTTTATTTTTTTTTCTGTAGGATTTTTTAAATTTCCTTTCACAAAATACCTGGGCTTTCTCTCCATTAAATGCTACCGATGTGGCGATGGCACCAGCGCAGTTGTTATAAAATGCCGTTGCTACTTCAGTTTATGCTGTTTTGGAAAACGAGTGGTTTTTATACCTAAACTGCACCTGCGGGGAGCGGTGCTGTCCCCACTGCCGCTCGCCCCAGGAAAAGGCCCCGGTACCCATCAGGAAAGCATCCTTATTTTCCTTGTTTGAAATCTTTTCGTAAAACTCTCTTCTTTTTTTTTTTTTTTCCCATAAACGCTCGCGGGGGGAGGCTCTGTGAGGCTGCTGCGCTAACGCTGCTCCTTTCCCTGTCGCCTGTAGCCCCACCGTGTCTTTGGACCCCTGAGTTCACCCCTCCTCCTCAGCTGTCGGTTCGGGAGCAAAGAGCTTCCTCTCGTTCTTGCTCATCGCAGGGGCCGGTTCTGGTGACTGGGTTTTGCTCTGGAGTCTGTGACTGGAGGGGTTTTCCTGGTTTAAGCATTCCTCACGGATCAGTTAGTAACCTCCCACCTGCACGGACCTCACCGTAGCCCCCAACACTGTAACATCCCTTTGGGCTAAATCCTGCTTTTTGTTTGCTTTGCGTTTATTCGTTGGTTCTGGTTGCAAACAGAATATTGTCACTGAGCGATGTCATCCCAGAAGCAGTGAGCCCTTCTCATGAGGCCTGCTTTTTTACAGCACTTTTTGTGTCCAGCCCTCAGCAGCTCACAAACACAACTCGCCTCCTCTTTATAGAACCACACAGCACTTTGGTGGCTTTCCCTGAAAATTCACGGCAGCCTGTCCTCGGCCTGACCTTGCCTTTGGTCAGGAAAAGTTACGCCATTCTCTGCATTAAATAAAATAAATCCAACTTTTGGGGATAAGTGGCTGGAATTGCTGGAGCTGCTGCTGGTATGAGCAGGAGGAGTCCATTGGTGACCTGCAGGGAGTTCTCTTGTCAGAGAAAGAAGGCAGCAGTTTGTGTCGGGGTGGTTAGAAATGCAAGGATTTGATTATTTCACTGTGGTTCCATAAAAGGATAAATCCCTAGTGAAGCCAATATCTACTTAGAATAACAGAATCCTAAGGTTAAGTTATTAACAAACTAAAAAAAAAAATTGGTGTCAGAACCCAAATGTCATTTTAAGAAACAGGAAGCAGAAAGTCGATGTTAAAAGGTCCATCAGCTCTTTGTCTCCCCAGGCAGAGAAGAGAAAGAACATTACAGTGATCCGTCACGTTGGGTTTTCGGAATTCCTATTGAACGGGGCTTTAAGGATGCAGTTAAATGAACTTTCCCTCTCTTAACCAGAAGAGAAGGCAATTTGGAGTAAAATGGGTTTTCATTAGCAAGAGCCTTGCGGATTTCCAAGTTTCATTGTGAAACTTCCCTTCCTCCTGGAAAAACAGCATCTGATGGTGGCTGCGCGGAGCTCGGGGGGCTCCTCCGGCGAGGAGAGGCTGGTGTCACATCCTGCACCCCCCGCTGCCCCCCCAGCGCCTGCGGCTCCCGCTGGCCTCGGCTGGAATTCCCACACCGGCCGGCTCCCTGCGCCCTGGCAGCGCCGCTGCTGACCTTCTGAGAGAGCTCCTGGGGGGTATTTTTGGGTGAGACCTCTCCCGTTAGCTCAGAGCACTTGTCCCCAGCGACATCTGCCTCCCTGCAGACGGGACACAGCCTTTGGGTGCCCTTTGGGGACTGCGGACGTAGGAAGCAGCAGCGTGTGGTATCTGCCAGCTGGGACTTGGCGGCTGCGGGGGACTGACTGATGCTCTGACTCCTCTCTTTGCCAGATGAGGTCCAGGCCCTCGCCAGCATGATGGAGAAACAGGCCAGGATCGTGGTGAAGCCAAAGGAGGTGTCCCAGGAAGAGAAGCAGAGGAAAGCCGCCCTCCTGGCGCAATATGCCAACGTGACCGACGAGGAGGAATATCCTTTTCCTGACCCGTCAAGACTCAGTGGTTGTCAGAAATCTCCTAAAACTCCTTTCCAGCTTGGCAGTGTCTGGTGGGGAGAATTGGAGAAACTTTTCAGTCTTCCTTCTCCAAGATAAAATAGCATGGAAGCTCCTAGTTGGTAGAGTGCCATGAGCAGATGCTCCTTCGAGTGTGTTTCTCTGCCCTTCCCACACTCCCCACGGAGCCGTGCGTGGCAGGGAAGGGTTTGCCTGGTCCAGGTGTGTGGCAGAAGAGCAGTGAATCCCCTCCCCATACCTCTGTGCACAGTAGTTAATGTATTTTATTTCTTTCTTGCTTTCTGACAAGAAATCTGCTGAGAAGATCCTCTTTAGAGAGAGGATGTGGAGAGCGGGAGAGTTAAGGTTCCCTCTTCCTCATGCTGAAGAAGCTCTTCCTTGAAGAGCAGGGAACCCTACCTGCCCCCGGGCAGCAGGAGGGCGCTGGACACGGGGGTTTGTGCTTTCCTGCTCCTCGAGTGCCTGCGTTAGTTTTTAGCTTCTTCTGTTATTTGACATGTTTTGAGTTAAGTTCATTACTGATGTCTGTATTTCCTTAATTCTCTCACTGGCGAGGATGAACAGGACGGATCGATTGCGACAGCAGTGAATATTGGATCAGAGAAATGTATCCTTTGAATTGTCAGTGACCCAGGGTTTTGGTGACTTTCCCATCCGTCCTTCTCCGGGCTGATACTCCCCGTTTCTTTAGGGCACCTTTTAAGTTTGGTGAGTCATTTTTCTTTCCATGTACTGACCTTGCTGGTAATAAAGGCGAGAGGTCCCCTCTGCTCCCTGTCCTGCGTGCACAGCTGGGACTGATCCCATCGTTCTCTTTTCTCTCCTCCTTTCCTTCCTTCCCTCTTCCACCCTCTCAGGAGCTTCACAGAACATGCTGTTAATACCGATAATTCTCCCAGAACATCAGCTTAATGGTATCTGGTGTTCAGAGAGGTAAATCGTGTCAGGATTTATTAAAAGTGCAACTGTGAGGCTGTGGTGAGCTCAACTTTAATGGTGAACAAGGACCAAGTATCCCGTGTTTTTCCCAACACAGTGATTAGGGATGTTCCTTGAGCTCACCGGGTTTAAGATGGAAGTGGGTTTTATCACATAATCAAACAGGGAAACCTAAATTACTCTTGTCCCTACATTATTGATGGTGAGGAGGAAGAGAGAGCAGAGGAGATGCCCACTCGCTCCTTCTAATGTTCTTCCCAAAGCCTTTGCCCCTGGTGGCTGCAGCAGAGACAGGAAGGTGGTGGTCCTCGGCTGAGCTGCCCCCTCTGTTCCCACCCCTGCAGCCTCCTCTGGGTGGCACCGTCAACTGGGAGCCATCGGGAGCCACGGGGGATGCTGTGTACCCACAGGCTGTCAGCTCTAGTCAGTGCCTGCAGGCACACGCACACACATGTACGTGCATGTGAGAACATACACGTGACACACACAGCCGTAGTGGATCCACGCGAGGAACCTGCACCGTAGGTGTAGCTTTTCTTCCTCTTAGGTTTGTAGAGGTTTTACAAATTATTTTTATGTATCAGTCTTAAGAACCTGTAGGCAACCTGATTTTTCCAGGAAAAAATCCTTTCTAGGGAGCATGCATTTACCCTACCTGACTTTTCTGTTTGGAAAGAGGGATTCCTTTTTCCTTCTCCATTCCCAAATTCCTGACCCGCCCGGTGAGGGAGCTGAAGCAGGAGTCAGGAGGTGAAGGCAGCAAACAGGCGGTGTCTAGGTTAGAGCTCCGAACGCGGCTCCGGCCGAGTGTCGCCTGCCCTTAACGTGCCCCCAGCGCTGTTCCGAAACACCAACGTGGAGGATGTCCTGAACGCCAGGAAGCTGGAACGGGAGCTGCTGCGAGACGAGTTCCAGAAGAAAAAAGAGCAAGATAAGCTCCAGCGGGAGAAGGACAAGTTAGCCAAGCAGGAGCGGAAGGAGAAGGAGAAGAAAAGGACACAAAAAGGCGAGCGGAAGCGATAGCTGGGGTTTTGCAGTTGGACTCTCAAGGGATAAAATTAATTAAGAATACGGTGTGTGTTTAAAAAGCAGCAGAAATGCTGGGCACGTTGCTGGCGAGTGGTTCTTTAGAAGTGTTTCCTTTTTTTTTTTTTTTTTTTAAAAAAATAGCAAAAACGAAATTTGAGGCACCTCCTAACCTGGCAGCGTGCCGCGTGCTTGTGGTGTCAAACGTCCCGCTCGCTTGTTGTGGCCAATGTCTGTACCAAAGAACGGTGAAGTGATTTATGTCCGTGTTTTAAATCGATGGATTCATTTTTTAGTTTTTTTTTTTTTTTCGTTTTGTACTTCTGACCACTTCAAGCAAAGCAAAACAAGACTCTGGAGAGGGCTTCCGCGCTGGCTGCGTCCTCCCGCCGGCCTTGGTTTGCAGCGGCAGCGCGTTCCCAAGTGAGAGGAGCGCAGAGCCCCTCCCCGGCCCCCACCCAAGGACACGCTGCTGCCGGGAGAACGGGAATTTCTGGACACGAGCCTCGCAAACCGCGAATTGCAAATCCGTGTATTGATGCTGCCGAGGACAACGCTGTGGCTGAGCTGAGAGCGCGGGGTTGGGGGCTGAGCTCGGCGAGTGCTGCTCTGCAGAGAAAGGGACGGTGATGAAATATAGATGAGCTGCAGCTCCCGGACTGCGTCGCCCGCGGGCTCCCGGGGAGGGAAAGGCCGCGCTGATCCGAGCGGCGGCGAATCGCTCAAACCCTTCGCGCTGCTTGAAGACTTTATGCCGGTCGCTGGGAAATAGTGCTCCCCGGTGTTTTGTGGGGGTGAACGCCGACTGTTATTTCTGCCGACTGTTATTTCTGGGGCAGGTGCGTTACCGCGGGCGCAGCGGCTGTAGCCGTTGAGGTGTGCGGGGTTTACAGGCCGATGCTGCTCTCAGCCGATGCAGCTGCCGTCGGGAGCCGCCTGCGGGGGCTGAAGGCTTCTCTCGCCCCCGAAAAGGCTCGTTACATGCTGTTTCCAGCTGGTTTTTGGGAAGAACACTAATTTCTGTAAACTGAGGGTGAAGGAGGCCCTGCGGTGCTTGCGGGGGTGCGGGAGGAACCGGGGTCTCTCGCCCCCGTGCTGCTTCCTGCTCCGGCTGCCGTGTTGGCGGAGGTTGCTCCGGGCAGCCCGGCCCCAGCGCCTGCTCTCAGCGAAGGGTCGTGCCTCCTGTAGAACCAGCTGCTGCGAGTGTGAGTATCCAACTGCTTGATCTTTGGACTTGAATAATAAACCTGGTTGGCCAAGAAGTGGGTTCCTCTGTCTGAGTGAGGGTCGGGGCCGCGGGGGACCCCCCACAGACGGGTCCTTGCGTCCTCACTTTGCCCTCGCCCAGTAGCAGTATCTCCCAGGGGTGCTGGTCCCCGTTTGTTCACACCCCGTTTCCCGAGGCTGCGGTGCCTCCCTTCACCTCCTCCATCTCCTCTGCTTGTCCCCGGGACTCGCTTCCCAGCCCAGCATCACTTTTTGGGGTAAGGACAGAAGCCGTGGCTCAGCACCCCCTGTCTGAAGCAGCCCTGGCCACATGTGGGTTTGAGGAAGTTGCTGGTGGTCCAGGGTGGTCTAACACTTCCACCTGTAGCTCAGGTCCTCTATCAGCAGCAGAAGGTGATAGAGGGTTGATTTCTTCCCCACATTCCTGGGCACCAAGAGCTCTGCGACTTGGTACCAAACTTCCCCAAACCTCTGCCTCCACACGGGAAGCAGCTGAGGGCTGGAGCTGCCCACCAGAGCCTGGTACAGCTTCCTCAGACCTTCGGGTGTGAAGGTCCAGTGGCTGTGGAGGCTGTGTTCACCCCCTTGGGACACAGACTGACCCCCTCTGCCCACCATGGAGCTCAGGAGCCAGGTGAAGAACACAGGGCTACACCATACGTGCCAAAAGGTGTACATTCAATAGAGGGGTGTGTGGATTTAAGAAGGGCACAGTCAGGAGCACACCATGGAGCTCCCCATGACCTCTGCTGGTACCAGTCACACCCCGCAGGCACAGACCGGAACATGGGGGGAGTTTGTTGTTTCTGGCCAGCCAAGAGGTCACTCCCAGGTCAGAAAGGCCCTTTAGGGAAAGGGAACCAGGAGCAGAGGGAAGGTCCAGCCCCGTGTTTCTCAGCAGAAACACCCTGAGGCAGAGCAGGAGAACCACAACCATCCAGCAGCACCGCAGGGAGGCAGCTGGAGTGGGAACCCCCAAACCCCTCAATCTGCTCCACCTGAAGGGCTGGAGCTGCCCCTTGGCCACCAGCCCGTTTCAGCCCAGCTGGTGCTTCCCAGGTTGGGAGGCTGCAGGTCTGGTCTCGGGCCCCAGAGCTGCTGTCACCGGGGTCACCATTTGCTGTTGCCGATACTCGGGACACTCAGGAGTGTGTTACTGGCACCAGCACCCAGGAGTGTATGGAGCAGGAATAAATACTCCGGCTGGAGTCCTAAGGTTTCCCGTGCAGGCACTGAAACGATGGCACCAGCTGTCTCGGTGCGGAGCCTGCGACTAACGAGATACTTGCAGGGAAGAACATCCACCGCTTTGGCTTCCCTGCACCGATACCACTGTCCCTTGGTTTGTCGAAGGTTACACTCCTTTTTCTTTGCAGAAGAGTAATTTCAGTCTCACCCCGGCTTTCCCACTCTGACGGAGCGGTTCAGACTCCTCCTCTCTGAACTGACTGAACCTTGGCCCAGGCAGATGCTCCACAACTTGGCTGAACCCAGTTAATCCCACCATGTGAGGTTATTGGTGAGAACCTGGCACCACGCCCCAAACCCCTGGTTTGGCTGGAGACCAGCCCGATGAGTGATCAAAACCGCCTGAACACAGCACAAAATCCGACTGTGAATCAACCACTTGAGGCCGTAAATACCCACAGCCACCAGGGCCCCATGAGCTCTCCTCCACAGCAGCCATCTGGGTGGCAGGGACCTCCTCTGGCGCAGGGACACCTCTCCAGGCCACCCATTGAGGCCGAGATCCCACACCAGACACCCACGGCTTCCTAAGGGACAGCTTTGCCTGCATGTAACATTTGAGATACCTCTAGTGAGCTCTGAGATACAAAGATCATTGTGCAAGCTCACTATAGGTATCTCATACTGGAGTGTAGTATTGGTGCATCAAGAAGAGTGTGGCCACAGGGAGGTCATCCTGCCCCTCTGCTCTGCCCTGGGGAGGCCCCATCTGGAGCACTGGGTCCAGTTCTGGGCTCCCCAGGTCCAGAAGGACAGGGAACTGCTGGAGAGGGGACAGCAGAGGCTACAAAGAGCACCTCTCTGATGAGGAGAGGCTGAGGGACTTGGGTCTTTTTAGTCTGGAGAAGAGAAGGCTGAGGGGGGATCTGATCAACACCTATAAATACTTAAAGGGTGGGTGTCAGGAGGATGGGGCCGGTCTTTTTCAGTGGTGCCCAGGGACAGGACAAGAGGGAACAGGCACAAACTTGATCATGGGAAGTTCCACCTAAACATGAGGAGGAACTTCTTTGCTGTGAGGGTGGCAGAGCCCTGGCAGAGGCTGCCCAGAGAGGTGGTGGAGTCTCCTTCTCTGGAGACATTCAAACCCCACCTGGACACGTTCCAGTGGGACCTGCTCTGGGTGGACCTGCTCTGGCAGGGGGTTGGACTGGATGGTCTCCAGAGGTCCCTTCCAACCCCAAATCATTCTGTGACTGCAAATCCATCTGTACTTAAGTATTTTACACACCTAAATTTACGGATTAGAGAAGATTCACCCCGAGGGTTCTCCAGCTCTTCTCCTGCACCACCCTCTGAACACGCTTCAGTAACGAACTGAGACTTACAGTCCCTGGTAACGGACCCAGCTCTAGGGGCTGAGCCTGTGGAGACAACGGCAGAACAAACGCTCGTCAACAAGAGCTAATTTATTTCTTACCAGACAGAGGAAAGTCAGTACAGCATTTCTTTTAACATCAACAAGTCCTAGGTTAAACTCAACAAATCTTAATGCGGTGACTTGCGGTATGAAGCTGTGCGTTGTCCTCCCGCCCCAGCACCCCCCCGGCAGGGCCTTCGGTCCTTTCAGTGATCAAAATACTCCGCTTTCTGCTGCACTCGCATTCAGCTTCTCTCACATCATCTCATGACAATTTATGTGGTGCAATCACACCTCTCGCGTATCAGGATTTCCAGAAGTAGGAAGAACACAGACATTTAAAATAGCAGGGTATCCAGGCAAGGCCAGCGGAATAAATTTAATCCACACATTATAAATGTGATGCTAGAAGTGTTAAAACCCCGTACCTCCTGAGCCACATAATACCACCATCTCGTATCAGTGAATAAGTTACTTCTATTCCATACGGATTAAGATATGCAGAGAAACACCAAGTATTAAGAGCTGTCAAAAATGCAGAGGTGAACTAATAAGTCTAAAATACGACAACGAAATTCCAAACCAAACTAGTGAAAGAGTAACTTTAAGAAAACCTAAATTTCAGAACTTTGTGATACCTCTTCCATTTTAAAGTGAAGGCATTAAAAACAATACTCATCATTTCAGCTGCTGCACAGCTTTTTAAAGGATAATCCTGTGTGCGTGGCATATTTTGATTATGTTTAAATACTTTAAAACAGAGGTTCTTTTTTTTCCCCAAGAGCATGCCCAAATGATTGGAACACATTTACTGAATTGCATGGTTTCACAACAGCGATTTTGTCATACCAGTAATTTAGTGGAACCCGGTGCATCTCCTTTTGCAAACTTACATTCTAAAATCTCAAATTCATAAATATTTATATTTTCAATATTTAATTTTACATGAATATTGGGTATTCTTAGCATTTTATTCCTCCTGTTTCCAGGTACTAGTTTGATAAGGAAACCATTTTTACATCACAATCTGATCTGACACTGACCGGACACTCCGTTAGACTACAGTCTTTAAGAATCATTATTTTAAAACCTATTTCCTAAGGCAAAACTAAAAGAAGTTTATCGGAAGAGTTGTACACCAGGGTTCACCTGCAGAAGTTAAATAATAGCTTGGCTGTTAATTAATTAGTCTGATTATTTTTTTTTTTTAAGTTAACATTCACCACTTTGGCTTTCCAATGCTCTGACACTGCCTGTCACGTTAGGAGTTTAAGTAGAACCCGAGAGCCCTTGAAGCAAATTCAACATCTCGTCAAGGTACAGCTTTAAATACGAATATTAGTAGTTCAAACTTTACAAATAATTAAAAAAGAATTAGTATCATCTCTCATACATCCAGGTTGCGGCGTGTATTTTTTGACACGCAACCGGTATCTCATTAGTGCTTGCTTACTTCAGCCCTCCGAGTCGGGACGCCGCAGCCACTCGTGTTCTCACACACTTTCTCTTCGGGCTGCACCGTCTCCCGAAGAGCTTTCTCTCGATCGGGTTTTCCAGCCGGAGATTTCGGTAAGGTCATCTGGAACGCGCACCACAGAGTCGTACGTGCTTTACGCGTTGCCACGCTCATCTCTTTAATTGCCAAAGCAAGAGCAAACACATCTGCAGGGAGGAAATGGTGCTTTAATCTTTATTACACAGGCCATCAGCAAGCACTACTTGGGATTAATTCAGCCCAGCAACGCTGAAACCAGCAAAACTTTTTAGGCTCTTTTTAGTGGCTGGTTTTGTGTCTGTCTCTTTATAAGGTTGTAAAATTGAATCTAAGAAAGCATTGATTTTTAGGCCCTCATACACAGAATCTATGGAATTTAGGTACTTATTTTGTTAGAGCTCCCACTTAGCTGTCACCTAGTATCGGGAGGACCCAAAGCCTCATGGTCACCCCTGCTTTGGAAAGTGTCCCACCTGCAACACCCACTAAAGGCCTCCTGCCCCTTCCTGCACCAGCTCATTGCTGGATGCTCACAATTCCTCCACATCCACAAAGTGGATCCTTTGCCCATCTCACCCAAGAAATCCTTAAGACAGATGAAGGAATAGCTCATTTATGGCATTTTGTTAAAGCATAGAAATCATGTTCTGCAAAAATTTGGCAAAACCCACCACTTTAAAATGAAGAAGTGGTACAGTGTCCATTTATTCAACAGCAATCACTTAATGGTTTGATTTCAATTGCAGCCCGTGCAAAGAAACAAATTCTTCTAGAAATTTCAGAGTTTTCAGTCAGAGGTTGCATGTTACTCTGGGGTAGGGGCACAGGCGCTCCCCTCGGAGGTGGGTCACACTGCACCGTGTCTCCTGCCTCCCTGCTCACACTCTGCAGGAGATTGACTCACAGCCTGCCCTTCCACGTCCTCCTGCCCAGGGAGTGCAACTGCAGCTTCATTTATGGCAAAAACCTGGCACCTACCTTCAACAGACACCCTGGGATTCACTGTTCCGGGTAATGGCATCCCCTCTGCTGGTACAAGGGGTGCCTCAGAAAAGGGCAGAGTTAGAGGCCTAACCTTACCCTCTCCCATCCTCATCACCTCCTCTGCCTTGCACTCCCTGAGCTGGGTTCTCTGAAACCCGCTCTTGAGACATCACTCCTTCCTTCTGCACGGAGTGACTACCAGTTCCCCTCCAGTGACCACCAATTCCCCTACACTGACCACTGCTGATACGTCTGGAAGGAGCAGTACAGAAAATTCAGGTAATTGTAAAGAATCACCATGAAAATCCACTTGTCCAACATGAGTGACGGCCATCCAAAGAATTTTAGAAGGTAGAGTCTGGAAGGGTAAATCCAGAGATAGAACACAGAGTGGGAGAATGGGATTATGAGGTCGTGTGCTTTCAGAATTCCAACTTCCACACCAAGCTTTGTGGAATCAAGAAGAGACACCAGGAACAGTGTCACCTGGGCTGCCTAAAAGCAGCTTAACAAACAAGTGACACATAAATGTGCGTCTCAAAGCTGTAAGATAGGGCTGGCATTCAGGTCACTACCAGGGAAGAAGGGAAAATCCCTTCAGGAAGAGCTGTTGTGAAGTCTTTGGCTGAATGCAGTTGCCTGAGAGTTACAGACATTAAAAAGCTCTTTTCTCCCCTCAAAAGATGATTTTTAACTTCTAGACCTTTTTGAAAAAGCTTCAGCGCTGAATCAAGGGCAATCTCAAAGCAGAGATATGGTCAGTGCTCTGATGTTGTTCGGGTGACAGATGGCACTCCATAAAACCCTTTTTCTTATCATTGTGATTTCTTCCAGAACTTCATTAAGTGCTCAAAGACATTCACAAACAAGTGCCAGACACCTCATAGAGTACCACAACTTCCACATGTGTTACTAGAATTTTTCAGACCCATGTTGTGGCTGAAAACAACTGATCTGATGCAGCTCAGATCCACCCGCTTCCCACTGAAGGAAATCTGTGTTGCACTTAAAGCCGGGGAGCTGGGAGAAGACAAGACCATGGCTCACCTATGAATTTTACTTAAATCGAAATTCCTGGAAAAAAGGACATAACAGACAGGTCCTGCCTGATAAGATACTTAATATCAGATCAGATGGAACAGAAAGGTGGTGCGGGAACAAGGCTGGGCCAGGGAAGAGCTTCTCAAATGAAACAAGAGAGCTCTGGCAAAGAGAGGAGAGGCAGAGCTTCAGGTGTGCTCCTCAAGGCTCTCCTGGACATGCAGCAGATATAGTCATTACTTTCAATGATCTTCTGTTGGAAAAGTCCTTGCCAGTTGCTGCAACAGGTGAACACACCTTGGGGACAGGCAGTACGGGGGATGAGAGGCAGAGAAGGAGATCAGATGGCGTGGTGCAAAGCCCTCTTCTTTCTCTTCTTTTTGACCAGGGAACAGATCTTGGGGTGTGACAGCTCCTCTTTTCCAGGCTACTCGGTTCCAAAGAGCTCACTGATGTGATTAAGAAATAATGCCAAGTAAAGCCAGTGCCAATTATTTTCATGGGCTTAAACACCCCAAAAAATCCCTTCATCTTAACAAGCCACATCATCTTCAATCAAGGTAGACAGAAACAAGAATGATGGTGAACAGGTGAAAAGAAAAATTGCTATAGTGTATCTGCTGAAGTAACCTTGAGAATTACAGAACTGCATGATGGGACACCCCAAAGGAGGGAAAGAATCCACCCAATTCAGCTGTGGAGAGAAAGGCAGGAAGTGAACAGAGGGCTCTCAGAAACGTAAGGGAGCTTCCAACACCACGCCGTAGCTCAGAGCATCACAGGCAGCAGGAAAGTACTCTGCTTCATATCTGAGAGAAGAGATCCTGCCATTCTGCCTGTGCACTAGTGAAGGACTAAGCTGAATATTCTGCATATTTTGGACACCATCAAGAATAAAAACATTCTGACCAATATATTTTTGTGTATCCATCTAAAATACAACTTGCATTTTACGTCAATCTACGACAGACTATGCCTGAAGAGCAAATCCATTCATAACACAAGGCCACTGTGGTCTCTGCACAGATTCAGCCTGGAGATACCACGGCAGTTCCACACAGAAATACAGACAGGGACGGGGATGTGAGGGACAGGGGGAAGAAAGACACACTAGTTTGGTACCATCTCCAACCCCAAGCTGCATTACAAAAACACCCCACTACCTTTTCATGACTTGCTAGTTTATTAATTGAATAAATGCACTCCAAATTGATTTAACACATTTGTCTCTAAACCCCAGTTTTAGTGTCTTCTCAAAACTGTCATCTAAAACCCCCAGTCTGCTTTTCTCAAAGCTCTAGACACTGAAAAATAAATTAAAACTTTAATACAAAACCCTTCACACCTTTTTATAGGCTTGCAACACGTGTAGAATTTTTCAGCAACCTTATAAAAGTACATAAACATAGTTATACCTCTGTCATCTTGGCATCTGGGAGCTCCTTGCCTCTGTCGATTTGAAGCATTTACAATTTCATCTTTTCTACGTGACTGCACTACATGAATTACCTCCAGGTGTTTATCAAGAGCAGTAGAAATGTTAGCATGAAGGGGAGAACTGCGAAGGCGCTCCATTTTTCCCAGTAAAGTCACAACCTGATGAACATTTTACACGTTACAGGAGTTCAAGCTATACTCATCTAGATTTACAAGAAAATTAACTAGATTAGGAAGAACAGATTAACAATAACCATTATTTTCTTTTGAGAACAGTTCATAAAGTTACAGTTGAAGTAGTTAAATTCTTACCTAGGGTTTCTTCTTCTCCAGAACCAAAGCTGTAGAATACCTGGGTGTGCACAGTGCAACAGCAAAACTAAAATTCCCAATTATTAGGACATCCAGCTTACTAATTAATAACAGATATATACAACTTTGAGATAACCATGTGACAGGAGGTGGTTTCGTGACAACGTGCATTCCTCTGAATCAAGACCACTGTGGTCCTCCCATCCATCAGCACTTCCCTCAGCTCCTCCCTTCCGTTCCATCCAGATGGAAATATCCATCTGGACAATGCACTGCTGCAATTATCCAGGTGAGAACCAGTCCCGCAAACACCGGCCAGTTTTCACCCAGCTGATCTCCTTGTGCTGTGCTGGCACAAAGCCACAGGCAGCGTGGGAGAGGAGCTGGGATTTGATTTGCTAATTGAAAATCTGCATCTTTGTTTATTTTATAAGTCACATTTCTATAAAATCACATTTCTCCCTGGGTGAGTGATTCCTCAACCACGGCTCACAGAGCACTGAAGAACCTGGTTACTGGTCTGCAGAAAGAGATAAAACTCCAAATTCCAAAATTGTAATGTTTTTGGGCAATGGCTACACTCCATGACCTATAAAGAAGCCTGATGCTTCATGGTCATCCACAGGTTAAAAATAAGCAATGGAAGGTCTGGGAGCACAGTGCAACGCAACACGCTTGATGTTTCCTTGCAAGAAAACTATTGTAGGCTTTCCTGGCAAAAGGACTGGCACAGAGTTTTTAAAACGTAAGAAAAAGTGGCAGGCAAAGGCATCTGCACCAGGGCAATTTGCCCAACGTGCCGTAGGTACCCTCAGAGCAGGCTGCTGGCCAGGACAGGTATTTTGGTAGCAGCACCCGCAGCAGCAGAGCAGAGCAGCCCACTCCAGGGAGAGCACTCGGAAGGAGCGAGCTCCCACTGCCGGATTCGTCCTGCTCTCCCTCAGATCCCACAAAAGCCTGAGGGGGTGGAAAAAAAATGCAGGCAGAAATAAACTGCACAGGTTACTGTGACAGCAGCCACAACCAATACACTCAAAAAGTGACTTTTCCCATTTTTTAAACTCTCAGCTTCCTTACAAAAGCAAAGGGAGAACTTCACACAAACAATCAGTCACTACGACAGGAAACTACAGCAGGTAAGACTGACTGAGAATCACTAGATTTGTTTCTGAAGAAAAAGCCAGATTTTAAGTAGTGGCACAGCAGGATTATGGAAGCAAGTGAAACAAAGCAAGCGGAACCTGACAGCCATTTCCCACTCTCGCTGACTAGCACATCCATGTCCGCGTTCTGAAGACCTGGTTTTCAGGTACCACAACCTCATCCAGTAGGATCCACAGCTGATAGTTAAATAATTAAACCTTCTTTATATTAAGCCTGGGAGAAGTGCCAGGTGTCTAAAAGCAAAATCCACACAAGTCAGCAAAGCTGAGCTGCCCCAGCAACCCAACGGGAACCACTGAAGGCTCAAATGCTCGCTTTCCCATCCCCTCAGGTTTTTCTGAAGTTCATCCTGCACTCCCAAGAGACGCGTCCTTCTGCTCATGACTCAGAGGCATTAATGAACCTGCCCTTCTCCTGCAAAGCACCACTGATCCATCTGACTGCCACAGGGCTTGCCAAGTAATTCCCATCCTTCACTGGGAAAAGCAGCAAGCCACCAGTGATGCTGGGGCTGACCACTGGAGCGGCAAGGTCCCAGCGAAACATCCAGCAGAGCCACAGAGCCTGCAGTCCAGGGGTGAACATGCACCATGGGGCAAGGACTGACATTTCAGGCCCAGCTTTGATGACTGTTCTTCACAAACAGGGACTAGAATGCTTTCCCCAGCCCATACAGATGGGGAAGATTAGCCCTCGCTACTGGAAATAAGCTGGTATTTCCCCTCTGTGGCAAAAATCACTATCAGTCCCAAATTGAAGAGCTTCAACAGAACAAACTGGAGGCCCAGCCTCAGAGCACCCCACAGCGGGGTGACTACGGCATTCCTCAGTTAAAACAGAGGTGTGGATTTACATCTCCCCAGACAGGGGAGATGGGACACAGTCTGTAGAGAGGAGAGCCTGGTTTAAAGTTTAATAGCTACTGAGGACATAGTGAAGGAAGCTACTGTCACCTTTCCCTCAGCTACGCTTTGTTCTGGAACTAAAAGCAACTGTAAGTCTCCAATGAGAAAAACAAAGTCAAGTGCATGACCACCAAGAGGATTTAAGTAGGTGCTCCATGCCACGAAGAGTTAGACCCAGATTCAGCCATCTCAACTTCCACTTGAACCTTCGTACCAGTGTTTCTCTTTGGCCGTCACTAAGCTTTTGGTGTTAGAATCCAGGTTTAACAGCCCCACTGTGCTTTTGAGAATCCTTGAAACTACTTTTCAGTTGCTACCTAACAAGTGTTTGAGGTTCTATACCTTTAAGTTTGGTTCCTCAAATGGCTAGAGAAGATTAAGTTCTTTTTAGATGCATTTTTAAAGTACTAGGACAAGGACAGGCAAGCCTTCTCAAAGTGGAAACTTCCTACCACTGTTCTTTTGGGGTTCATAAAGCAGTAGTTTAAAAAAATGTACATTAAGCCTGGCAACGCATCTTTCCCTAAACTCAGCTGTCTGAAAAAGAGCAGGCAGTTGCCCGAGACAGATTTCAGCAGGCAGTAAGCAGACATGGCTCCACAGCTTATCTCACCTGCGTGAGACTGGGAGGAAAGACAGTGCCTTAGCACTGCTGCCCAGGGAGCGGCCAAGCTCAGCTGCTTCCTCCAAAACCAGCACTGCTCAGAGTGACAACTGCTGCCTTTAATGCCATGTCCCCTCGCAGGGGCAGCTTTGCTTTCAGCCCATATTTCTCCTCCTCTCTCAGCCTCCGAAGGGCCAGATCAGACCCTTGCTGATCTGCTGGCAGCACAGACCAGCTCTGCGTGCTGGTCTGACACCTCCTCCCTCTCCTCTCCCTCGCAGAACTCTGCTGCTGCCTCGCAAAAAGCGTGACACTGTGCACTGGCACCATCGTTTGGCCACAGAGCCACCGGCAGCTCAGAAGACACCAGTCACGCTTGCCCTACAGGTTATGGCTGTTTGGCCTAAGAAACAAACCAGTAACACAAATTCTGGCTGAGGTTGAATCAAATAACCACTCTGCATTAAAAAAATTCAAGACTCTCAAGCAAATATGGATCAAAGTCTTACAAACATTAACTAAACGTGCCTTTTTCCCCACAAATACCTCTTCTAATACAGTGTCTACAAATCTATAGTGAACATTTCTCTGCTGAGCTGCGTGAAACAGAAGAACTCAAAGGTCAGGCCCATCTCAGAGCTGTGCAAGCAGACAGGCCAGATGAACGGGTTCTGGCAACTTGTGCCCATTCCTGCACCAGGGAACACACCCTCCTGGCACGCGTGCACACCAACGTGAGCCTCAGCTCCTCGGCGCGTTCCCTGGTAACAGCAGCAGCGAACCTGGAGCTGCAGAAATTCTAGCAGGGACTGCTGAAAGATTATTCCCTGCACATCATTTAAGAACAAAGCTATTTTGGGAAAAGCTGCTCCCATCAGCATACATATCTTATACTGTACTCTAAGTTCTGTGTGATAACCTCAATAGGTTTTTTTGGGTTTCTTTTTTTTTTTTTTTTTTTTAGTCCTACAACTCACTCTGGCTTGTTCACGTAGCTGATCCACAATTAAGCGATCGACTCTTGATGGGTTTGATGTCGGCCTTGGAATCGGAGTGTTGTTAGCACTGGAAACCTTTTTCCCTTGGAAATTCTTAGCAAGAGCTGATTCAGTCTGCAGGAAAATAAAAGAATAACTCCCTAAGAACACAAGCTGCAAAATGTGCTTCTCTACAGGAACAAGAAGAAATATCAGATGTACAATTCTTTTCCCTTAGAGTTTTGGGGTTTTTTTTAAGCAGATAATGAGGATTCAGTCATCTGGGATTTAACCACTTGGTTAGACAATCACCTGTTTTAAGTGAACAACCACTTTACCCAGAGCAGTTCAACTGAAGTAATTATGCCAACGTAATGTGTTTTAGAAGAGCTTCTCACACTCTAACTACAGCCTGTACTAATTTTGCCTGTAAATAAAATGGAAGCAAGTTGGAATTACAAGGCAAAAAAGAATGAGCAAACAGGTATGAACCCCATTCACAAAATTAAAATAAAATTGTTTAAGTCAGCAATTAACCTAAATTTTTATACAGATTAGTCAAACTAAAGAAATGTTTTTGGTTTTTTTTTTTTTTCTAAAATGAAATAATATTTTATTTAGCCATCGGGAAATTATTTTGAAACGACTTCAAGATTTCAAATTTCAATCTTTCTCACTCTATTGTTACATCACTCTGGAACAGCTGTAATACCATACAGCTAAATCTGTTCTAAAATTGCATTTCTTAGATAGTTCTGTGGTGCTCCACACGAAGCTGCAGCCTCATTTTCTCCACACCCCTCCCCACTTCCCAGCATGTGTCAACTCTTTCTCTTTTGCACTTCTCTGTGCAAGCCTGGACATCAATCTCCCCTTCTCAAGTCAAGCTCGTTCTCTCTCTAACCCCTCTATTCAAAGAAACACCTGCATTTTGTCAGGAAACACTCTGGCAGACCCCCCCTTTACAACCCCTCACAATGAAGTTTATTCGGGTGGACTGGCCCCACAGAGCTTCCAGAGAGGTGACAGCCACATGGCCAGCCCCCACCATCCCCAGGTGACGTTGGCCAAGCTTCCCTCTTAGAAAGTCACAGCTCCTGATTGTTTTTGAGCTTCAAGAAAGTTCAGAACTTTAACTGAAGTTAAACTGGTGAAAATAAGGCAACTTTTACATTCAACAAAGGTAGCCTGAAGCACTTCTGCTGGTGACCAAAAAGGCCATCAAAACTGCTTCAAGTAGGGCTTCCCACAGAACTACCTGAGCTGTGATCAAGGGGTTTACTATCACCCTTTCTTCAGCCTCTGTCTCTGGGGGGGAAAAAGAAGAGCCCCTTCAAATATATCTTAGGTTTAAAACACCAGGGGAACAGGAGGTGAGGAGAACTCATTGAAAGAACTAAAAGTATAGGGCCTAAGAAATTTAATTCATTCTTGAAAGGATTAAAGTTTAATTCCAATTAAAAATATAATTAATGGGTTTGCTTTCAAAGTTTCAAAATGCATTGTATTTATTGTATTAAAAAAAGGAAGTGTGACAGCTTTGCTAGTCACACACACCTTCCCCAGCCCCAACAGAGACTGAAAAGTCACTGAATTCCCGCTTTAAGTGCAACATTCAGTACAGCATCAGTTATGTTCCCACCCAGGCTACAAACCTTCAAAATTTCTGTTTTCAGTCCCAAATATAAAGGAAAGTGAAGTCTTTTACCTTTGAAGTCCCATTAAGCATTTCAACTCTAACAGTGAGAATTACCCATGACCTCTAACTCCACTGAGCAGGATGAGATCTACATCAAATCTGTGCTATGGCATATTAATTTGATTTTTTTTTTTTACCTTCTTTCTCTCTTTCTCCAGAGCTCTCCATTGTTCGTAACACTCTTCTAGTCTAACATGAAGTTCACTGGCAGGCCCACTACGGGTTTTAACTTGCCTTTGAAATCCAAACGCTGGTACAAAACCAGAAAAAGAACCATCACCGTACACCTTATCGTTCAAATAAGGGTAGAAGCGTTTTAAATCATCGCGGGAGAACAAGTCGTGGGACTCCATCAGAGGGACGATGGAACGGCCAAAGAGACGAGCTGACCTCAAGGGGAAGGCGCTGGAGCCAAGCTGCTGATTGCGCCGAAAGTCCCCCATCATGCAATTGCTGGAAAAGCCCGGTGCCTGCAGGGAACTCGGGGCATTGATGGGGTTACTGTCCCCGCTCCCCTGCCTGAGATTAAACTGACCCTGAGACTCCAGTAAATCCTGGTACATGGTCTGCAACAACCCATCCGCGCGTTTCTGTCCTTCCAGATCATAATGCTCACTCTGTGGCTTCAACTGGAAACGGTGTTTGTTCATATTTTCAATGATCCCAAACTGCTGAGCTGAGTAACTGTCGCAAAATCCATTTGGCTGCTTTAATTTCTTCTCACTTAAATACTCAATGAGATTCTCTTCTCCACTCCTCATCAGTGCTTCCATGCAAGCAGCAGACCGAGCTCGTTCTGCTGTGTTATAACCAAAATCGAGACTTGAAAAAAATGGATTATCTTGAAACTTGTGAAATAAATTACTATTTAAAGGGAAATTTGCAGACGATAACTGAAAAAAATCATTAGAGTGACTAGAACTTTTTGGAAAAGCAGATAAATGATTATTCAGTTTCAACAAAGGACTTGGATTCTGAAACGGGGCGGAAGCAGTGGTTTTGGTTTGTGTGTTCATCCAAGCCGGCCTTACATTAGCGCCCGCCGGAGGGTTTGCTGGGTTTGGTAACAACGGAAGTGATTTACAGTAGTCAGAATTCTGAAGATCGGACTTGGAAAACTGCTGCTTTTCTACACCATTGGCACAGTCACTATTCCCTGGACAAGCTGCAAATGATTTCAGTCCATATTCAAATTTTTGCCCCAAATCAGTGCAGAATGAAGCTTCATTTGCAAATTGCTTTTCCGATAGAAGTCCTACAGCCTTGGGAAATGCAAAGTTTTGCTGATCTGAAATTGTATCTTCTATTTTTTTCTGAGTTCCTGATTTAACTTGAAATAATTTAGTATAGGGTTCTGCATCCAGAGATGGTGCCTCAATGGTTCCATTTACTAACTTTTTATTTTCTTGAAGGCTACAATTGGTGCTCTTGTTCAGCTTTGCCTTACTAGCATGAGAGTATTCAGCGTACCTACTATAATCTGTGTTTTCATTATATCTGTGAAACTGTAGAAGAAACGTTTCTGCCCGCTTTTGGTGCGACTGCGCATCTGCTCCTTTGGGACACACCTTCTCCCTTCCGTAAGAATAAGCATCGTCTCCCAAGTCTTTGATTACTTCTGAATATCCAACCTGGGGTGTAAAGGCGTTTTTTAGGTATGGATAGTTCTGATATACGGGTGTTGTCTTCATATTCTCATTAGTCTGCACGTTACAACAGTTGGCATGATCATTCCTAGAAGGGTATAAACACTGCTCTTCAAGGTCTATGCCAGTAAACCCGCGACAACATTCCTCTACTTTCTGCTGCGATGTAAGATTACCGCTTTGCAAGTACTGTTTTTCAGCAGCAGAGACGGATTCGCTACTATAAAAACCCTGTTGTGAGACAGCTCCAACAACTGGTCTTTTAGTTTCTGGCAGCAGGTCGGGGTGGTCTGCGATTCTGGTCGCGTTCACGGGCCACACTGACTTCAAGTTGGGAGGGCAGCTCCTTGAAAAACAAGAAATACACGATTAAGTTCGTCACGCTCCTCTTCCATCCCCGAATGCAGAAACAGGTTTAAAAAACCCCAAATTTCTCTCGAATGATTCAACGATGTGTTACACCGACTTCTATCCACTACTGGCATCTTCACAGTTTCCCTTATATAGATGAGGAAACTGATTCTGGCTTGTCTAAGCCCATATTCCTTACGAGATCCATACAATGCCTTCAAGCTGCAAGCAATGTGTACGCACCAAATTATCATCAGTCAATCCTGTGAAGAGATTCAATATCCACCACCACCAAAATACTCCTGGATAAACAACAAGTTAAGATAACCACGCTTCCCAAACCACCTACAACCTTTCAAAGCCACGTCCCAGCCCTCCAGACCAACACTTCTCTGTATCATCTTCCCTACTGCTTCAGAACGGCCCGTGTTACACTGGCTTACACTGCTTCCTGCAGGTAAGTCAAGAATAAGCATCCCAGCACGTTTCCTTTCCTTCCACTAATTACCATGGATTAATGCAGGATGATCGCTGACTGTCAAGAAAAGCTGTAAACAGACTAAGTAAAAAATGGAATTGTGCCTGGAAGTCATTACAGTCACAGCTAAATTTGGCAGCGCTGAAAACAGAAATTCAACCTTCACTGTCAGAAGTGAAGGAATCCATAAGAGTCTCTCTTGATCAAGACTGACTCTCTCTGAAGTTTTCCCTCACTTCAGCCACATCACTCACCACATATACAGAAATCATTGGAATTTTGGGAGAAAACAGAAAAGAAGAGTGGTGCCTGGCTTGGGAACCCTGAGAACTGCATTCCCTTTCTTATCCCTTAGGCCTAGAACACTCAGATTTGGGCAGAAGATTGCGAGTTCTCTAAGTATCTCAGAGATGCTGGATCCGAATCCTTCTGTGTCAAGTTATTATGACTACCTAATAGTTTCTTCTGGGGCTAGAATACAGGTATAACAAATCTGACATTTAGATATGTAAATATTGCTTAGGTAGAACTATCATCAAGAAATAGTAATTTTGCATGAATTCTTCTCTCCTGCCAGTTCAGGAAAGTGTGAAAGAATATGATTTTGTGTTTTGTGTACTCTTTCTGTAAACTGAAATGAATCATGAAAGGAACCTAAAGTCTGAATTCAGTCGATCTAAAAAAATAGACCAGGCATATATTCCAAGAGATTTTTTTGAATATAGCCTTTCCACAACTTACTTAAAAATGCCAATTAAAAAGTTCTGTAAATATTAGAAAGCTAGAAACTATCACGTAATTTGAGTACCCAGAGAAAAGCTCTCAAGTGTGACAAGTGAAATATTAGAAGATTAAGGGAAAGGAACTGAAACTGTGAAGAGCATGAAGACCTGCCAGCAGCAGACGCAGAGCTGACTAACAGAACACAGACACTGAGGAAGAGAAGACACCAGTGCCTGCACGGCAACACACTCACCCCTCAGCACAATATGGCTGCGATTTATCTTGTTCTTCCAAGATGTTAGACACGAGTCCGTATAAATCTGTTTCACTGCCATAATCATTCCTTTCAGTCTGAATCCTGAAAATGAATTGCGTATTAATGAAAACAATTACTTTGTTCAAAATATTTCATAAACAAATGAACAAAAAAATCCATTTACTCCATCAGCACGCACATTCTCTCTCTGTGAAATGCGACTACCTGGACTTCACGCTGCTCTGAGAAGCAGGAGGAGGCTTGGTGTCGTCTCCATAGGTAGACCATGGTGCGTACAAAAGGGAAGAGTCCACAGGTGCAGAGAACTCTGATGTTGAAAGGGAAGAACTGTAGGTCTGAGGTAGCTCTACATTTTCTTCATTCTGCATTTTATTACAACAGAAGCACTGATTTTAATATTAAACACATCAAATTGTCATTTTTTCATTCTATGAGGTTGTAACAAAGTTTGCCCTTGGAGTAACCAGAGCACAAGAAGCAAGCAAGCTCACACAACACTACAGCCAACTTCTGCTGGGGACCACTACCCAGTGCACAATTCCTGTGGGAGTACACTCTTAGTAACTGGGAACATTAACAGTGTTTTCACAGGGTTAAATGTTAAAGATCCACTATATACTCCTCCATGGAGCAGAGCAGTGACATGCAAAATCAGGTTTTATTCCCAGTAAGGTTTTTTGCCTAAATATGGGCAGGCGTCTACTTCACGTCTCAACTCCCCGTGTCTGCAAAATACTTCTGTAAGCAAAAAAGATGCCCAGTTTGTGGACTGAAGGACATGGAAGAACAAAGCCGCGCAAGTCTGCGATAGAGTAAGTAATACGTCTATTCTTGAAAGTATTGGAAATGAGTTTCCATTCATTTATTTGAGTCTTTTACCTCAGTGAAAGTTTATGGCTATGAAAGACCTAACAAAAAGAGAGGTCTGATACTTACCTGCCCTGGCACTTTCTACTGGTCAGAATAAGAATCCCCTGCTGACCAGGCTGGTTTATCCCAACGTTTGGGCTCTACGTCTGTGACACACCACAGGCACATCTCCTCTAATACCTAAGCTTCTCCTTCTTACCGACTTCCCAGTTTTCCTAAAACTAGTCATTTGCTCCTCACTTTGTCTACAATTGTTTATGCTAACAGAATAACAAAGAACACGGAAATATTTTACTAAACACTATATATTCCTTCATCTGCAGCTGTATTAAAAAAAGTCACTGTCCTTTCTGATTAACATCACAATGATGGAGATTTATTACAAATATATCAAACACGGTGATTTATGTTCGCCAGTATAAGCAACTGCATTAGAAATATTTTTTTGACCATTTTGTTTACAAGCAACCCAAACTCTTACACAAATATAAAAGAAGTCATTTCTAATCAACTGAACCTGTGATTTGTAGCAAGCATAGAGCGAGCCAGAGCCTGTCATTCCGCTGCTGAATACATCCGTCAGCCTCCCGCCAGCTTCTGTGCTACTCCAGCAGCGACTGCCACCTCTGAACGCCACTTTAGGCTATATGAGAGAGAGAAAGGGAAAAAACAGTGGTAGAAGGACATAATTACACACAGCCCTGAGAGTTGTAGGTTTTATACCAACATGAACTTCTCTACCACCTTAATTTACATTTGAATTCTGCTCCATCTGGGTTTTCAAGGAAGTAGTTCCACATACGGATATTAGAACACTTTCATATTTGCCCATGGAGAAAAGCTTAACCCATGAAACCAGAGGAAATTCGCAAGGTGTTTAGACACAGGGGAGGTGCAGAACAAGAGGAGATCTGCGTCCTCCCCCTTTACATCAGCTGAGCTTCTGAAGGGCTGAATCACCACAGAAGAACAACAACTACAGAAGTGGGAGAATTATCCTTCTGCGCATCGCTACACACCTCTTCGCCTTTCATCACCGCTCCTATTACATTGTTTACATTACACAAATGCATATATGTGCATTTTCAGATTTCAGGAGCTAGGATTTTGCTATAATACACACTCCAGGAGCTATGGTGGAAACCTGCCCCGTTCTATAACTCTGGGAGAAACAACTCCCACCCAAAAACCACCCCTCTCCCCATCGCAGCCTGGGGGTGCTCAGAAATGTTTGGACAGTGGGAGCAAGGAATGAAAACAAAACAAAAAGCTAGGTGTCATCTCTTCCCTTCTTCAGAAGGTGAGGTACACAAGGCAAATTTAAAGTTAAAATAAAACTTTAGCTCACAAATAAAAGTTGTTTGCATAACATTTAAAATATCAGCTGTGAGAACCCAACAGGTTCATCATGAACCCAGACCAACAATCTGACCAGGACCCAACAGCAGCTCATTTGAAACGCCTACTAAATTCAGAAACAGTTCAAGTTTCACAGGACTAGTGTTCTTAAAGTATTCTAAATAAGCACCCTCTCTGGAAAAAGTTGTTCTTCTATAGCTACCTGAGGATGAAAACCCACTCTGCACCTAACATACATGGCCCACACAACACCTTCCTTCTAGTTTATGCCACGCTTACACTGATGGATAAACACCCTGTTTTTCCCAGACACATTTTACAAATACGTGAACACACAATGCCAGAATTAGTGTGCAGCACAGCTCCTTTTCTTATCCTAATTATGCTATGTTTTCTCCTTAGTTTTGCCCTTGCTCGATAAGGACACCTAGCACTTCCATGATTTGTGACCTTACAGAATGAGGTACCATAACGGGGAGCTGCTACAGACCTGGGACACCCCCACCAAACCAAACCCACTCAGTGTTTCCCCAAATGGAGCTTTTTCAGGACACTGAAAAGCATTTTCTTGAAGTTTTTGAGCAGTTTCATAGCACTCGTTAGCACAAGACAGGCCTAGCTCTAGACGGTCCCCCACAGGACAGCCCAATCGGGCCCATGCTGCGGGGCGAAGGGCCTCTCCCAGCCTCAGCCCCACTCGGTTACCGGTGCCCAGGGGAAGCCCGGGCTCCGAGACAGCTCCGACCGACCGCCGGCATTCTGACAGAAAAGTTGTGCAGCTCGGCCTCTTCCCAGCCCGCGGCGCGGCCGCGGCCCCGTTCCCGTCCCTCACCTCCATGGGCGACCCCGGGGCGGTGGCGGCGGCGATGGGGACGATGGGGGCGATGGGGGCGGCGGCGGCTACCGGCAGCGAGAACGGCCCCCCCGGCGGCGCGCGGCCATGGCGGGCCGCCTGAGGCGACGGGCGGCCGTTAGCTTCGCGCCAGGGCCAACCGCCGCCCCGCCCCGCGCGCGCCAGGGGATTGGCCAAGCCCGGAGCCGTCTGACCAATGAGGAGCCGCCTCGCTCCCTCGCACCTCCCCGCGCCGCGTGACCCTCGCTGTGCTCCACGCGGTCCCTCGACATCGAGAGCCCGGAGCTAGTCTCATGGCAACAGAGCTTTATTTCTATTGGCCCCTATCCACTAACACCAACCAATGAAAAATCAACTCCCTCAGCCCTTCCGCCAATGAGGGGCGGCGGAGGCGTTGTTAACCTGGAGACAGCGCTTCCCGACTCCATTGCTGGAGCCGGAGCCTCCGCGGTGGGCGCTAGCCCGGAGCCTCCCCCGAGAGCCGCGGGGCTGGCACAGGCCTGGCCGCTCCATCAGGGCAGAGCGTGAGGCAGCCCCGGGCCCTGCCACCCGTTCACGACCTGCCACCCCCAGGCTCTGTCCCTCCCCTGGGCCCTGTCACCCCCTCAGGACCCATCAGCCCCAGGCCCTGTTGCTCCCCTGGGCCCTGTCACCCCTTTGGGCCTCACCACCCCCAGGCCCTGTCACATCTCTGGGCCCTGTCACCCCCTGGGGACTTGCCACCCCAAGGCCCTGTTGCTTCTCTAGGCCCTGCCACCCCTTGGAGACCCATCACCCCCAAGGACCATCACCTCTGGGCCTGGTAACCCTCTCAGGCTGTGCCACCTCTGGGCCCTGTCACCCCCCCCATGCCCCACCACCCTGGTCCCCTGCCACTGCCGGGGCCTTTCACCCTTGGTCCCTGTCAGCGAGGCTGCCCTCAGCTGCCACCCCGGCTCCGCACCAGGACCTTGGCCAAACTGCCCTGGCAGCCCTGTGTGTCCTCCATGGGAGCAAGAGGAGACCTCCTTCACCCATTGCTGGTGACAGAGCAAGTCCCCAGCCCCATGGCAGAGCCTGCCGGGCTGAGCCCCTGCTGGGAGCCAGCAGCTGAGGGTGCCCCAGAGCCCCGGGGTGGTGGGAGAATCCACAGGGAACCTGGTGGAAGAGGGAGCCCAGCTCAACAGCAGGGTCATAGTGCTGCCAGACCTTTCTTGAGAATCATAGAATGCTTTGGGCGGGACTAGACATTTAAAGGCCAAGCCCCGCCCCCTGCATGGGCAGGCACATCTCCAACTGCATCAGGTTGCTCTGAGCCCAGTCTCAGTGATGCTGCTGGTTTAGATACTCTGCCAAGCGTATGAATATCACTGTTTTCACTAAAAAGGCCTAAGGAAAAAACCTAAAAGCCCTGAAACCAAACCTACTCTTGATTTCACTTCTCCGGCTATTTTGCTTTTTAGTTCTTTTTTTTTCTTTCTATTTTTTTGCCTTTTTTTTTCTTTCTATTTTTTTGCCTTTTTTTTTTTAACTTTTCAGTTCTCAAGTGATTTAGCTTTTCCCTTCTCAAGCTATTTTTACAGAATCTTCATGACGATAGAGGCCTAGATTTTGTTATGAGTCGTGGGCATTTGTGTTGTGATACATCTCCTTTATTTCTGGTTGCTACCCAGCTTCCAGGCTTCTTACTCCCTTTCTGCCAGCCAGGCAGTGACAGGGAGGTTGGTGGCATGAGCCTGGGCGGCCGGATCCTGCCATCCTGCCCAGGGCTCCTTCCTAAACCCCTAAACCCACCTGGGAGGTCAGGATGCAGATGTTGTATCTGCTGGAGGTGTCACTCAGGAGACCATGGGAACACAGAGAGGTTGTCAGCGAGGGTCTCAGCTCCACAGCGGGCACTGTCCTCCTGCTCCATCCCAGGCTCCCTCTCCCGGGGAGGTGCTGGCTGTGGGGCAGAGCTTCGGGACAAGCCTGGGAAGGCACCTGGTTCAGAGCCTTGTGCCCAAAGCTCCTCGAGGTGCAGTGCTGTCACCTGGGGAGACAAGCGGTGGCTGGAGCTCAGGACCAAGCCGGCATGGGCTGGTGTCCCCTTTGGTCCTGGATCAGGAGAGGAACCAGTGTGACCTTCGTGTTTGGTTTGGGGAGCTTTGCTTTGCTTCTTTATGCCCCTTGAAACAGTGAAATACCTTTTTTTCTCCTTTGAAATGGGGGACTCTGGCCACTCTTCATTGCTGGGGGTGCAGCAGCACCAGACTCCTCCTGGAGGACCCTCCAGGACAGACACCTTTCCCGGCTGCCGAGGCAAATGCTGTTTCAGCAGACGCGGGTGTTTGCCTGTTGGTCTCACCCCCAACAGAGCCCGGGAAGCAAATCCCCTCCGGTGAGAACCTCCCTGCAGTTACCTGCCCGAAGTCGGGGGGTTATTTGGGTTATTTGGAATACTTAACAACTACTTTTCAGAGGTTTTTCCCCATGGCAGTGATTTCTGTTGGGCACAGAGGAACTCTGCTGAGCTGTGGTGCAAGCAGGAGAAACGGAGTCCCACTGGGGGAAACCGGATTCTTGCCCTGTTTTGAGCTGCCCACAACAGATTTAGGCATCGACCCGATTTCTTTATCCACACTCCGCTCTGGGGCACGTCCGTGGGTCTGGGCTATCCACCGCTTTGGGTGACTGCATTGAAGTGCCCTCCAGTTTTCCATGAGCTTGGCATTCCCCTCGAGGTTACGGTTGATGTTCCTACCTGTTCGAGGCAGCAAACAGGCAGTTAAGATCAATATTAATATTTTATTATGTTGTCAAAGCCCTGCGCAGGAAGCTGATGTAACAAGTTGCTAATGCGTTAAAGCTCACTCCCCGAATTGATTTCCAGGCTGTTGCGGTCAGTGTTGGAGACGGTATTGAACCTGCTTTGGAGCCCAGGCGTTTGCCACCTTCCTCCCTCAGAGCAAAGTCAAGCCCAAAGACTGTAATTGGGCTTTTTTTTCTCCCACAGAACGTTACACAGGTCTGTGAATAGCTGTTTTCATCTGTCAGCATGAGACAGTTTATCTGATATTATGGAATCATGGAATTGTTGGAGTTGGAAGGGACCTTCTAGGGATCACCTAGTCCAACTCCCCTGCAACCCAAAGCAGGGCTGCCCAGAGCACATCACTCAGGAGCATCCAGGTGGGGCTTNCCAGGGCTCTGCCACCCTCACCCCAAAGAAGTTCTTCCTCAGATTGGAGTGGAACTTCCCATGGTCCAGCTTGTGCCCGTTGCCCCTCGTCCTGTCCCTGGGAACCACTGAGAAGAGTCCGGCTCCATCCTCCTTCAACCCACCCTTTAGATCCTTGGAAGCATGAAGAAGGTCTCCCCTCAGCCTTCTCTTCTCCAGGGTGAAGAGCCCCAGCTCTCTCAGCCTTTCCTCATCAGGGAGATGCTCCAATTCCTCAACCATCTCTGTTGCCCTACACTGGACTCTCTCCAGCAGTTCCCTGTCCCTCTTGAACTGGGGAGCCCAGGACTGGACACAGTGCTCCAGTTGTGGCCTCCCCAGTGCAGAGCAGAGGGGGAGAATGACCTCCCTCCACCTCCTGGCCACACTCTTCCCTCCGCAGCCCAGGATGCCATTGGCCTCTTGGCCACAAGGGCCCATTGCTGGCTCCTGGAGAGTTCCCTGTCCACCAGGACCCCCAGATCCTTCTCCTCAGAAGTGCTTTCCAGCAGGTCCACCCCTAACCTATACTGGTGCCTGGCATTCTTCCTCCCCAGGTGCAGGACCCTACACTTGCCCTTGTTGAACCTCATGAGGTTCTTCTCTGCCCAGCTCTCCAGCCTGTCTAGGTCACGCTGGAGCCCAGGCGTTTGCCGCCTTCCCCCCTCAGAGCAAAGTCAAGCCCAAAGACTGTAATTGGGCTTTTTTTCTCCCGCAGAACGTTACACAGGTCTGTGCACAGGCTGCTTTCATCTCTCAGCGTGAGACAGTTTATCTGATACAATTTGTGGATTTGAGAGCGATGCACTATTGCAACCCAGCTGAATCCCGTGAGTGGGCTCCATGTGGATCCATATCCCGGGGTTTGGCTGCAAACCCTCGGCGAGCGCTCAAACGGGCCCAGGCTGCACCAGCTCCATGGAG
>QJSC01017333.1:103303-258593 GCA_003697955.1 Calidris pygmaea
GTCCTGCTTGGAAGTCATTGCTGATGGGAGGAGAGGTAAAGGGCAGAGCTGGAGAGAGATGAAAGCCAAGGAGCTGGTAGAGTTCAAGAGGTAAAAAGATCTCCCCATCCCTGGAGGGGTTCAAGGGCAGGTTGGAGGGGGCTTGGAGCAACCTGGTCTGGTGGGAGGTGTCCCTGCCCAGGGCAGGGGGTGGCACTGGGGGGGCTTTAAGGTCCCTTCCAACCCAAACCACTCTGTGATTCTATGATTGTCATTTAGACATTTATTCTTTCACCGATGCCCCCTCCCCACTCAGGAAGGGGAACTAGGAAAAAACAAAGAAACTCGTGGGTTGAAATATAAACAGATTTAATAGAATAATACTTAATAATTAACAGTAGTAGCATTAAAGAACCTGTATTGATCCTGATACGATTGTAAAATATGCAAGGATTATCCCTAACTCACTCCCCCAGCAGAAGCCGTGCCCTCCCCGCAGGGACAGCCCATGTGGGACCCTGTGGCTCCGGGAGGAAGGGAAGGGCTCAGGGCTCCAGCTCCGGGGCAAGGAGTTCCCAGGACGGCAGCCATCGAGGGAGAGGGGGAGAGAGAAATCCTCAGGAAACTTCCTGATTTCTATTGAACGTGACGTTCATGGTATGAAATAACCCTGTTGGCAGCTCGGGTCCAGTGCCCGGGGCTCGCTCCTCCTCATCCCCGCACCTGGGAGACCTTGAAACCCGCCCCCCAGAGCTGGCTGTAAAGGAAATATTTTCACAAATTCAGGCACTAGAGTCTTCTAAAGACGCACTTTTCCCAAGGATTAGAAGAGACCTTGCTAAAAAGTAAAATTGCCGAGAGACAGATCAGTCCCGTGCGGCTCAGACCGGGGCAGCCCCGCACCCGCTCACCTCAGCCCGGCGGCCCCGAGGAACCCCTGCCTCTGGCGGGGCTCTGCCTGGCGGCCCGTCCCCGCTGCCCCCTCGCACCGCGGGGCTCAGACACCGCACCGCCCCCCCAAGCCCGCTCTCTCCGGGCTAAACCCGGCCCGGTCCCTCAGGGCGGTCCCGGAGACCGGGAGCCCCCAGAGCGCGACTCCCGCCCTCACTGAGGAAAAACGCGGCTCCTCCCACAGCACCTCGCGCACGGCCCCTCCGGCCAATCCCAACAGCGCTCCCAGCTGACGCACCTCAGAACGCCCGCCCCTCCCTGCCGTCAAACCAATGGGCGGGCGTGTATCTGGAAGCCACCGCCAGTGTCTGGGCGCGGCGGGCCGAAGGGCCAATCCGAGACCTTCGGCCGCGCGGGGGGGGGTGGGACCGCCCCGCCTCTCCCCGTCGCTGCGCCTGCGCTGCACCGCCCCCTGGCGGCTGCGGGGCGGGGCCGTGGCTGCGGCGCGGCTGTCGGGCGGCGCGGCGCTGCGGGCCGGGTGCAGCGGCAAGATGGCGGGGCGGGTAAGTAGGGGGGGATGGGGACAGACCCTTCCCGCCCTGCCGCTACCTCCCCCCCTCCGCTTCTGCTCCTCGCTGGGCGCCGGGGCGGTTCGGTGGCCTCTCGCAGCCCCGCTGCCGGGGTGGTCGTTCGGCCCTGGGCGGGTGAGGGGTCCCCTGGGGGCGCTTTGGACCTGCGGTGACCCCCCCCCCCCAGCGGTGTGGGGACTCCTCAGCAGTGTGGGGACCCCTGAGGGTGCTGTGAGGCTGTGGGGACCCTCCTCAGCGGTGTGGGGACCCCTGAGGGTGCTGTGGTGGTTTCTGTCCCTATGGGGGCCTATTTTAGGGCCCCCCAGGGGTGTCGTGGGGCTGAGGTGGCCTCTTGGGGATTTATGGCGTGGGGTAGGATTGTGGGGTTCCCTCAGGAGGGCTCTGAGGCCAGGGTGACCCCTGTCCCCATGGGTGTGAGGCAGGATTTAGGGTTCCCCAAGGGTGCTGTGAGGTTGGGGAGGCCCTGTGGGATGCAGGGCAGGATTTTAGGGTGCCCTAGGCCTGCTGTGAGGCTGGGGTCAGCCCTCAGTGCTGTGGAGTGAGCTTCTAGGGCATCCTCGGGAGGATCATGAGGCTGGGGTAACCCCTTTCCCCATGGTGTGTGGGGCAGGATCCTGGGGTCCCCTAAGAGCGTGATGAAGCCCTGGTGATCTTTGGGTGCTGTTGGGATTTAGGGTCCCCTGAGGGTGCTGCGGGGCTGCAGCGGCCCTCAGGCCCTATGGGAAGCAGGACAGGATTTTAGGGTGCCCTGGGGGTGCTGTGAGGCTGTGGTGACCCCAATACTTGTGGGTTGTGGGGCAGGGTACTCTAAGGATGCTGTGCGAGCGGGGTGACTCCTTGGTGCTCTGGGATGTGGGGCAGGATTGTGGGATCCCCTGAGGCCCCATGGGGCGTGCGGCAGGATTTTAGAGTCCCCTAAGGGTACTGTGAGGCCCTGGTGACCCCTTGGTGTAGTGGGATATGGGGCAGGTTTGTAGGGCTCTCGGAAGCCCTAGAGACTCCTCTGCCCTGTGGGCAGCAGCCAGGCACTGTGCTGTGGTGGGGGTCTAAATTGTGTTGTGTTAACATGCACCTTAAGGGTTGTGCAGTGATTTTATTCCATTATTTATTTGAAAAATAAAAAATGCCTTATCAGTGATTGCTTATATAACATCAGCAAGCGACCAAAAACGCCTCAAAATGTGAAGGAACAGTTTTGTCTGTCAAATCACTTTTTGTAGTGCCTTGTACATCTCTGTTTCCAGGTGTCCATCTCCAAGTGCTGCAGGATGCAGTTACGATTGCTCTTTGCCATCAGCTCAGTCATGCTGTGCTGGATATCAGCTTGTGAAAGTCACATTTTTCATTAATGCCTGCTTCGGTCTGAGATCTTCTGTCTTGGCCAAACAATTCAGTGAGATCTCGGGGAATATTTTTTTTTTTCATAGTTTTTTTTGTGCTGTGGTTTGTCTGGTGGATGCATCAGCAGATGGTGCAGTGGTGCGATGCAGAGCAGGGGAGGTTAGGGCAGTGGGGAGAAATTTGGCCCGGTGATAAGCTGTGCGTTGCATGTGAGCAGATCTACTCAAGTGCCACCTCTCAAATGTGGCTGATTAATTGAGGGGGAAAAAAATAAATCATATGTTTTGCATTCTCTCTCTTGTTAAGAGCTTTTCTTCTGTCCCTACTCCAGATATGTGGTCTTACTTTCTTCCTCTCACCTTGTTTCCTTCACCTCACCCTTTGCAGCTGACCCAGGAGAAATCTCTGTGTTTTGACTAGCTTTTTTTCTCTGCTTTCTGTTGCCAGAAGCAGGACCCCAGTGCTTTCAGCAGTGGTGAGATCATTTTAGTGATAATGAACCTTGTTCTGAGACTCCTTGTAGCCTGAGCCAGCCTGGCTGCAGTGGTCTTGTCCTACCCCCCTGCTCATTGCTCCCCTGAGCCTCTCCAGCGTGCTAAGTCGACAGGGAAAACTATCTGTGTAGTTTGATGAGTTAATTTTTGGCTGCCCTCGTGTACTGGGAAGGCTCAGGGAATGGCCTCAGTGCTGGAGGTGGTGACTGGGGGTGTGGGGAGGAAGGAGAGGGATCAGCCCCAACTTTTTCCTGCTGATGTGAGCTCTTGTGCTACTGAACACCTGGAAAAAATGTGCCTTTATTTGGCTGTCCTGGAAGCCTGGTGGAGGAAAAGGGGGATTTATGTAAATTAAGAGAAAGATTGGAGCTTAATTGCCTTGTAATTTGAGTGGGTGGTGCTTTCTTTGGGTTACCAGGAAGCTTCCAGTGTTTTCATGATTTCTCTACAAATACAATCATTGCAGAATTATCAGGTTCTTCAAGACTGCGAAGAGACTTCCTAAGAAAAGCCTTTAATACCATTTTCTGAGCTTGATCCAACCTTGCAGTTTGCTGAATGCTGTTCCTGTAAATTAACAGCCGAGCTGGCTGCTCCCTCCAGCTGGCAGTGGGATAGTGGCAGCTCCGAGGAGGGAGCGAGGTCAGGGTGAGCAAGGAACAGCCGGCGCTGCGGATGTGACATCGGATCCATTGTGATCCCCGTCTGTGTAACTAAGGAACAGTAGGTAGGAGGATGGAGGTGTGTGATACCACTGGGTACAACAGGTGGGTCTGAGCCTGGAACATTGATGCTGTTCTGCTGTCAGCATTTTTAAGAGGTGCTTAACCTGGAGAATGGGTAGAGGAAGCTTCAGTGACTATTTCTGGCCTGAAAACATGTCCTGCAATGCAATTTAGAGCTTAGCCTTTTTTATTAGACCCATGTGATTTGATTTGTGTGTGTATTCTCTTACAGAGAGAAATGAATGACTTTCCTGATGTAGAAGGAGAGACAAAACCTTTAAATTTCTGGTTATGTTTTAAATAATTGAGACAAATGATAAGCCAAATCTTATTAATTATCTAGTGCTGTTTCAGGTGTATTGCTCTGCTCCCTTATTTGTGCTGGATTTCCTCAGTCGCGAGGAAGAGACAGTGATTAAAGGTGATTGAGGTTTACAGGAAAAATAGTTTATGATGATTAGAAATAATGGCTGTTTCTGTTATACTTTATTCTCTCTCTCTCTCTCTCTGCGTGGTGATGGTTAGGCACGCAAACAGGGCTCTGAGTCTCACCAAGGCATCAGCCAGTGTCTGCTACAGAAGGAGAAAAGGGCCAAAGCCGTGTCGCTGTGTCCGTGGTTGGTTGTGGAGCCCTTGTACCAGGCTGGGCTTCTGGGGGCTGGCTGTAGCTTTGAACATCATCAGGAACAGGTTCTCCAAGGGATGTAGAAAGGCCAGATTTCTCTGCCTTCTTCCAGCTGGTGTCACGCCGCTGATCCAGAACGAGCTGTGTTTCTGCTTGTGCCTGTACCAGGTTGAAGAGCTGTGTGGGGAAATGGTGTAGGGGATGAAGCGGGTCTGTGTGACTCAGCTGGCGGGAGGTCTGTCTGTCGGTCTGTCTGCACAGGGGAAGCCCTGCCGGCTGACTGCGGGTTTGGTAGCGTGGATGCTGGGGGCAATCCCCTCTCAGAGACTGGTGCTTTTTTTAAGGAATATTAAAGTCTTATAATAGCTGCAACTTGTATAACAGTTCACGATGATTAGAAACAATGGCTGGTTTATGTGGTACAAATGTTGTAACAGCCTTAATTTTTCTCTGTTTGCTGTCTGGGACTCATTTGGCGTGGTATTGCCGTTAGCCCAGTGATAGGAGACACTCCCCTGTTTGCTTCTTGGAAGAAATTCCCATCTGTATGGGTTTGGAAGTGGTTTTGGTCTCACTCGGGTACCAGCAGATGTTGGTTTACCTGTGGAATTGTGCCGTGACTCCTCCAGAGGAGCCTGTTCCTGGAGCAGAAGGTGTGGGGCTGTTGAAACCAACTGTCAGGGTGAGAAGTGCAGCTGTGTTGGGAAGGGTGGTGAGGGACAGGCTGTGTGTCGTGGCGCTGGAGATACCCAAAGGGGCTATAGGAGAGGTGGAGGAGGCCTTGATCAGGGAGGGGAGCTATAGGAGGAGGGGGAAGGGTTTTACCCTGAAAGAGAGGAGATTGAGATGAGATCTGGAGAAGGAACTCTTTGGTGTGAGGGTGGTGAGAGCCTGGCCCAGGTTGCCCCGAGAAGCTGTGGCTGCCCCATCCCTGGAGGGGTTCAAGGCCAGGTTGGAGGGGGCTTGGAGCAACCTGGTGTGGTGGGAGGTGTCCCTGCCCAGGGCAGGGGGTGGCACTGGGGGGGCTTTAAGGTCCCTTCCAACCCAAACCATTCTATCGTTCTGTAACTAATGCATACTCTCTTGTACTCCCTGCAGTCAGTCCTGGGGCAGTTTTAGGTTGGATAGTTTGACGGAAACTTTGAAATAGTGAGGGCTGGATTTTACGTTTGTGGGCTAAAGCTGTAAAGTCTGATTTCTGTTGACATATGGAACCAGCCCTCATAGATCCAGGTGTCATCAAGCAACTAAAGAAATGTTTGTGAATCAACTTAGTTCCTTGTTGCAGTGTGGTGCTGATCCCTCTACCATCACTTATCTTTTTATAGTGTTTCCTAATATGCACTATGAAGAAATAGGTTTTTAACAATGTTTTAGGGAAATGAGAGAAAACTAAATCTGAATCTCTGTTTCTGAGCTCTCTCCTGCAATGGCATACCTGTCTTGTGAAATCACCACAAGTGGACTTGTGTCCTTCTACAGGACTTGTGCAGTATAAAAACCCATGCTGAATTATTTAGAGTAAAATTCTGACAAGCATGTGACCACGTGAATGTTGTGGGCATGGATATCTGACCTTGTCATCTCTGATTAATTTGTTGCCTGCCTTAGTTCTGCAGAAGCAGAGTGTCCAAAGCTGGAACCTAAAAAGACAGCGCAACGGGGAGATGGCAGTGCTGCCTCTCCATCTCTGGTTCTGGGGGTGCTGGGATGTCACACCTCTTCTGATCGTGGACAGGCCAGAATGACTACATTTGTTGTAGATTTTTCTTAGTAGGAAAAATTTGTAAAAATCAAAGAATCCTTTTGAGGATCACTTCAAATGTGAGTTTCTTAAATATTACCCTTTTTAAAAATTATTATTTCCATAGCACAGCAAGGTCTTCTCTCTCCTGTCCTCTGTTCTGTGTCCTGTAACATGGAGTTCAGAGGTCATCCAGGAGAAGACCCTTTGGTTTAGGAGGTGCCCTGCTATGAATTTGGAGGATTTTCTGTGGATTCAAGCAGAGCTGATTTTATGACAGAAAACCAGGTTTTGAAACTGAAAATAGTTGTAGTTACAGTCTGCTAAATTGCTCATGAGGCAGGACATCTGTTCCAGTGGAATGATTTCTGTCTTTACATGAAAGTAAAGAAATTTTTGTTGACCTCCAGGAATTGGAGAGTTGTGTTGGAGCAGACCTGGGAACAGAAAAATTCCACAAGGAACACAGTCGCTACAATTAATGGCAAAGTTTTCAGCACAGTATCCTATTACTCTGCGTTTTAGCCAATTGATGACACTACTGCTCGTTAAGTCAAGGCTGAATATATAGTTCTCCAGGTGCTCCCTTGCCCTGTCCCTGCACTGGTCTGTCCTTTCTTGTGTATGTCAGATGCTCAGTTCAGGAAGGTCAAATGTTTGCAGAATAAAAAGATTTAATACTTTTCTCTAGTGTCCAGGGATGCAATAAAGCAGCGACCTTCTATCAAGAAATGTGGAGTAATTGTTGCCCTAGAGCTGTGTCAAGCTACATGCTTTTTGTGTAGAAAATGCAGAAATACTCCCAAGTTGTCCCATTTTAGACAACAAGCTGCTTATAACGGGGTAGCGTTTGGTACCTGACTCGGTGTCCTGGAGAAGTTTGGTGCCAGACACAGCCTGTTGGGGGGGTGAGTTGCAAATCTGCAGGGAGAGCAGCATCTTGGGCTTTCACAAGGGAAATTCCAAGTTAAACGGGATATTTTTAGTCTTGTCCCCATTGTTATTGGGTGACTTTTCAAATAAATGGAAAGAAATTTGCATCCTTGAGGTGTCCTCGCAGCTGGTGTGTCAAACCCCTGTGACTCGCCTCCTCGGCTGACGTCTCGGACGTGGTTGCGTGATGTATCATTCCTTTAAACATTTTTATAAAATGCTTCGATCAAACACCACAAGCAGCATTTCCCTGTAATTAAATTGTTGATCACCTTGGCTCGCAAAAGAAATATGAGGCAACATCCACTCCAAAAATGGATGTGTTAATTACAAATGCACATGTTCTGGGTTGTTATTGCTTAATGGGAAGGTGGAGTTGATGTATGTGCTGAACTGTCAGGAAGCAGGTTCCAGGTTATGTGGCAGAGAGACAGGTACACAGGGGTACACAGGTACATTCTCTGAAATCACTGATCATATCACAGAATCGCAGAATGATTTGGGGTTGGAAGGGACCTCTGGAGACCATCCAGTCCAACCCCCTGCCAGAGCAGGTCCACCCACAGCAGGTCCCACAGGAACGTGTCCAGGCGGGTTTGAATGTCTCCAGAGAAGGAGACTCCACCACCTCTCCGGGCAGCCTCTTCCAGGGCTCTGCCTCCCTCACAGGAAAGAAGTTCCTCCTCATTTTGAGGTGGAACTTCTTATGTACAAGTTTGTGCCCGTTTCCTCTTGTCCTGTCACTGGGCACCACTGAAAAAAGACTGGCCCCATCCTCTTGACACCCACCTTTTGAGTATTTAGAGGCATTGATCAGATACCCTCTCAGTTTGCTCTTCTCCAGTCTAAAAGGACCCGAGTTCCTCAGCAGAGAGATGCTCCAGGCCCCTCATCATCTTGGTAGCCCTGTGAAGAACTGCTCTGGAGAGTAATGTCTTTGGGCAGAGCAGCCTGTTCAGTTAGGTCATGGATGTGTGTGATACTAGTAGCTTGTAGAAGTCCTCTTTTAGCACACTTGTTTCTCCTGCTCTTTTAGATCAGGCAAACCATTCCCTCTTGGAACTCTAAATTGTATTTCCAATAACTGCAAAATAATGGAAAGTGCAGCCAGATTCCCAAAGCTGGGTATGTGGTAACTGCCCCGGGTGAGGGGGTGCTGGGGTCACAGCCTGCCATTGCGGAGCGGGATTCCTTTGGCTGTAAACTTTGGAAACGGAGGGCGAGGAGCAGTCACCGCCCTCAAAATCAATAGCCTCTAATTGCCGAGACGGGCACTTCCGTGCTAATAAAGTGGCTGTGGTGTGCTCAGACAGAAGCCATTTCTAGATTACTGCCCGGGCCCCTGGGGGGAGTGCTATTAGATACGGAAAATGGAAAATATGTGAAGTGTATATTGTATATAGAGAGCTGTCGGTGAAGACTAGTCAGTGTCTGTATTGCTGGCCATTGGGCTTGGCTTCCTTTGCCTGTGTAGGTGAACTGTTTGTTATCAGAAGAGAAGGAGAAACTTACCAATGGTTGAGGCATAGAATCATAGAACTGTCTGGGTTGGAAGGGATCTTTAAGATCATCGAGTCCAACCATCAGCCTAACTCTGATAAAAACCATCACTAACCCATGTCACTGAGCACGATGTCAACCCGTCCTTTAAATCCCTCCAGGCTTGGAACAATGTGGGGAAAAACGTTCCCTGGTCCCGTTCCGGCCCTGGGTGATAGAGGGGGTGGTGATGCCACCTCTTCCCTCGCCCATATTTTAAGGTGTCTGTGTGGGCTGGAGGGGATGTGGGGGGGCTGAGCCAGCGCAGGGAGGGGACTCATTGCCCTGGGGTGCGGGAAGGAGGGTGGCATCTCGTCCCTTGGCCTGTCTGGACTCTGTGCTGAGGCTGCCCTGGTGCTGGCTGGTTTGGAGTTCCCTGCCTTTGACAAAAATTTGAATATTAATTCTGAGATTTTAAACTTTCCTAATGTGTTCCTCTTTTAATAGCGGAAGAAAATGGGAATTTATGAGCTTATTATGGAAAGAGAATGCAGCTCCTTCCCGATGAGAATAAAAGCTCTCAGCAAAGTAAACTAGAGGTCAGATGGAGCAGATGGAAAGGCTGATCCTGAGCAGCCAGACAGGGCTGCTTGTCCCTGGGGCACAGTGAGCTTTTCCTGTCGGGCACAGCAGGGCTCTCTGAGGGACTGCAGACCTGGAAAGGAGACCTGTCCAGGAGCCAAGCCTGCTGTGCCAAAACGTTATTTGTAGGTGTTTGATCTCTTCTTGGAGCTGCAGAGCTCTGGAGGCTTTGTTCAAGTATTCTTCTTGAGGTGTCCAGAAAAACCTTCTACAAACTTCCTTAACTTCCTTTTTCTCTCTCTTCTTTTTTTGTTAACTTTAGAAACGCAGCCTTTAGGACATCTCCTCTTGCTGAGTCTGGTCCCTGCTGTAGGCATCATGTTGTCATTCCTTTCATAAATATTACTGAATACCTCCTTTAAAGGAGTTTTGGTTTTGTCTTCACTGCTTCCCACTATCAGCTATTGCAGGCTTCCTCTTCCGGGCAGGAACCCTTTCTCCTCTCTAATCAGTAGCTGTGATAGTGTTGCTATTGTTTTATACCAATTTCTCCTGTCCTTTAGCATGGAGTTGTTTTTCCTCTCCGTTTTCAGCTCTATGGTGTGTGCGTATGGAGAGAGACAGCAGTCACAACCTCCTCGGGCTTTCCTTGCTGGAAGAGCTTGATGCGTCTCCTTCTCCCAGGCTGTTGCTGACCCAGCTCTGCTCCAGCTCCTCATTCCGTGTGCCAGGGCTGATGTTTGCCATCCGTGGGCAGCTGCCTCCTGGTGTTTGCCCTTTCAGTGTTCATCTCAGGTTCTGCTGTCACTTGGTCCATTGGATTTTATATTGGGCGATGTTTCAGGCACGTCTGCTTTCCATCAGGAGCAGAACCCTGGGTAGTGCAGGGTCTACACATCATCATCTCAGTTCCCTGTTTATCTTCAGAGCTCCTTTAATCTCATAATTCTTCCTTTCACTTAAAACTTAATTTTATTTGCAGACTTTTAGTGGTGAATGGGTGTTTGGCTTCCAACACCTTTGGGTTGGCCGTGCTGCCACGCAGCCACCAGGCAGGGACATGTCTGCTCGCTCCCTCGGAAATCAGGACCACGCTTCCTGCCCGAGGGTGTCTCCTGCGGAGGCTCCTCGTTGCCCTCTCTCTGGGTGGGGAAGCCCTGGGCTCGGAGGCACCGCGGTGCCCCAGAGCTGCTACAGTCGAGGGTTTTGGGGTGGGGATCCCCAGTTTTGTACAGCGGCACTGGACTCCCCAGGGGAAACTGAAATTTGGAATACCCAAAGTTGTCGTGTTTCCTAACGCTTGTCTGCCAACATCGGTGTGCGGACATTATATAGCTGTACTACACCTGTATCACAGAACCACACCATGGTTAGAGTTGGAAGGACCTTAGAGGTCATCGAGTTCCAACCCCCCTGCCCTGAGCAGGGACACCTCCACCAGCCCAGGTTGCTCCAAGCCCCCTCCAACCTAGCCTTGAACCTCTCCAGGGATGGGGCAGCCACAGCTTCTCTGGGCAACCTGGGCCAGGCTCTCACCACCCTCACTGTAAAGAATTTCTTTCTGGTATCTAATCTAAATCTCCCCTCTTCCAATTTAAAACCATTACCCCTTGTCCTGTCACTCCACTCCCTGACAAAGAGTCCCTCCCCAGCTCTCCTGTAGCTCCCTTCAGATATTGGAAGAGGCTCTAAGGTCTCCCCGGAGCCTTCTCTTCTCCAGGCTGAACAACCCCAGCTCTCTCAGCCTGTCCTCACAACAGATGTGCTCCATCCCTCTGATCATCTTCATGCCCCTCCTCTGGACCCGTTCCAACAGGTCCATGTCCTTCCTGTGCTGAGGACTCCAGAGCTGGACACAGAGCTCCAGGTGGGGTCTCACGAGCGCAGAGCAGAGGGGTAGAATCACCTCCCACGACCTGCTGGCCACACTTCTCTTGATGCAGCCCAGGATGGGGTTGGCTTTCTGGGCTGCCAGTGCACACTGCCGGCTCATGGTGAGCTTCTCACCCACCAACACCCCAAGTCCTTCTCCTCAGGGCTCCTTTCTGATACCTCATCCCCTGGTCTGTATTGATAGTGAGGATTGTTCTGGCCCAGGTGCAGACCCTGCACTTGTTCTTGTTGAACCTCATGAGGTTCACCTGGGCCCACCTCTCCAGCCTGTCCAGGTCCCTCAGGATGACATCCCATCCCTGTATGTGTATATTTATGTCTAAGAAAATTTTAAACACACAGCAGTTTAACTATTTGTTTTATACAACCCTGTAGAAACAGTGGACAGAAACAAAACCCGCCTCGGCTTGAGAAGCTGTTTCATAATCTGTTGGGTAGGATTAGGAAATTAAAGGAGTTAAGCTGGTTCAAATGAAGAGCATCTCTGCCTTAGCGTATAATATTCTAGCTCTTCAGCAGCAGCAGGTGACAGGCAGTGGTGTGCTGCTGGGATCTACCACCAGCTTCTCTCTGTGGGCTCTGAGTAACGCAAAGCATGTTTTTCTTCAGTTTCCTCTCTCAGCAGCCTTAACGAGTCACAAATATTAACTATATTTTTGTACTATGTGCTGCCCACGCAACAATGTAATGCACTATGTGTAATATTCTAGAGATTTTATTATTCATTCTTTTTCCCAGTCATATTTTACACCAGCACTTCTCTGGTTTTGCTTCAGGTGCTTGTTTTGAAATTCAGAAGGAGAAAAGGTGTGTTTTAGGTATCTATGCAAATATCCAAATAACTTAGTCTTGCTTTCTGGGCTGAGCTCTCCTGAAACACAAGAATAATCCAGTTTCATATTTTTGTGGAGGGAAACTGGAATCCATGCAACTTTGGAAAAAAAAGTATCTCTGAAAGATGCGATGTTCTGGTGAGTGTTTCTGTTATGAAGCTGTTTGTTCTTTGGGGCAGCTTTTATTTGCAAAAGCAAAATTTAGTAGCAGATGCTGCATGACTGATGGTGGATGCCTCTTGCTGAGATGAAGACACTGTCTCATACATGGAGTCACCCCCCCCTAGAACTTTGCTGTCTTTGGAGTCTCCTCCTTGCATCAACCAGAACAGTAACTGGAGGCAGGGAAGACTTGGTTTGCTACTTTAAGTCTAATCATAGAATGGTTTGGGTGGGAAGGGACCTTGAAGCCCCCCCAGTGCCACCCCCTGCCCCAAGCAGGGACACCTCCCACCAGCCCAGGTTGCTCCAAGCCCCCTCCAACGTGGCCTTGAACCCCTCCAGGGATGGGGCAGCCACAGCTTCTCGGGGCAACCTGGGCCAGGCTCTCACCACCCTCACACCAAACAAGTTCTTCCCCACATCTCAGCTCCATCTCCCCTCTTTCAGGGTCAAACCCTTCCCCTTCCTCCTAGGGATTGCTTCCCTGATCCAGAGTCCCTCCCCAGCTTTCCTGGAGCCCCTTGAGGGACTGGAAGGGGCTCCAAGGTCTCCCTGGAGCCTTCTCTTCTCCAGGCTGAACCCCCCAACTCTCTCAGCCCCCCCTCCCAGCAGAGGGGCTCCAGCCCTCCCAGCATCTCTGGGGCCTCCTCTGGCCCCGCTCCAACAGCTCCATGTCCTTCTGCTGTTGGTGGCCCCAGAGCTGGAGGCAGCACTAGGAGGGGGGGGTCTCAGGACATATATAATAAGTCTCTGTTGTGGTGATGGGTGTAACTGCAAGCTGTGAAGATGGATCTGGGTCACCTTCAGAGCAGTTCTGACGGCGGTGTCACTGCAGCAGATGGCATTCGCTCTCAGCTGCGGGATTTGCTGGAGTGGTTTGCTGGAGCTGGGCTTTCTGTTGCCTGGCCTGGTTGCTGGCAGTCACCTGCTGGTTAGCTGAAAATTAGCTTCTGTAAATATACTTGAAGGATTCTTACAAATACTCTTAAGGGTTTTGCTTCCTCTGTTCCTGACGTCTGGTCAGTGGTGGGTGATGGAGAGGGTTCCCGGAGTCCTTGTGGCGGTGTCCTGGGAAGCTGGACCCCAAAGTGCAAGAGGTTGAAGTGTTCCTTGGCAGTACCACCTGGTAATGCTCTGGTAGCCCGTGTTATGGCTTTGGGCTGCTGCAGTTATGCCAGAAAAACTTCCTTGGGAGGTGCCAGTGCCCACGTCCTTGCTGTGACAGCACAAGGGGATCCACGATGAGATCCCGTGAGCCATCATGCTGGGGATGTGGGCGCTGGGTGAGGGAGGGCAAGAGGAAGCACCCGCAGTTCACTAGAACACGTTCCTCCCTGTCTGGGTGGTTTCCAGTTTCATCATCATCTCTTAAACGACCAGATTTCCTCGAATTGTCCTTTGTGCACTCATGGAAACCTGCACCTGCTGAGTGACGCCTGTTTCTTCTTGCCCGAGCTGTATTGATGTGTGAAGCACTCGTGTGTGTTGGTGATGTATCGCAGTTCTGCAGGATGGTCTTGGAGCTTGAGGAGGGCAAATGCTGGGGAGCTGAGAGCACAGCACGGACTGGGCCTGGAACATCGGGCATTGCCAAGGGAGACATGGGCTTCTGCCAGATTCCCCAGCAGCAGAGCGTGCCGGGCTGTGGAATGGCTAGCCCGGTGGGAGCAGAGGGTGCCAGGCTAGGGAATGGCTAGCCCGGCGGGAGCAGAGGGTGCCAGGCTAGGGGATGGCTAGCCCGGCGGGAGCAGAGGGTGCCAGGCTAGGGAATGGCTAGCCCGGTGGGAGCAGAGGGTGCCAGGCTAGGGGATGGCTAGCCCGGTGGGAGCAGAGGGTGCCAGGCTAGGGGATGGCTAGCCCGGTGGGAGCAGAGGGTGCCAGGCTAGGGGATGGCTAGCCCAGCGGGAGCAGAGGGTGCCAGGCTAGGGGATGGCTAGCCCGGTGGGAGCAGAGGGTGCCAGGCTAGGGGATGGCTAGCCTGGCGGGAGCAGAGGGTGCCGACCTTCGGGATGGCTCACACAATCAGTGCAGGAACTGCTGCCCAAGCAGCTCTGTTTTTTCACCCCAGGTCCCCAGGGATGCTCTGCCGCCCGTCTATCGTATTGTGGAGCTGCTGGAAGGAGCACGTGGTGCCGGGTTTGAAATGCTTTCCTTTAGATTTCTGTGTTTCCATAAAGCAGAGCTCGCGCGTTCCCAGGGACAGGAATAACACAGAACGACGACAACTTTGCCAGGCGCTCGCTGTTAACTTGTGGGAAGCAGTTTGTCAGTGAGGATTAAAAATGCAGTCGAGGACTAGTGCTGTAAAAAGGCTTAATCCAGGAGCTCTGCGTTCAGTTTTCTCCAGAAATATCCTACCTAATGCGTTTTATCAGGGCATGCCCTTCACGAAAGAGTCCCCTCGCAGGCGGAAGGAGAAATGAGAAAATGGTGAATGTTTTTTCTGTGTAAAGTGCCAAAAGATGGTGAGCTTTAACAGGCAGGTCATGGATTCCATTAAGTCCATTCATGTTCATATATTTTTTTATTACAAGAATATTTGAGTCTCTTATTACACTTGAGATTCAGGTAGATAAATCTGTTTCAAGGCTGAAAACAGAATCCTTTTCTCTCGTCACATCAATCAAGGGCAATTGAACATTATTCAATAGAAATAATGAATTAGTCCATTTCTAAATAGCACGTCCTCAAGAAGAATGACATTAGGACATAAAAGGTTGGTTTGAGCTGTAGGGCAGGGAGCTTCAGCCCACGGGGAGATGAGTTTTCTCTGATTCTTCTCTCAAATGGCCCAAAGGGATTGGGGGAGAAAGGCTGATCAGGAGAGTAACTCATGGGAAATTATCCGGATGTGTGCGTTAGGATCAGAGCGTTTTCTTTTCTTCTTGCTGGGATTTAAGGGTGTCTTGCAAGAAAATCCACTCTGGATTGCTTTAGCAATAGGTGGACACTGACCCTGCCTGCAGATCTGTGTCTGACAAAGGAATTAGATGTGCTTTGATTCTAAAAATAACATCCTGGGGGTCAAGTTTAGCTTTTCTCCAAATTATGTTTTTTCAGTCTATATCTTATGTTAGAGATATCCTGCCTTTTCCACCCTTTTCTTCACTTCCAGAGGCACTTTGAGCCCAGTTTTCACCTTTCAACCACTATTTTGTGGTTTAACTCTGCGGAAGCAGGAGGTGGTAGGGATGTGGGAAGGGCTGAGGTTTCTCGTTGGTTACTCCACTGTGATGGGATGGGGCAGCCTGGGCTGAGACTGGTGCTATTTGGTTATTTCACCTGCTGATTTGTGAGTAACAGTGGAGGGGAAAAAAACTGAACAGATACACTTGAAATAGGATTGCTCCTTTGACTTTAGGAAAAAAAAAAAAGATGGGGAGGACACCCCACAAAATTTGTTGCAGTGATTTTTTTAAAGAGTGATAGGCTGGAACTGCCTGTTTAACTTTATTTTATTCTGTTTTTTACTTATTTGTGATGTTTTCTATAGCATAGGAAATATTATTTGTATTGTGATAGTTCTTTTGAGGAGTTTTATGGAGAGATCCCGTGGAGTTGGGTATGAGCTGGCTGAGAATGATACCTTCCTGTGGACTCTCAGTGCTGCCCTGTGCTGCCTTGTGTGGAGTGTGTGTATCCGGAATGGATGTGGATTTGGACAAGAGGAAACGGCTTCACGTTGCACCAGGGGAGGTTTAGGATGGATATTAGGAAACATTTCTTCACGGAAAGGGTTGTCAAGCCTTGGAACAAGGTGCCCAGGGCAGTGGTGGAGTCACCATCCCTGGAGGTATTTAAAAGCCGGGTAGACGTGGTGCTGAGGGACATGGGTCAGTGGTGGTTTGGGCAGTGCTGGGTTGATGGTTGGACTCAATGATCTGAAAGGTCCCTTCCAACTGAGACAATTCTGTGATTTGAAGCCAACACAGTGTTACAGGATAGGGGTACCCAGGGGTGCAGTGGAACTGGTCTGTCCCTCGGCTGCTTTGCCTTTACCAGCTTTCAGAATATCCCAATATCTTGTTATTTGGCAGGAGATGCCTCCAAGCGAGTGCTTTGCTGCGGGGTTCAGGAAGTGGTGTGAACATCAGAGTTCTCTAGCAAGTTCATAGAATCATGAAATCATGGAATGGTTTGGGTGGGAAGGGACCTTAAAGCCCCCCCAGTGCCACCCCCTGCCCCAAGCAGGGACACCTCCCACCAGCCCAGGTTACTCCAAGCCCCCCCCAACCTGCCCTTGAACCCCTCCAGGGATGGGGCAGCCACAGCTTCTCGGGGCAACCTGGGCCAGGCTCTCACCACCCTCACACCAAACAAGTTCTTCCCCACATCTCAGCTCCATCTCCCCTCTTCCAGGGTCAAACCCTTCCCCCAACTCCTAGGGCTCCCCTCCCTGATCCAGAGTCCCTCCCCATCTCTCCTGGAGCCCCTTGAGGGACTGGAAGGGGCTCCAAGGTCTCCCTGGAGCCTTCTCTTCTCCAGGCTGAACCCCCCCAACTCTCTCGGTATTTGTCTTGTGACAAAGTATGGAGGTAATTTTTAGGTACTTCCCTAGGTGTGATAAAAAACCCAAGGTATATTAGACTCAGAAAATGGGTTTGGGGTACAAACATCTGGATCAAACAGAAGTGTTTGGAGAAGCCGTGACAGAGGAGCTTGTCAATGGCAGTGGACTGTGCTCTCAGTGTGTTGATACTCATGACACCTCTTTGTGTTTTACGGATTTACAGAAGTTTTGAGGCTTAGTAAAGGAAAAGTAATATTTTACTTGATAGTTTTTTTCCTCTCCCTCTTTTTCTCTGTAGTCCATGCAAGCAGCGAGATGTCCCACTGATGAGCTGTCATTAACCAACTGTGCTGTGGTCAACGAGAAGGACTTCCCATCTGGGCAGTAAGTGTGCACTCTTGCTCTTTCAACTTTTAACCAAAAAAGGAGTTTTTTTTCAGAATTTGGATGGAGGTGGAATGGAATTTCAGATTTGCGAAGGTGAATTCAGCAGGTTAATTAACAAAACTTTTGCGTCTTTAGAGACCAAAACTTGAGATGTGCCTCTTTGTCAGAACTAGAGATACTGAAAAAAAAAATGGTGATTTTTTCTCTGAAGCATTTCTTGCTCAGAAACTGGATTTGCTTAACTAATTATGATCGCTGTTTTAATGAAGGACTTCAGGCCTCTTTTGATCTTTTTTTTTTGTTTTTAATTTTTTTTGCTGTTGTTCCTATTACGTAGTTAGAATATTTGAGCTATTTCAAGTAGATTTTTATCATTTAATTGTTTTACTGGTGATATCTCACTTTCACGTTGCACTGGAGCGCTCAGCAGAGTCGGTAGAAACTCTCTCCTGCTCTCAGGGTTTTCAAGCACCAGAGTGAAAGGGGAAGACTCCCAGGGTGTGGGCACAACAATTTGGATTCTTTAATTCCAGTTCTGTGGTGACTGATAGCAGCTGACTCTGGATTTTAATTTTATGAAAAAAGGAGAAAACACATCAGTTTCTCAGCCTGGCCCACGCAGAAGGGCTTTGTATTAAAAAAAAGCCAATTCAGATAATTAGTTTCCTTGCTTTGCTGCAACTGTACGATGGCTCTGTAAAAGATTCCAGTATGGAGATTATAGACAGAAATAATTAATTTCAGCAGAGAGAGCATCACGTGCAGCAGAAAGCAAAAGAGCTTGGGTTTGAAAATTGAGGAAAAAAAATGTTAAAAAAAGATACTGAAGGCTGCACTTAGGGCCTTGGCATGGAATATCTGACCCAGGTGAATTCCGCTGAGGCTGGAGGATGAGGTGGCTCTGAGCTGTGGGGAACAAGGGAGCGATGTGGGTTAAGATTTGATGGTTTTTGTGCTGTCACTCTGCTGTGCTGCTGCCCTGGAGAGCTGTCCTGGCCCTTTGGGGATTGCACTGGGATTTCACAAGCCTGACTTTGGTTTTGTTTTGGAATTTTATACCTTCCCTCCTCCCAAAAGAAAAATCCAAACGAGCACAACTTTTAGAGGCAGAAGCAGGTGAAAGTATCCTCTTGGGCAGGGTGACATGTCCTGGTCTCTTCAAATGATATTTGTTCCCAGGTAGATACTTTTCGAAGTAATTGACTTACAAAAATACCTGAACTGAGCATTGTACCTCATGCATTATAAAAATGTTAATTTCCTCAAATCTGAATGTCCTGAAGGGACCCAACTTCCAGAGCTACAGAGCAGCAGCCTCTTTTCCTGTGAACCCTCTTTATTCATTTTTGGAAACGTGCAGGAAACACCACCCCGGGACGTGCCTGGTGAGCGACTGGCCGTCATTCTGGCTGTACCCATTCTCCCCGAGAGCTGCTTATTTCTAGAAACGGGGGCTCGCAGAGAAAGCAGCATATGTTTGGTTGTGAGCAGATGCTATAAATCGCTCTGAACAGCGCGAGGCTGGAGCACAGAGAAGCATCACGACACTCAGCTGCTGCTGAAGGATGTAGTCATCCTGCTGCATTGCAGATAGACGGAGCAGGACCATCCTCACGAGCTGCTGCAGTAGGTTGCCCGCAGTCAGCAGATCTGGTTCGTACCGTCCGAACCGTGACTGGCTGCACGGGATCACTCTGGTAACACACACAGGGCTTTGCCTTAACACTTCCATTTGGTGCTCCTGGTCTAGAGCTGGGGGTTTGACCTTGGAACTCTGAGCTGCTTTATCCCTGAGATGCTACTGTAGATCTTTTCATCCTTTGTTTTCTGCATCCTGCAAGTTGGGTGAGTGTGAGTCACCGTTCTGTGACGTGTGAGCTCACGGAGCGCCCTGCATTATTAGAGCCCTGTGTTGGCTTGGTGAGTTCCACTCTCCTGAGTTCCTGAGACATGCTCCTAGCTTGAGGACTCCCAACGTATTTTGGAGAGAGAAGCAAGTGCTCAGAGCACCCAGGCAGTGAAAGGGACAACTGGGAGGAAGCCAGGCCAGGTTATCTCAATGGCATTATTTTTTTTTAATGTTGAGAGCAGACTAATTATTCTTACCTTTTATTCCTGCCTTTTACCTGGGAAAACCATCCATTTTATCTTATGCCAGGTTCTCTGGAGAGCCCTCGTGGACGACTGCAGAATAATTGACGTGGGTTTCCAAACACACACCAGAGGAATATCTGCCCGTGTTGCCCAGGTGCTGACGGGCACCTTTGCATAGATGTAGATGTTACCCTCTCTTAGAAAAGCTGTGCTCTTTCTCCACTAACATAAAAACTAGAAGACACACAGGTTAATGTTATCTGCTGTAGTTTCCCTTGGTTTGCCCAGGCTGGCAGCAGATGAACCAACCATCGTGTCCTGAGCCCAGCCTGGAGCCCATAAGGATTGGCATCGGGCCGTGGTTTGGTTCTGGTGGGTTCAGGCCAGACTTTACACATGAATTCCAGCAGCAGTTTCATCTCCTAATGCTGCTGGGAGGTGACTCATTGGTCCTTTATAAGCAGAAGCTGTTAATGAGGTTGAGATTTCCTCCACATGTCTCCATGAGCTCCTTCCTGGAGAACATCAAGGGAGAGAAATGCATTTAGTTTTCCCTGCTATTGCCTTATTTTGAAAATTTTTACTACTCAGGTTGCTTACAGCCTGCTGGAAACTGCCTGCTCCTGCTGTCTTTGAGGAGAAACATGGTTGTTCCTGGGCCTTTTGGAGATTTTTCTCAAAGAACCTCTCAGGATCTGACCTTTCCTAATCTTCTCACTTGGCTAGAGATTTCTTTCAGAAACCTGATCTTTTCTTTTTTCTTCCTTTTTTTTATTTTTTCTTCCTGGCATCCCTTTTCCTGCTGTCAGGTTCTGCTGTGTTTCTGGGCTGCTGGAAATGTTTTTGGGGAATGGTATGTAGTAATTTTAATGAAATCTCTGTGGATAACCTCCCCCATCCTCCCCAGGTATCCTAATTTTCTTGCATTTTGCTGCTTTGACGTGAAGCCCAGCAGCGGTGGAGTTTGCTCTTTCCTGCGGAGACGCTGAATCGACCCATGTTACAGTCACTGCTGTGTCTCGAGACAGACCTTGTGCCCCGCTCAGGATCCATCTCGGGCTTAAGAAGCTTTAATCTCGCTTCTTTTCCTGTCTGATGAGCAGTTTCTAGTTGGGTGTTATTTGTCATCAAATGCATTTCTTGGTGAGATATTCCAGTAGCGTGGCTGGGGCTTGTGTTTTGCCTCCGGGCGTGTTTGCCTCACACTCTGCAGTGTAATACCTTGCTTTCCAGGAGGTTTTGTATCAATATTAATTTGAATTACTCAAGCTGATACACAGCCCTGTGCTGGAAGCCTCCTGATTTCACTCCTCCTTCCTGGGCAGCTTCTCTATTTTATCTGCTACTCAATTTAAAATGAAATGGTCTTTGGATCAGCGTTCAGTCTGGGAAGGATCATCATTCTGTGATCTCCCTCGGCCTTTTGGCAGAGCTTTCCCACTGCAGCCGGAGAAGCTGTTGCCCATCTTTGCTGCAAGGGTGTGTTGCTGACTCACATTCAACTCATTGTCCACCAGGATCCCAGGTCTTTTTCTGCAAAGCCAGTTTCCAGCCAGTTGGCCCCCAGCCTGTACTGGTGCATGGGATTATCCCTCCCCAGGCCGAGGACTTCGCAGTTGCCGTTATTGAACTCGACAGGGTTTGTGTCAGCCCATGTCTCCATCCTGTCAGAGTCCCTCTGAGTGGTGGCACCATCAGGTGTGTCACCTGCAGGCTGGCCGAGTGTGAGGTCTGTCCCATCACCCTGCTCAAAAATGAAGGGTTTAATTAGTTTTGGCCCCATGGGACACCTGGGGTGGGTGCATCCCTTGTGAGCTGCCTGAAGCTGGACGTGGTGCTGCTGGTCACAGCCCTCAGACCTGACAGCTTGGGTCATTTTCAGTCCACCTGACCATATTGGTCAGGCCTGATTTTCCTTTGTAAATCCATGCTGGCTGCTCCCAGTCACCCTTCTCTGTCCTGTAATACCCTTGGCTTCCAGGATTAGTCACTTCATCACTTTCCCAGGGACTGAAGTGGGGCTGAGCAGCCTGTGGTTCCCTGGATCCTCCTTCTTGCCCTTCCTGAAGATACGAGGGACATCTGCTTTCTCCCAGTCCTCAGAAACCTTCCCTGATCACCGTGAGGCACCGTTAAATGTCTTACTCTCCCTCTGTAAGGTCTAGAGTGGAGCAAACCACCTGTAACAGGTTTATCCAGAATCCTGGGGCAGGAGGAGATGGAAAGGGAAGTGTGCACATCCCTCAGCTGGGGTTTTAGGCAACTATTGGGTGATTTAGGGCCGGAATCAGGGAAGAGTCAAATCACCGGTCACCTGCCAGAGAAGGTGTGTGTCACTGTTTGAAATGCTTTCTCATCCTGCTGTTCCACCACGCGCTGCCAGTTCCTAGAAGGGTTTGTGAGGTTCCCTGTGTGTTTGGGCTGACGCTGGTGATGTCTCTTGGATTTGGCTGTGCAGGGCATGGATTTCCTCTGCTCTCCGGGGGCTGTATGTTCTGTCCTTCCGTGTGGCTGAAGCTGTTACACATACACCATGTAGTCACCATATACGTCTGCAGCAGATCTGCTTTTGTGTGGTGCTGGATTCGCTGTGTGTGTGCAAATGAAAATGTAGGGAGCGTGTGCGGGTGTGATCCGTGTGCTGCCAGGAGGGAGCGTGGCCAGGAGCGTGGGCCCTGGCTGTTCATCCAGCCCTTGGTTTGTGACCAAGGGTTGGTGAGAGGGGAACACCACGAGCTGGTGACCTTGTATACACTATCGGTAGTTAAAGCACAGGCAGTTGGGAAGTAGATCATAGAATCGTAGAATGGTTAGAGTTGGAAGGGACCTTAAAGCCCCCCGAGTGCCACCCCCCTGCCCTGGGCAGGGACACCTCCCACCAGCCCAGGTTGCTCCAAGCCCCCTCCAACCTGCCCTTGAACCCCTCCAGGGATGGGGCAGCCACAGCTTCTCGGGGCAACCTGGGCCAGGCTCTCACCACCCTCACACCAAACAAGTTCTTCCCCAAAGCTCAGCTCCATCTCCCCTCTTTCAGGGTAAAACCCTTCCCCCTTGTCCTGTGGCTCCTCTCCCTGATCAAGGGTCCCTCCCCATCTCTCCTGTAGGCCCCTTGAGGGACTGGAAGGCTACAATAAGGTCTCCCTGGAGCCTTCTCTTCTCCAGGCTGAGCCCCCCAGCAGAGGGGCTCCAGCCCTCCCAGCATCTCCGTGGCCTCCTCTGGCTCCGCTCCAACAGGTCTATGACCTTTCTGTGCTGAGGACTCCAGAGCTGGACACAGTGCCTCCAGGTGGGGTCTCACAAGAGCAAAGTAAAGGGGTGGAATCACCTCCCTTGACATGATGAGGTGGAACCTGATTCTACTGTCGCCGCTGCCACCAGAGCACACAGATCCCATCTCTCTTCTGTTTTGCTGTCTTATGCCAAAAAGGAGTCTGCCTATCGCATGAGCAGAGCTCCCAGGTGTAGTCTGGGGATAACTATAAGCAGCTTTTGGGTATCTTTGTTCCTGGCAGTGTCAGGTAGTGACAGACAGGCACGTGCAGCTGCTGCCGTGTCCCCTCCTGACTTGGTTGTTCTGTTTCTAGAACTGTTCCTGCTCCTCAGCTGTCCGAGTTCAGGATCTGTTGGCCAGTAGCAAACAGGAGGAGCAGCCTCAGCCCATGCATGGTTTTAGTCTTTGTCCAGGAATTCCTTCCATTTTTTCCTGCGATCAGACTTCTAAACAATGTGCTAAGATCCTCGCGGAGGCTTTGCATCTGCTTCTTGTTGAAATCACGGCCAGGATGTATCTGCTTGTGTGGGGGTAAAATATTGATGCCTGAGATGTGGAACCAGAGTTGGTTATTAGCTACAGCAGCAGGTCTGTGTGGTTATTGTTGGGTTCTCTCGCGTTTGTATAGCGCAATTCCTGAAGCAAAGGGCTGGTGGTGAGGGAATGTAAATAGTAATTGTTACTACAATGTCTCGCAGTCGGGCGTTGGGATCACGTTGTATCAGGGAAGGTGATGGACTCCCGTGAAGGCGGCTGTGCCTGGTCGTGGTGCAGCTCTAAAGCCTTGACTGTGCCCTGTGTAGGACCAGGTACAGGCTGGGTTCTTTCTTCTGAATTCTCACAGCGCTGGGAGTGATGTGGAATCCTGCTGGGTATATATTGGAATAAAATGCTGTTTTTTCTCTCTCCTAGACACGTTGTTGTGAAGACTTCTCCCAACCACAAGTACATCTTCACGCTGAGAACCCATTCCTCGGTTGTTCCCGGCAGCATCGCGTTCAGCTTGCCCCAGGTACTACGGGGTTTGACTTCGCTCTGCTGTAGAATAAGCAACATCTCTTTTCAGATCAGGGTTGGAGATAACTATTTAATTGGAGGGAGGCCTCTGTATAAATGAATGCTGCAAGTTTGATTTCTGACAGCAAAANCATCTTCACGCTGAGAACCCATTCCTCGGTTGTTCCCGGCAGCATCGCGTTCAGCTTGCCCCAGGTACTACGGGGTTTGACTTCGCTCTGCTGTAGAATAAGCAACATCTCTTTTCAGATCAGGGTTGGAGATAACTATTTAATTGGAGGGAGGCCTCTGTATAAATGAATGCTGCAAGTTTGATTTCTGACAGCAAAACATTAAGTCGACTTTTATTGTTGCTGAAGCAAACTTGCTGATATTACCTTGATCTATTTTTAGTGCGTGGTGGGATAAAAAATACTAGAAAAGATGTAATTTAAGCTTTTAAAAACCACAAGAAACAGACTATTAAAAATTATTTTAAAATAATTAAATTATTTTTAAAAAACTATTTAAGAAGAAAAGCCTAAGCAATGTCTGCTATTCTTTAAATTTTTATTGTTCCCTGGTTTCCCTTGACTTTAAAGGGTCTTCCTTGCTGTGTTGTTCTTTTAAAGACCTGTTCTTCTTTTCAAAGACCTGTTCTATTGACTGCATAAAAGGCATTTCACTTGTCTCTTCTTTCTTAATTAAGATCACATGTTAAATGATGGTTAGGATAAATAATTGATACAATTCTAAATAGCAAAAAAGAATCTTGTAGCCATTATCTGTCTTACACAGGGAGTTGCGTAACATGAAACGGCAACAGCCGAGGCCATTGGTTTAACGCTGTGATATTTTCCTGCTGGTAACTGGCCGAGAAGCTGAGTCTCTGCTGCAAACACAAGATCTCTTTTCCTCAGCAGATGACTTGGCATAGGCCCCAGAACGTTTTTTTTCGTTCTGATGTCGTGTTCAAATTCAGATTTGTCCGTACGAGTGGGTGAAGAGGATGTTATGGTAACCATGTGCCTGGTTGTGTTTGTGATGCCCAAACTGAAAACCAGTTATCAGGAGAAGATACTTGTATCACAAGGTTAAAGTAGATGCACCCATGGTCTGGCTTTGGTTTTTGTGTATTCCAAAATCTACAAAAAGCTGGGAGAGCTCCTCTGCTAGAGAATGAGGTTTGTTGCTTAACCCTTTTTAGGTGTCTCTGGCAGCAAGTGTTCGGCTGCTGGTCTGGGAATGTGTTACCTGAGTGTTCCTGCTGCTAGGATTTAATTCCCAGTATTTCCTGAAGTATTTCCTGAAGCCTTGGATAATTGCAACCAGCATTATGCAAAATGGGTGTTTCATGTGTTCAGGGAGGGTCACGTAACGTGCACTTAGGTTCTAACACCTCCAAGCAAGTCTGTTGTCCATTTATTGCACACTTAAAGTTCTTGACCACCTTCATTCTCTAATAATCCTAACTCTTCGGCCCAAGTACCGAAAGCCATGAAAAATTTAGTATTCTGCTGAGCCTGAAAGATGAAGGGCCGAGCAGTGATGACACGCTTTTTAGCTCAGTGTACCCAAATGGAGACTTGAATTGAGCTGTATCTCTTGCCATAGAGAAGATCCAAACTAATCTCCCTAGCTGACCTTGGACAGCTTTCCTTCTGTCCTGAAACTTGGCAGGAGGCTTAACCTGGGGGGTTTTGGCAAAGCCCGGTGCTTGCAGGGGTACCAGTGTCCCTGCCCACTGTTCTTGCACTGGTGGCCGTCCAGCAGTGCTGGTGCTCTGGGAGGGGAAGTCCAGGGTGTCTTTTGCAGAAGAACTGGAGTGTCCAGGGGAGGGGAGAATTGAGAGCAGCCCTGAGGAGAAGGCCTTGGGGGTGTTGGTGGGTGAGAAGCTCCACACGTCCCGGCAACATGCGCTGGAGCCCAGAAACCCCCCGCACCCTGGGCTGCATCCCCAGCCCCGTGGCCAGCAGGGCCAGGGGGGGATTCTGCCCCTCTGCTCCGCTCTGGGGAGACCCCCCCAGTGCTGCCTCCAGCTCTGGGGCCACCAACAGCAGAAGGACATGGAGCTGTTGGAGTGGGGCCAGAGGAGGCCAGAGAGTTGGGGGGGTTCATCCTGGAGAAGAGAAGGCTCCGGGGAGACCTTAGAGCCCCTTCCAGTCCCTCAAGGGGCTCCAGGAGAGATGGGGAGGGACTCTGGATCAGGGAGGGGAGCCTTAGGATGAGGGGGAAGGGTTTTACCCTGAAAGAGGGGAGATGGAGCTGAGATGTGGGGAAGAACTTGTTTGGTGTGAGGGTGGTGAGAGCCTGGCCCAGGTTGCCCCGAGAAGCTGTGGCTGCCCCATCCCTGGAGGGGTTCAAGGGCAGGTTGGAGGGGGCTTGGAGCAACCTGGTGTGGTGGGAGGTGTCCCTGCTTGGGGCAGGGGGTGGCACTGGAGGGGCTTTAAGGTCCCTTCCCACCCAAACCATTTTATGACTCTGAATTCTCCCTGGCCTTGCGTGTAGGCAGTGGGAGCTGTAAAACATGAGATGAAATATGGAAGCATAGTTTGTTCTCACTTTCTTGGGAATACCAGTAAGTACCCGTCAGGCTTCCTGCTCTGGGCTTTGATTTCTATCAGCTTGATCCCTGTTGTGCCGAGGGGATTCCTTCCTAAAGCCCAACTTCTGTCTTGAACCACGAACATATTGCAGAGGGAGTAAAGGGGGGAATTTTCATTTTTAAAAAAAGGTCATTGTATTCCTACTCCCAGACTTCTTCCTTCCAGATAAAAAGCCAAATATAAATGACCACAAAGTACAACATTTCAAACGTGATCTTACCAGAGCATTGTGTAACGATCCTTATGTGTTTTTGTGATTCACGCCTCTCTAAGGCTTCGATATTTGAGAGGCGGTGAAAGCTGCATGGCCTGAGACGTGGACTGTAAATATACACTAACCAGCCCGTAGCACAAAAGCCATTGGAAAAATACCACTTCTGCAATTATCAAGCCAGAACTTCAGGCATAGTAAAGGTCATAGATTTTTGTGTCACGTAATTATCGAACCATTTCCCACTTCTGCACAAATCTTTTTTAGCGGCATATGAAGGGATCTAAGGGATTTGAACAGTTCCATTCTTACTAGTTCTCTGAACAAGTTTTGTTTTAGGTCATTTTTATAACCTAAGGCACATTACAACAACTTCCTGCAACTGCTGTATCCATGTCAGCTTTGCCAACGATCCTGGGGTGTAGAGCAGCCTTTCCTGCCTGTCACACAGCCTCTGCTCTGGTCGGCACCCGAGCTGGGGTAGGAGATGAGCAGAATGACAAAATCCCCGTCCAGCATGGTAACCTCTGCCTCCGTGGCACTCTGATGACTGGTAACAGGAAGGAGGTTGGACAGAACAACCTCTTGAGGTCAGAAAATAGAATTATTAATAGAAACAATTCTGTGGTTTTAACTTTCTTCTGCTTAATTTGGATTTGTTTTGTAAAATCCCATTGTGTCCTTTTTTGCTGCTTCTTCAGGTTCTCCCAGGGGAGCTGCTTCTCTGGGTGAGGGAGCTGGCTTTGAGTGGGCATTTGTTCTGCTGAAGGACAGGATTTCTGATGGTTTTGTCTTGTTTTTACAGAGAAAATGGGCTGGGCTTTCCATCGGACAAGAGATAGATGGTAAGTCAGCCACCGGCATCACGGTGTGTGTTTAGAAAAGCTGAATTCTGTGTTTCTGTGCTGAAGTGAAACCGAATTGGAAAATTTCAGGTGTTCAGCCCTTCTTCAGGTAACGTGAGGCCCTCGTTAGCGAAAGGGATTTGCTCTGGTATCTGCAGGGCTTTCTCTCTTTTAACATTTCCAAACCTGGAGGACTATTTTGACTGTTATTTTCAGACACCTGCTGGTCTGTCAGCATAGCTCTGTGTGGGACTCAGTGTCCGCAGGCAGGTGTAAGCATTTAACATGTCCTGGGTGGTCTGTTCTTGTGGCTTTGGAGAACTCTCCCCAGCTCACAGAAACCAGCTGGAGCTGGGGTTATTCCTGGTATCGACATTTGAGTGTTGGGGATGGGGAAGGTTCTGTGCTGAGAGTTGCTGGAGCCAGTGGTGTGCTCTGGGGTGATGAGCTTTGTGAGCAGCACCGATGTCTTCCCCAGTAACTGACTAGAATATTCTGCAGTGCGGTGAAGGGAGAGGGGATGCCATCTCGAGTTTATGCAGATTGGAGATTTATATTCCAGTTTCAAGTCTTAATTGAGCCTGACAAGCCTTTGCCAATGTTCAATTGGACAAGCACCCTCTGTCTTTCATTTATTCCCACCGTCTGTCACCGATACCTCTGGTTTGTGAACAATTGGCATCACTGACGCTTTTAGGTGCTACTGTTTATTCTGTAGCTTCTGGAATATTGACCAAACTCCTGGCAGCAGCTTCTTACAGGAGGGTCTCCATCTTCTTTGCAATGGCAGATCAAGGTAGTGGATCAGGTCTGTTCTTCTGGCCATCAGGGGTGGCCCATGTGCTCCTGGGGACAGCCATCTCCTCCTTTTCTCCGAGAAGGATGCTGTGGTGAAGCCAGCAGCTAGAAGCTCCACATTGAGGTGGAGCAAACTGTTTGTTCTGCCACTGTGTTGCCTTTTGAGGTGTTCACAGTGATTGCAGGGAATTCTCCTCTCATTTGAGGATTCTGGGCAGAGCTGATGACTCCATCCTGTGTCAAGAAGTGAGGAGGACACAGATGGAGAAGCAGTACTGCTGGGGATGTGAGGTGCTGTGAGGGAGCCTCACTCCTTGGCTGTTTATTTCCCATCTCTCTCGGTCTCAGCACGTCCCTGGGCATGGGTCAGTTCTCGTGTGTGACATCTGAGGTCTTGGTGGATCTCTCTTTGTAGTGACAAAGTGGGTCTCTGCCTCTCTACACAACTGGATGCCTCACAGATCTGGCTTGGAAGCCATTTCTTTTTGCTAGATGACCTTGTTTGGTTTTTTTTCAAATGGAAGAATAACCTATAAGGAGAGGGGGAGACCCATAAATTAATTTGCTTCTCACCCTTGTTTGGTTGCTGTTCATGTGCCAGCTGGCTCACACATAAATGCTTTTTAGTACTAATGTTATTTGGGGAAAGAAGCACTAATATTCAGCAAGATTAGCTGTTAGAGCAGATTTGTGATTGCACTTGTACCAGACCTTGCTATAAACTTACCAGCTACGTGGGAACATGTATTAACAAAAATCATGCAGTAGTTTTCTACGGAGTGACTAAATGTCAGATGACTCCCCCCTGAGCACAAGGGATTTGTAAAGCTGTTCTACAGGTAGGGAGAAGTGTTTGTAAAACTAGTGATTTACCAGGGCACTCTCTTTGTCTTGCTCTCCTAATAGTGGGAAAACTATGATTTAAACGTCAGTTTTAAATGCAGTCCACTGCTTAGTGGTGCAGTGAAGCGGAGTCCCATCGAGCCCCTAATGCTGCGGTAGAGGCTTTCCTGGGGAGGGAATCTTGTGAGTTTACCTTTGTGGGAAGGTTGAGTGCTGGCTTGAGGTCTCCTACTTCAACTCCTTCTTGTCTTGCCCTCAGCCTGGTTCAGTTCATCAGCTCCTGAGCTACTGCTGCAGATGTGAACCTGGAGCCGGGGGCCTCAGCTGCATCCTCAGCCCCGGGAGGTCGCTGCCGCCGTCTCAGCCTGCCCCGCTGTTTCTAGGATCTTTCAGGCTTTTTTCCAGGACGTGTCAGGCGTTTGGAGCTGGGGCTGTGTGGTGCTTACTGGACCTCATGCCCAGCATGGCTCTACCGTTCTGGGCTGTACCAGGCATCCCCAGCATTTGGTCCCTGGTGTAAGGACTGCTCGTATGCAGCTGGCACCTCCGCTCTGTGATGTGACCTGGGACTCAGGGACTTTATTCTCTCTGGAAGCTTTTGTTTGACAGAGCCCTGAGATGGGCAACTAAAGGGAAATGACCGCCCTGAAGTGACCTGCGAGGTGAGAAGAGCTCCTGTTGTGCCCCTGCAAGACCAAAGTCCCTCCTTCATTAGTTCTGACTCACAGAATTGTAGGATGGTCTAGGTTGGAAGGGGCCTTTCAGATCATCTAGTCCAACCATTAACCTGGCACTGACAAACCCTGCTGCCATTCCCGTTTCTGAAAGAAGTGGTTGATACAGTGGCTATACCTCAATTTGGGAAGTGCTTCAGTGTTCCATCTTTATCCCCATTTCCCACAAAATCTTTCGTGACAGCTCAGTTCCAGGTGACCTATTCTGATACCAGGAAGGGTGTTAAATGCACATACTGTGATGACTCTGGTGTCTTCTGGTAACAGCTTAAGCAAGATGAAGGCTCTCTTTAGTCTCCCAACGTGAACAAATCCTGTATCATAGCACAGTGGGTGCTTGTTCTTCCACATCTTCCCAGGAGCCTGCAGGTTTGTTCTGGAACCATTCAACTGCCAAAAGGCTTGATAGGAAATAGTAGGTTATGGGTGAAGTACATTTCCGTGTTCACCTCCTGCTGCTTTATCCTTAGCTGGGACTTCCATCTCTAGACTCAAAGCAAACCTGTAATGTTCCTCAGCCTTCTGGAGTAACATCCTTTGCTGCAGCCTGGTTTGTGAGTTATTAGGGCTGTCTGCTCTGTGAGATCCCATCCTTTGATGGGTTGTGCTGAGGCACTATCCCTGAAGCTGTGGACCAAGCTCTTTGCTTTCTACCCTCGTTCCTCCAGCAGCAACAGCCCTATGTGACCCCTTGTTTTTGACTTGATGTAGCTGTGGGGATTAGGTGTGGTTGACGATGACCATGAAGTGCCTTCTATGCCACTTTGCTTTCTGCCCCCTTTCAGGGGCCATTCAGTTGATTCTGCATTACTAAAGATAACCTGGGGCATGTTAGGGTGGGCCCATCTGCCCTGGGGTAGGGGCTGTTTCCTCTGTGTCAGAGCCGAGGGCAGTTGATGCTCTGTTCTGGGCTGTAGAAGCCTGATAGATGACACCACTGCATTGAACATGCAGGTAACAAGCTGCCCAGGCAGGTGGTGGAATCACCATCCCTGGAGGTATTTAAAAGCCTGGCAGACATGGTGCTGAGGGACATGGGTTAGTGGTGGTTTGGACAGTGTTGGGTTGATGGTTGGACTTGATGATCTGAAAGGTCCCTTCCAACCTGGACGATCCTATGGTTCTGTGAACCTGGAGAAGAGCTAGTCAATCTGTTGCAACAGAAAACCAGTTACCTCCTCTCCTCATTGCTCTTTTGGGCAAGACCAATCTTAGTGCTTCCTTTTGGGCTTTCTGAGGACATGTCCTCCAAACCCTTAGATGTAGATGCAGCTATTGTGGTGCTACAGCGTGTGTGAGTTCACTGTCATTGTCCTCATCCCCCAAAGCTCGTATGGTGTTTGAGCTGTCTTAAGGGAGACTATTTGACGTTTTAAAGAAATGCGGAGGTTTTCAGTGGAGATACATTTGCTGTATTTTTGATCTTGCAGTGGAACATGGATGTCAGAAAAATAAGGGTCTCTGTCAGAAATAATATATTCAATTTTATTAAGAACCCATTTTGAATGGAAGAACGTGTATTGCTAAACCTACAGGACGTTTAATGTATCGTGGGAAGACCTTGCAGTTCTGAAACGTGCTGTTTCTCTTTTTTTTTAACAGTTTCCTTATACACTTTCGACAAGGCCAAGCAGTGTATCGGCACAATGACGATTGAGATAGACTTTCTGCAGAAGAAGAACATTGACTCCAACCCCTACGACACGGATAAGATGGCTGCTGAGTTCATCCAGCAGTTCAACAGCCAGGCCTTCTCCGTGGGCCAGCAGGTGGGGGGTTCGGTTTGGTCTTTTAAAGATAAGTTGTTGTTAAGTAATATGCACAGTGATGTAAAGCGCCGAAGGACACCAAGGTGCTGGCTCTGTGCTGCAAGGGACAGCTAACGGGCAGAAATTGCTTATTGCATCAGCGGTTTCTTGATGAAAAGTTGAGCTGTCAGGACTTTAACTGAGAGCACGTGCTCTGCCGTGTCCTTATCTAAAGAAATCTTTCTTTGTGAGGAAAATCCCGAGGCTTGGGAGAGCTGGGGTCTCTTGCCGCTGGCATGGCTGGATATGAGCATGGCAGCTCCTGGAGTCTTTAGAGAAGTAACTTTTGTCTTCTGTATAAGATGAAAGTGAACACCAGCTTTAATTAATTCTCAGCAGCGCCTTTCGAGTGTGGTGTGTTTTATTGTAACATCTATTGCTGCTCTACAGACTCTGGTAGTAAAGTAGGTATGAAAGGTTTGATTTGGGGATCTCTGAAAGCTGCTGTCCCTGTAACTGAGCTTCTCAGCTCTGCAGCAGATGGGCTCCTGCCCCCGTGGACATCAGTGGTAGCCTCTGGTTTGCCATATTCTCAGGACAGGTCGAGGTCTCTCTCACAGGAGTTTACAACTTGCAGGGTCTGAATCTGAACTCAGTTGCCAGCGTAATCCTGGAGGAAGGGACTTGTGCAGACACAGCCTGCTGTTCTCTGGGATCGACCCTGCTTCTTGTAATATCCATTCTGTCTCTCATTACTCTGGCACTATTTTTGAGGTGCCCTTGTAAAACTGGAATGTGAAAGAACAAAAAGATTTGAGCAAAATTGTTCTCCTTGCCTAGCACCAATATTAAAGTGGGAGGAAAATGTCGAGAGGGTGATACAGAACATTTAGCTGGGGAAAAAAAGTGGGGGGAAGAGAAGGTTTTCTTGGAAGGAGAATTTTTCTTTGAATTTTTCCACTTCATGTTCTGCTACTCTTAATCTGTTACTCCTCGTGAAAAGGGCACGTTCAATACAACAGACCTTTATATGGAATTCATTGGGTGGTAAACTTAGTCTTCAGGCCTCTTTCTCTTCTCTTTAGTAGCTTTGTCAAAATCCCTTATTAGCTTTTTAATGAATTGAAATCCTCTTCTGTTTTTGTTTGCCACAGCTTGTGTTCAGCTTTAATGACAAGCTTTTTGGCCTGTTGGTGAAGGACATGGAAGCGATGGACCCCAGCATTCTCAAAGGAGAGTCTGGAGCGAGCAAGAAGCAGAAGGTAGGCTGGCAGGAGCTCACGCTCTTTCCCTGGGGACCACAGAGACTCAGGTACTGATCAGATCTCGCTGTGAGGAGTTTGGGTCACTTGTGTTTGGAGAAGTTGCACATCTATTCCATCTGGCTGCATCTTTCACCTCAGAGAAGATCAGGAGCGTTGTTTTCAGTTTAATGACTTCTCCTGTGCTTGTGTAGTTGGGAGCTTGGAGCTGCAACCACTAAAGTGCAGAGCTGGAGAAGATACAGGGAATATCTCTTGGCCTTTATGTACTAATTCATGGAAAAATCCACTTTTGAGCATTTTGTCTTGCAGATATATCCAGTTTGGATTTTTTTCCTTCTATAGAAACAACATGATTTTATTTTCTTCTTGCTAGATCTTACTGAAATATAATAGTTGGTTTTGAAGTAAACAAATAACTTTAAAAAGCAAACTTCTTACACCTGATGAGCTTCTGCATTCAATGATGTTATTTTCAGAGGAGGTGTTGATATTTCACATATTTCCCAATGACTTTGGTAGTGGAGCTTTTGCTGCTGTTTCTTGCTCTCTGAGATGGGCTTGGGGAGATACCAAAGGTTGATATCTGATACCTGATGTTGAGCCAAACGGCTTGATGTAATAATTTGTTTCCTTCCCTTTTGCAGATCGAGGTTGGTTTGGTGCTTGGAAACAGTCAGGTTGCCTTTGAAAAAGCGGAGAACTCCTCTCTCAATCTGATCGGTAAGTGCCACTGCATCCAAAGAGAGAAGTTTGCTGCTGTTCGGGCCTTTGAGACTTGTGTGTCTCAAGGTTTGTTTTTCTGGTTACATCACTTGACCTGATCCATTGAAAAACGCATCTCAGAACGTCTCCCAGGTATTTTTAAACCAGCAGGTGACTAGATTTGATCCCTTAGGAACCTGTCACACCCTTTAGGAAGCAGTTTGTAGGTGCCCAGCACTCTCCTGAAGCTCACCGCTCCAAGAAGACACCGTCCCTCAGCAGACGGGCTCTGTAGGAGTTACTGCCCTCCTCATATGAAGCCCTACAACACACTGACGTACCAGAGTGGTTCTGTGGGTCTCTGCTCTGTGCTTATTACCACAGTGTGTCTAAAATACCCAGGCACAGAGGTAGGAGGAGAAGAGGTGAGTGTGACCTGGAGAGATTGTGACAGTAGCAAATGGAGTTAGATGAGCAGACAAGTTGTCCTAAGTGCTATGGACTCCTGGGCACGGATTAGGAAGCCACCATGGAACAGTAAACAAAAGTCAGCAACTAGTTAAAATATTTTAACTCTTTAAACATCAGAGAATGATATTTTCAGGGACATTAATGAGCCAACACCTCTTTAATTGAATTTAATTAAAACAGCAGGGAAATAGGAAGTTGAGAACTTTTTTGAATGTGTGGCCAGAATTTCAAAGCGAGTGCAGAACTTCTGACTGTCCCATCTCTGATGAGATCTGGTCTCCAAGGAGAGAGCACGGTGTCTGAGAGCACTGCCATTTTCTTGACTTCTGAAAGTCCTGCTCCTTAGAAGCTGGTGGCAGCAGCAAAACACAGCAGGGGGTTCTTGTGTGTGTTTAACTGTTTACACAACAAGATTATTAACAAAACTGTGAACTTTTTTTAAAAAATGGAAAGTTTCTAAAACCTCAAAACTTTATTTTCTGGGTGTGATTCAAGCCCTGGGCTTGAACAGACACTCTCATTTTTTCTGTTTTCTTCTTTTCCTTCCCTATTTTTTCCTCTTCCTGGGTCCATGAGCTAAGAAAGCTGTTGCTGCACAGCCCAGGAGTGTCTGGTGAAGGCTGCTGTGACCCCAGCCAGCTCAGACGAGCATCCGTGAGTGCTCAGCTGAGCTTTAATACTTCTTATTTTTGCAGTAGGCTTCAAAGCGCAGCTCTGCCTGCCTGTGAGCGCTCAGTGCTGTGAGTATTTGGTACAGAAACAAACCAGAGGAGGGAGTAGCCACTTGGGAAGGTAGAATTGAACTCATCCAGCGTTGCAGGAGCTCGTGGCAGAGGCTGAGTTCTGACACTGCCCTGAAGTGTCTTCCCTCGGACGCGAGGCCGTGAGTTCCCCATTCTGTAGTTGGCTGTTTCGTGTGCTGCAGTCGCCCCAAAACCAGGGAGATGGGGGGCTGTTGTGTGACCCCACACCTTCTGTCTTCCGAGGACGTGTTCCTCTGAAAGCTCAGCCAGGCATCGGTACCGAGAGAACCCCAGAGGGGTCTGTGGGCTGAGCTGGAGATGACTGTAATTAAGCATGTTAACAAAGATAGAGGCTTTAAGAGCACCGAATAAAATTTGCATGGGCAATTAGTTCCTACCTGTGATTACATGATTACAGCCTGTTTAGTTTTTACTGTGCTTTGACAGGACGGCTTGAGGTGAGCATTTACATAATCCAATTTACTGCATCAGAGCAGGCAGCGGTGTTTTACCTGCTTAATATTCAAAGCCATGTAACGACCTGTGCTCTCCCCCCGGCACGGGGGGTGTGAAGGGTGGTCCTGGGGGGGGGGAGCTGGTGGGTGGGAAGCAGGAATCTTGCACCATAGCTCCATTTCATTACCTGTGGACAAGACACAAAAGTTGCTTGTGCCTCAATTTACTGCCGTCAGAGTGGTGCTTGATTTAATCTCCTCATTGATCCGAGGCAGAGCTGCTTCATGTGCTTTGGTAGTCTCTGGAGAATTGTGAAGTTGTGAATAATTAAATTCTGAGAGAGGAGATAAAAGTAAAGTAAGTGTCACTGAGCACTGCCTTCAGTGAAGGGCCTTTAATTTTTTCGATAGGAAAGGATTGTGGTCATTGAAAAAGAAAAAAAAAAAAAAGAAAAGAAAAAGGCCAATTCTATTTCTTCTCCTTCGCATAAAATCATGTGCTGTAAACCCGCTGGACGGTGGTTTAGTTCAATCTGGCAGAGTTTTGTTGTGGTGCAGCCAGAAGGGGGGGGTGTTGGCTCAGCGCTGCGGGAGGAGCAGCCTCTGATCCAGAGCCCTGCTGGGGCCGGGATAATCCAGGACGGGGATCCGGGAATTCACTGCTCCCGCTGCCCTGCCCCTTGGGTCAGTCCATACCTTGCACCTTCTGCCACCCTGTCCCTAACCTGGGTGTTAGAGGGGTGTTCTTGTTTGGGGTCTTTTTACTGGAATTGGAATTGAAGTGTTGATTCCAGCTGTGCCCAGAGCAGGATGAACAGCAGCCTCGCTCAGCTACCACTGAACTTGTGTTTAGTGCATTTACTGGGCTCCTAGATGCCAACTCCTTCTCCAGCTTGACTTGAAGTATCTCTAGAAGAGGTTATGGAACCAATGTGTAGCGATAGGACACGGGGTAATGATTCTAAATTGAAAGAGAGGAGATTTAGGTTAGATACTAGAAAGAACTTGTTTGGTGTGAGGGTGGTGAGAGCCTGGCCCAGGTTGCCCAGAGAAGCTGTGGCTGCCCCATCCCTGGAGGGGTTCAAGGGCAGGTTGGAGGGGGCTTGGAGCAACCTGGTGTGGTGGGAGGTGTCCCTGCCCATGGCAGGGGGGTTGGAACTCGATGATCTTTAAGGTCCCTTCCAACTCTAACCATTCTAAATCAGCAAAGCGCACAGTTGCACTTTGCCGGGACTGGCTTTTTAGGGGGGTTAAATTGGTCCCCAGGGCCAATCCTGGATGTCACTCTAAGAAAATATAAGGCATCCAGTTTCTGCATGAATTTAGGTTGATCTTCAGTCTTTGCTTTCTCCCCGGGTTTGTGTATGGCTGCTGGTTTCTCTGGAAGCCGAGCAAAGCCATGTTGCTGAGAGCCATTTGGAAGCATCAGTCTAAGCAGTAAGATGTCAGTGTCCATCTGTAAATACCCCCGAATAAAGCTCAGGTGAGAGCGTGTGGGTCTGACACATCTCAGCAGTGTTCCTTACAGGAGCCTTTGTGCTTATTGCCTCCCTCCTAAAAGCCCCGAGAACTTTAAAGCCTCTCTGAAAAGGCAGTGAGGAGCTCTGTAAGACTGAAACTCGTGTGGTTTGTCAGCAGAAGGGAGAGGAGAGCGGTTCCACCATCGCGTGGAGACGGTGAAACCTGTGCCTGGGGGCTCTGCCTGAGCCTCAAGTAGCTCTAGAAGAGGTTGTGGAACAAACAGACCCAGTGAATGGTGGTGGTTTGCCAAGGCTGATGTTTATTCTCCTGAGCACTAGAGGAACTAGCTGACCTCGTAACTGTTCTTTGTAACCCTGTTAAAATTGCTCTGGTGTCCGAGGACTGGAGATGGTGAATGTGCTGTCTGGTTTGAAAGGGATTCTGGAGAAGATGCAGGTCTTTAACCTGGAATCTGTACAGAAAAAAATCCACAGAAACTGTACTAAAGCATCAAATGAGTGGGTCCCTGTCTGGAGATGACAGTGGGAAGGGTCACCTTGTCCTCTGTATGGGCAGCTCATGGTCCTGCTGGAGTTCATCACAGGAACCAACATGCAGGGGACAGGGGCTGGAATGTCTTCTGCTTGTTCAGAGCTTCTCCAGCAAAATTCCTCAGCAAAGCTTCTTTGCAAAGAAACTAAACAGAGCTCTGTAAGTGAGAAGGTCCTTGTTTGAGTAGATGAGTGATGAAAGGATGGAAGTAAATAGTCATGGACCTCAGCAGGAATCTCTGCTGGGGCTTTTACTTTTCATTATGATTATTGAATAAACTGGAAAAAAGACTGAGGTGACAAAGCTGGCTCTTATGGAGCTCGGTGACTAAAGTACAGTGGCAGAGGAAATTCAATATAAGTAAACATAAAGTGATGCATGGGAGGAAGAGCACTTTGATTTGGTCAAAAGTGGTCAGTGTTTTGGGTCGGGGTCCCAGGTGTGACAGGTTAAGGAGATGCTGGACCCATGCTCAGTAGCAGCCTGAACCCTGTGAAGGGTTGTTATCACGGAATCAGGGAATTGTCAGAGTTGGAAGGGACCTCTAGAGATCCTCCAGTCCAACTCCCCTGCCAAAGCAGGGCTGCCCAGAGCACATCACTCAGGAGCATCCAGGCAGGGCCTGAAGATCTCCAGAGAAGGGGACTCCACACCCTCCCTGGGCAGCCTCTTCCAGGGCTCTGCCACCCTCACCCCAAAGAAGTTCTTCCTCAGATTGGAGTGGAACTTCCCATGGTCCAGCTTGTGCCCGTTGCCCCTCGTCCTGTCCCTGGGAACCACTGAGAAGAGTCCGGCTCCATCCTCCTTCAACCCACCCTTTAGATCCTTGGAAGCACGAATAAGGTCTCCCCTCAGCCTTCTTTTCTCCAGGTTGAAGAGCCCCAGCTCTCTCAGCCTTTCTTCATCAGGGAGATGCTCCAATTCCTCCATCATCTCTGTTGCCCTGTGCTGGACTCTCTCCCTGTCTCTCTTGAACTGGGGAGCCCAGCACTGGAGGCAGGATTCCAGTTGTGGCCTCCCCAGTGCAGAGCAGAGCAGAGGGGGAGAATGACCTCCCTCCACCTCCTGGCCACACTCTTCCCTCCGCAGCCCAGGATGCCATTGGCCTCTTGGGTTGGTTAAGAATTATTACACATTAATAAAGGAATATGAATGAAGCAGAGCGTTATTTTGTACCTGTGTTTAAGATATGACCAAACCCCACAGTCCAGGCCTGGCTGTCTGTGGAAGGATGTAGTAGAAGAAGAGAGGACTGAGAGGAGAACGGTTCTGTGAGAACGAGGGATGCTCGAGGGAGCTGCTGCCGGAGGGAGGAAGAACAAGGGAGAGCTGCTCTGCCTGGAGAGGCAGGGCTGAGGACACAGGACAAGCCTAATGTCACCCCAGGCGGCCTGGGAGAGAGGGGACACTGACACTCTTTGCTGTCTCTCAGCGATAAGCGCTGGGGACACGAAGGGAGGCAGGAGGTGGCTCGGGACGGGGAAGGCCTGTGGTCGTGTGGCCGGTGGCAGAGGTGTGAGCCGGGTATCGGAGGGAGCTCTGGGTCCGAGGGGACACAAGTAAATTTGTGGCAGAGAAAAATCTACTGCGTATTCTTCAATACACAAAAGCAACCCCTGGCCTGAGAAATCCCTGGACTGGGTGTTTGGAAGGCTGGGAAAATAGTTTGCGAAATAAATAGAGTCTGTGACTGCCCTCCTGTCCCTGTCATGGTGCCTCCTCCTGCCGGAGCTGAACCCCAACATGGAGTTGGCCGGACGTGGGTCTGACCGTTCTGCTGTTGTTATTGCTGTTCCCTTTTCATTCTGCCGTGCTGCAAGTTTGAAATGATTTCTTGTTTTTTGCAGGTAAATCAAAGACCAAGGAGAACCGCCAGTCCATCATCAACCCCGACTGGAACTTTGAGAAAATGGGCATCGGGGGCCTTGACAAAGAATTCTCAGATATTTTCCGACGAGCTTTTGCTTCTCGAGTTTTCCCACCTGAAATTGTGGAGCAAATGGGTGAGTGTGCTGGGGAGCAGCACGGCCAGGGTACAAGATACGGGCACGTGGCTGGTTTGTGGAGCCTGGATGTCAACTCACAACCTTAGGGTGCAGGGACACGGCAGCTGCTTGGGGATCTGACAGACTGACACAGCCTTTTCTTCCCTTGCTCCTGAGTATTTTGTACTCTTGGTACTTGGTGAGAGAGAAGGACAGAGAAACAACAGGAATACTCAATGTGAAATGTCTGAACGAGTGAGATACACGGTTTAACTGGGTACTTTGCTCTTGGAGCTCAAACACTCTCTATTCTTTTGAATGCTTCATTTATTCATATTATTTGTGAGATTGAATGCTCCTGTTCCTGACTCGTGGGCAATGGGCTGTCGATATAGGTTAAAGGAAATCCTTTCTTGATGATTCTGCCTTATATATTAAATCTCTGTTGTCCTGGCAGTTGTGCTATAAACCAATGTCCCTCTCGTGGCATTAACCCAATAAACGCGGTGTCTGGTGTGACCTGTGCTCGGTCGGATGTGAAACGGTGGAGAGGATGCACAGGCTGTGGCACGTCTTGGGGTTTGTGAAATAAAAGCACAGATACTAAACATAACTCTCTTTTTGGGGCCGGGGGAAGGAAAGGCAGTCCCATTGCTTTGTAAACATGTGCTGGCAGGCGGATAAGTGGTTCTGGTTTTAATTTTTCGTAAGCAGTGTGCAGCTGCAGGTGTCTTATTTTGTCACATAAAGTGGCTGGGGATGTTATAGCTGGTCCTTGTTCTCTAAATATGATCCCTGTGGGTTCATATTTAAACTTGGAATCCATAGCTGTATAATTTCTGTGTATGTTTATATTTCTTGATCCCCCTTCCCTCTCCCCACAAGTGAAGCAATCAAGATTTTGATTACAAAACAGATTTTCAGCAGAAGATACATCCTGTTTGTGTGCGGCGGGGTGAAGTGTGGCCCTTTCCAGGGCTTGTGGAATTGATGTTAAACTTCCCCATGAGGTGCATTAGGTCTTATTTGAGTGATTTGAACACTTATGGAGAAACACTGAAGAAACCCTGTAGGCTAAACCCAGTTAGCACACGATTCTCTCTGCTGCCTTTTCACTCCCTATCGATCCGAGAGCCGGGGCCTTTGGGGGTCTCTTGGCTGTTGTGGCTGTGAGCAAGTCATACCTTCTCTGCCCGAGAATATCAACTGCTTGAATTGGTTAAATATTTCGCTGCTTTGCAGAGAGAGGAGATGAGAGAAATGGTGTTGGCTGTGGAAAGAGAAGCTTTTACCTGGACGCTGTGCTGTGCCCAGTTCAGCCGAGCTGCCGACATCCCATGATTGAAATATTTTTACCTTTTGAAGCAACTCTTGTATATATTCATGGCTGCAGCGCAGAGTCCTTAGCCGCGACCATCTGTGACGGTAAAAGATTTAGACTTTGGGAATTCTCCTCAGTGTCACTGGGCTGTGATGAGAAATCTGTTCACAGACTGGAGATAATTAGAGCTTTGTTTCCGTTTTGCTGTGGCTTCACCCATTTGGCTTCCCAGGCTGGCTGAGCAGTCATGTCATACATTCCCTCGGTGGTACCATTAGCTGAATTAACCTGACAGCCAGGCTCTCTGGTGACGATGGCAGGAGGTGACATGGCTGTGGAGGACCTGTGTGTCCATCACATCCATCGGGTTCCTCTGGAGAAGGTCGGGACCTGGCTGAGGGCAGGCTGGGGCCAGGGAGCCGCTTGGCAGGGTGTGTGCTGCTCAGGTGGTTGCTCTCGCTAATTGGTGTTGCTTAATACAGGAAGAGAAAGATTCTCTGAAGGACCACTAGTATTTGGATTACCCTGGGCAATGAAATAAAGGTGTGCCATATTATTTATATAAATACATATAGCCTTACTTGTGCGTGTTTACACACATACTACACAAAGAAACATGTTTCTGGTGAGAGGTTGGACTCCAAGCAGAGCTCTGCAGCTCGGATTAACTCTAGGGCGAAAGAGCTTATCTGAAATTTGAAAAAACAAAACTTTCTGACATTCATTTTCTTTGCCTTAGTTATAACTTGCTCTTAACTATATTTCAGATTTGAAATGTCAGGGTGACAGCTCTCCACCTTTGTGTATAATTTATTGGGAAAGGAAAAGAAAGAATTTCTTGCTCTCTGGTGCTCCAGTGCTCACCCGGTTCTGGTTTCTGCCTGGTGCTCACAGGCTGCAGCTTCCATGCCAAATGCAATAAATATTTCTGTCCTATGAGTGCACAGAGGCTGTACAGACCCTGCAGAAATCGCTTGCAATTTGTGTGTGGTTTATCTAACTTCCACGGAATGTTCTGGGGTTGGGGCATATAAATCAATGTTAGTTAAACCATATCATCCGAGGGTGTAAATACGACTCTGCTGCTACAATCTTTGGTTTATCCAAGGAAAGAAATCTGAGATCAGCTTCAGCTGGTCATTAAACCCTGCTGTATCCCCTGCTGCCCTGGGCAGGGACAGTTTGCTTTTCCCACACACGTATCTCCCACCTCTGCTGCGCTAGCCTTGGGCTTGCACGGCTCTGTCAGGAGCTAACACAGCTAGAAGCAAAAAATACTACTAATAAAAATCAATGTCTGGGGTCAGCGTTGAGGTCAATTGTCTCGGGGCCGGCCTGATGTGCCATCTCTGCGTGATGCCCGGGTGGCAGGAGGACACAGTGGGCAGTAGGGGAAGGTCACTTTGGAAGCACAGTGGGACCTTCATCAGTTCAAGCCGATTGCCTATGGCTGCAGTTTGCTGGAGATTCCTTAGCATTATGAGGAGAGGCTGAGGGAACTGGGCATGTTTAGTTTGGAGAAGAGGAGGCTGAGGGGGGAACTCATTGCCCTCCAGAACTACCTGAAAGGAGGTTACAGAGAGGTGGGGGTTGGCCTCTTCTCCCAAGGGAATAATGACAGGAGCAGAGGAAATGGTCTGAAGTTGGGGCAGGGGAGGTTTAGATTAGATATTGGGAAGAATGACTTTCCTGAGAGGGTGGTCAGGCACTGGAACAGCCTGCCCAGGGAGGTGGTGGAGTCTCCATCCCTGGGGGTATTTAAGAAACGTGTAGACGTGGCACTTCAGGGCATGCTCTAGTGCCTGAGATTGTTGGTTCGTGTCTGTTTGTGGGTGGGTGTGGTGTTTTTTTTGTTTCTTTGGTTTGTTTTTTGTGGTTGGACTCCACCATCTCAAAGTTCCCTTCCAGCCATGAAGATTCTGTGATTCCGTGAACATTGGTGATGCTGTTGTCTGTCACCTGATGCTTGGCAGCCAAATGGAAAAGAATCCTTATCTGGATGAGGATTGGGAAAGGTGTCCTGAAACAAAAGGTGTCCTTTAGTGCCACCCGTGTCCGTGAGGCCTCCCTGTCCTGCCAGTGATAGTGCTAAGGAAGGAGCTTTGCCCATGCAGGGCACCGCTGGGGGTGAGGTGGGAGTCGCTTTCTGAGGACAGCCCTACAGAAGCCATGTTTCCCGGGAATCCTCCTCCTTTCCAAGCCCTTTCTGGATCCCCTGATGCCCAGCTCGCAGTGAAGCCGCGCAGTGTCATGCTAAGCTGCAGGCTGGTGTGGTTACTCTTTGTTCAAAGCATCCTCTTGCTCAAAACTGAAGTGCCTCCTTTCATTTGACGAATATTCTGTTTTTCTAAATTGTTCCTGCAGATAAGCCCTTTCTTCACATCCATGTTTAATGCTCTTTTTTCTGCTGAGACTTTAAATTCAGCTCATTCAATGGCTTGTGCTGTTGTCTGACATTAAGATTGCAGAATACTTATTATAATGCTCTTCTCTCTTTTTTTCTGACTTCAACAGCTATTTAGCCATTTGAACAAAAGTTTTTGATATTTGGTGCCTGGGGCTGTAAATTTTAACAAAACTGAGAAGCGTTTTCTCAGACCTGAGAAGAAAACACTAGTACTGACTCTTTTTCTTTTTAAAGAACACTGTGATGTCTCCGTGCGGTGGAATGTGATCTTGACTTTCAGCAGGGAAGTGATTTTTCTGACTTAGGTGGCACATTAGTTCTTGTAGAGGTCACTGAAAGAGCTGATTCCATATGTACGTGTTGTTGTTATGGTTTAATAACAGGTATAGAAATGTTTGGTGTTTGGGATGATGTTCCTTTAAAGAGATTGAAATGGAACCCAAATTCCCCCCCTCTCCTCTTATCATCAATAATTAGGTTAAATCAGGCTTTTCCAAGGTGGTTTCTATTTCCTGGTAACGCCTTAACTTGTCCTCTGACATCGTGGGATCCACGGGTTTCAGTGCTCGGTGTTTTTGAAATACAGCTCATTGTGTAAAAGTGAAGTAATGACAAAACACAAGGTGAACATTCAAATAAGCAGATACTCAGATATTATTTTCTTTCTTGGCTTCTGCCTGTGAAGTGGAGGCTTGTCTTTTAAGCCACCTTAAAAATTAATAAGTTAATGTTCTTGAAGTACTGAGATGCTATAAGAGATGAGTGATAATGGAAAGGATTTCATCGAGTCTGTTCTTAAAATAGGGTAATTTTAATGAAAAATCAGGGTCAGACGTGTCTAACCTGTCTAACTGAGGTGACAGAGATGCCAGAACCCCCCAAAGCAGCTCGTTCTGCTCCTTAGAGCATCGTTCCTGGCAGGATTTTCCCGGTGTTTGTTCTCAGTCTCACAGCAATTCACCAGATATTGTAATTTCTTTTATGTTCTTGGAGGAGGCTTTTAGGTACTTGTCTGTTCCTGGTCCTCTTCAGCGTTCTCAAGGCTGGATCTCAGGTTCTTACACCATTTCTCATAACCCCTCCATCACTGAGTGTTGTTTCTCTTCCCTCCTTCCTTCTTCACTGCGTAGGAGTGTGATGGTCAGAACGGGGCATGGTAACGGAGCTGCTAATCAGTTCCAGGGCAATTAGCGGGTTTTGGCTGTGCTGGGGTGTACGTGCCCGATTATAATCCTCAACACGATGATTTCTTTGTTTTGCAACATGCAGTTAATTATTCCTGCCCCAATTTAGAAACTTGTGCATCAAGTTATGTTGTTTTTGAATGAATTTAATCCTGCCTGTCAGTGTATTTGTAGATCTTGGCTTTGTGATGTGCGGATTTAGTAGGTGCATTCTGTTCCATCTTCTAGGCTATTAATAAAAGCACCCTGTACCAGTAAATTCAGGAACTTTTCTTGTGTGCTTTGAAGTTTGTGGGGTTTTTTCCATCTGCTTTTCGTCTGCCTTTAACTTTATCAGCCTGTGGTTTTTCTACCTGTTTATGAAGATGTACAAGATCTTTTTACATCTTTATGAAGGTCTAAGTCTCCTCTTTTGCTTTATTTGCTTTTCCAACCCCTCTGTGTGTGACTTCCTCCCCTTTCCTGGAGGGAAGTTGTCTCAGGCTGATCTAATAATTCCTTTTGGCTATTTCTTGTATCCTTGTTTTCTTCTACCTACTTAAAAAGACTTTTTGGCAGAATTTTCAAGCAATTAAGTTAGTGATAGGTCTGTACCACACAGTCAGAAAATAGTTGGGATTGAAAGGGATCTCTCGAGATTTAGTCCAACCCTGTGGCTCCCTTTTCCCTTTATAACCTTATGGATGACGTTTACTTTCTCTTCTCGGTGTCTCACCCACTCTGTCCAAGGTCTCAGTGACTCTGAGATGATTCCACCTGCTCAGAGTGCTCTTGGGTGAAGTTCACGTCCATGTAGTCTGCAAATATCTGATACTCTTGTAGGCTGTCTCGTTCTTTCCCCACCCCAATTTCCTATTATTGCTCATTTAGTAGTTTGAACTTGGCATTTTCTGTTGTTGGCTTTTCTTTATTGCGACATGGAATGATGCTTTCCTGGCTCTTCTGCTGGTGTGACTATCAAATGAAGTGCTCTGCTCACCCTGAAGCATGTGTTCCCTGTGGCCAGTGAGGCCCATTCTGGGCCCTTAACTCCTTCCTATGGATCTGGAGAGACCTCTGTGTGCACTTTCTTTTGGGAGCACAGCTAAGAACTCCCTTATACCTGTCTTTTCTCTCACTTCCTGAAAACCATCGAGATTGACTTCAGGCCACTCAAGCATCCCCTATATTACAGAGACTGGAAGGAATTGAAGAAGTTGGTATGGCGAGGAGGGGTCGTGTGTGGGAAGATAAATGACTGATAAACAATTGTAGGAAGAGCTGCTCCGCACTCGCGGTGGAGGAGAGCTGCAGAGCTATCTGCTGTTTAGCGTGTTCGTGGATGACTTGGGAAAGGATCTAAGCTGAAGACTGAACTGCAGTTGAGGTGTGATGGGTGCACCCATGGGTGCCGTGGAAGCTGAAGGTGGCCCATGGCATCACGAGGCCACTCTCCATTCTCTTTGGAAGATTATTGCAGTCAGGAGACGTTCTTGAGGACTGGGAGAAAGCAAGTGTCACTCCTGTCTCCGTGAAGGGCAAGCAGGAGGAGCCAGGTACTACTACTGTCGGCCTCAGTCTGTGGGAGGGTGATGGAGCAACTAACTATGGAGACCATTTCCAGACAAACGAAGGATGAGGAGGCGATCGTGAGCGGTCAGCATGGTTTTATGAAGTAGACATTGTGTTTAGTGACCCTGATAGCGTTCTACAAGGAAACGACTAGCTCATGGGATGAGGGGAGAGCTGTGGATGTTTGTCTCTAATGTATCAAGGATCTCAACGCTGTCTCCTGTAAGAGTCTTGTAGAAAATCTGGTGGAAGATGCACCAGGTAAGCAGGCAGCATGGTGGACTGAAAACCAGCTCAGCTCTGCTGGGCTTGAAGAGCTGGGATCAACAGCACAAGGCCCGTGTGGAGGCCAGTCACTGGTGGTGTATCCCATGTTCATAGTGGGGCCAGTAGTGTTTAACTTCTTCATTAATCTCTTCACTAATGACCTGGGTGATTGGACGGGGTGTACCCTTAGCACATCTGGAGATGACACACCACTGGGAGCAGCAGCTCATGCTCTGGGAAGCCTGGTCCGGGGTGATCTCCAGAGGTCCCTCCAACCTCGGCTCCTCTGTGGTTCTGCAGAAGGACTTTCCAAGACCGAGTGACTCAGCAATAAAACAACAAATGAGACCTCTTGTTGAGCGGTGAAAAATGATGTGCAGGAAAATCACAACTTGTGAGATGCTGGCGCTGCTGATTTTCTACTTGAGCAAAATTTTGGGGCTGTAGGAGATCTACGAAAACAGTTGCTCAAAGGCACAGTAGAGGTCAGTCAATTCCTACTTGAATTTGGTAATTATTAAGAAGAATTAAATAAAACTCCACAAAATAGAATACAATAATGCCACTGTGCAAACCTGTGATTTCTTCACTTACTGAACTGCTGGATGCAGTCTCGGTCTTGGTCTTTGTATCAGAAAGGACACAGTAAAACTGGAAAAACTTTGGAGGGAGTTCTGATCCGATCATCCGATCAGGATGGTCAGATCAGAAAAGCATCTGTACATGGAGGGAATTGATTTGAAGATCTTCAGCCTTGGCAAGAGACCGGTTGGAGGGGTATGAGAGAGAGGGATTCACAAGTCTGCATGGCCAGGGAAGAAAAATGTTCTCTTTCAAGGCAGGAATGTGGAAACGTGAAGGGAAGGTCGCAGGTGACTTGGAAGGAAGGGAAGGGGCTGCAAGGGATTTCTGTGTCGATGGCCATTGTCCTCGCCAGGTACCGAGGGGGCTTTTGCTCTCACTTCATGAGGCTGAGGTGGAGGTGTTGGTTGGGAGGCACCATCACCACCAGCTTTCTCTCAAGCTGGAAAATCAGGTGCTGAGACATCTCGGTGCCCCCATTGCGTTGGGACTTGTTGACCCTGTAATGCTGTGGGGGAAGCACCCCGTAAAGCGCTTAGGAATTACATCATGTTGACTTTTGAAGTCGACAGAAACAGCCCAGTTTTATTCCAAAGAGTAGCAAACGCTGATGAGATTTATGGCTGTGAACGTCCAGGTGGGATGAGGCTCTGAACATCGGTGCTGAGTTCAGCCATCCGTCCAACAGCTTTGTGTAATCTCCATCTTAAATTAGTGACATTTTTGTAGCCCCTCCGTTAAGAGGCAGAAGCATTTACTTTTTTTTTGCTCAGTGGTGACTTCTTTTAAAGAGTGGTTTGTTTTGTATATACTCTTATCAAAATCCCTTTTTCTGAGAGCTGTGATTGTGTTTGTGTAGCCAAAGGCGTTCCGTTGGAAGCTTCTCTAAAGCTGATTTATTTTCATTTTTATCACATTCCATCAGAAATTGATAGATGTCCTGCCATTGCCGTAAATCTGGTTATTCCCCCCTTATATATATATATATAAAAAAATATATGCGCGTTAAACTTCTCACAGGCCAACAAGGTGTGATGAGAGAGCTTTTCTATGAAGAATTTAGTGACGTGATTGGCTTCTCTTTACAGCTGATTTGATGGATCAAACAAACCTGGCTGTTGAGAGTCCACTTAAAATAAACCCTTCTGTTTCAGGGTCAACCCTTTGCCGGTCCCAGCTCGGAATTAAAAGCAGGAACAAGNTGGTGACTTCTTTTAAAGAGTGGTTTGTTTTGTATATACTCTTATCAAAATCCCTTTTTCTGAGAGCTGTGATTGTGTTTGTGTAGCCAAAGGCGTTCCGTTGGAAGCTTCTCTAAAGCTGATTTATTTTCATTTTTATCACATTCCATCAGAAATTGATAGATGTCCTGCCATTGCCGTAAATCTGGTTATTCCCCCCATACATATATATATATATATATAAAAATATATGTGCGTTAAACTTCTCACAGGCCAACAAGGTGTGATGAGAGAGCTTTTCTATGAAGAATTTAGTGACGTGATTGGCTTCTCTTTACAGCTGATTTGATGGATCAAACAAACCTGGCTGTTGAGAGTCCACTTAAAATAAACCCTTCTGTTTCAGGGTCAACCCTTTGCCGGTCCCAGCTCGGAATTAAAAGCAGGAACAAGTTACTTCAGCCTCGCTCATGTCGGTAGCGCGTAAATCCCGTGGGAGGATTAACTGGCGGGGGCTGGAGTGATGCTGGGCGTCCGGCGGGGAGGAGGGGAAATTCCACCCAGCTCTCTTTTTGGGGGAATTCTGTCTGTGGGGCAGGTGAGGGCTGGGATCCCTGAGCTGACTGTGACCTGCGTGAGGATTAATGGGCAAAGATAAGGATCTCTCCCTTGTGTTTGGGATCGGTGGAGATTCCCCATAGATGCCTCCGAATGATACAATCACACCAGAATGCTTTGATTTTAATTAAAAGGGGAATTACACTCCCAAGTAGAAAATCCCTGTTACACTAAAACATCTCTTCTGATCTTTCAAAACCAAAAGTGAACAGTGAGAGCTGAACAAATAAACATCTTATCTTTGGGTAGGTGACGTTCTGCATCAAAAAGGTGTTTGATTTCTCTTGGTAACACTAATAACTCTCCCATTCTCACCACTTTTAATGATTTTTTTTCCCTAATATTTTGTGTAGAATGTTTCCCAGATTTGGTGTATGGTAGTTCCTGGTAACGTACCCCTGCAGCCTCTGACTGTATGTCGTTAAATTGCGTAATTAAGTATCACATTCCAGGAACGACCTTTGATTTGGAGTCCTAACAGTGAGCTTAAGGAGTCAGAGATGTCTGCACTGCTGATAATTGCTGTTTATAAGATTCTCATAATGGTATTGACATTTGGGCTGCGCTGGTGAAATCAGCAAAGGGGAGATAAACTTAATCAAAATTCCTACCCGGCCCAGAGGATCCTGCTGGGGTTTGAGACGTAACATTTGGGGTTTGTCATCACTTTTCTATTTTAATAAAGTCCCGCTTGTGTTTAAAAGTTTAATTTTGGCCAGGTGAGGGTGGCTGTAGGGAGATCTCTGCTGGCGGGGCTTGGGGCAATTTTATTTAAAGAGGAACTACTTGCTTTGGTTTCAGGAACGTTCTTCCCCCTGATGAGACCCAGCTCTCGATGTTGCCCGTCCAGTGGCAACCAGGTCTGGTGGCAGCTGGTCCGTGATGGCTTTGTTCCCACATGGGGGGCACGTGTGGGGCGTTAAAGCCTGAGTGTGGGCCCCCAGCACTGGCTGGGCTCATCTGGGTGAGGTTGGGTGGTTGTCCTGTTGTCTCTGCTGTGTCCCAGAGCTGGTCCTTCTGCTCCAGAGGTTGTATTTAGAGGGGTCCAAAGCCCTGTTTCCCCGGGGCATCCTGCTGTGACCTTCCAGTTTGCCTTTTGCTCTCCATCTGTGCCCGCTCTGGGCGATGGGGGCTCAGGGGCAGCGTGAGCCCTTTGCTAACACGTGGTCACCCAGAGCAGGGGAATACTTGGGCTTTTCAAGAACCTCAGTTTTCTTTGGGCTGTAGAGGAGAAGCTTCCAGTGGCTGTAACTGGGTTGTACCTCCTTCTAGGAGATTGTGAATTGCAGGAAAACTGGAAAAAAAACAACACTAGGACTCTAGTTGCATCTGGTTTTTGAAGGTGTAGTAGAGACAAAGGACACTCTGCAGCACCATTTTCCTGCCTCTTGGAGGGTGCTCCCAGGCCTGTGCGTGTTCCTGTGCCCCCACTTGCCAGACCCAGTGAGAGCCTCATGGCCTGAGCACGACGGGGCTGCCTGGGGTTTCCCTTCAGAGCATCACTCATCGTCCACATCCTGCCGCGAGCTGTTTGGCTTCATGGGTGATCGTGTTCCTCGGGAACCACCCGAACGGTGCCTCTCGTGACATGGATTTGACAGGAGGATCTTTTCATTTATTTATGCCTCATTCGTTCCTGTGTGAAATCTGTCTTTACTGACAGTGTATGTTTATTTTCTTTTGACTCGTAGATGCCTGAAAGTTGACTAATGAATTCTTCTTAGCTCCATCTCCTGAGTTTTGCAGGAAAATTTTTACCTGCAGAGAATCATGGAATCACAGAATGATATGGGGTTGGAAGGGACCTCTGGAGACCGTCCAGTCCAACCCCCTGCCAGAGCAGGGTCACCCAGAGCAGGTCCCACAGGAACGTGTCCAGGCAGGTTTGAATGTCTCCAGAGAAGGAGACTCCACCACCTCCCTGGGCAGCCTCTGCCAGGGCTCTGCCACCCTCACAGGGAAGAAGTTCCTCTTCATGTTCAGACAGAATTTCCCGTGTTCCAGGTTGTGCCCATTGCTCCCTGTCCTGTCCCCAAGCACCACTGAGAAGAGTCTGGCCCCATTCTCTTCCCACCCACCCTTTAGCTGTTGCTCAGCATCAATGAGATCCCCTCTCAGTCTTCTGCAAGTCCCTCAGCAGAGAGATGCCCTTGATTATCTTCATAGCCTCTGCTGTACTCTCTCCAGTAGTTTCCTGTCCTTCTGGAACTGAGGAGCCCAGAACTGGACCCAGTGTGCCAGATGTGGCCTCACCAGGGCAGAGTAGAATGGGAGGATGACCTGTCTCCACCTGCTAGCCACCCCAGGAGACCATTTGCCTTCTTGGCCACAAGGGCTCATTGTTGGCCCATGGGAACTTGTTGTCCACCAGGATTCCCAGGTCCCTCTCTGCAGAGCTGCTCTCCAGCAGGTCACCCCCAACCTGTACTGGTGCAGGGGGTTATTCCTCCACAGGTGTAGGACCCTGCACTTGCCCTTGTTGAACTTCATTAGGTTCCAACACCAGCCCCTTCAGATTGCTCCCAGGAAACAGGTTTTGTCTTGATGCACTTGCTTGTCTAATTGCTGATAGTCCCATTCAAGAAATAGAACCAACTTCATCGTAGACACACGTGGTACCGTGACCTCCCCATAGTGGAAGGCAGAGATGAAATATTCAGGTGTAAGGATATTCTGGGTCTCAGAAGCTGTATATCCAAAATTCCACGAGTCCTTCAGGGAGCTGTTTCTTGTTCGTGCTCGGGAACCTCTGTCAGGAGTTGTGTGCACTTGGGAAAGTTGTGCCGGTTGCTGACAGGGACGTGTCCAGCCTTATCTTGCAGCCATTGTAAACGCCAGTGTTCCTGCCGGGGATCAAAGTCCTGTTATTTGAATAAATTACAACATTTCAGGTCTTTCTTAGTTACTGGTCAAGCTTTTTGGGTCTCTGGTTCTAGTGGTTCTTAGATGCCTTTTTCAGGTTTCTCAATATTTGTCCTGTAAACTTGGAATCAGAACTCAATGTGTTTTATGGGACTCATTAAAGCCCAATACAGGGGTCAGAAGGTAGGCATTATTCCATCGTATTCCTCACTTTCTCTTTCAAGAATCAGATTAATGTGTTTGATCTGTGTTGACACCAGGAGCTCACCCTCAGCTGAGTAACTGGGAGGGTCCGATGCTTCATTTTCCTTATGTACTGGAAAATGGAACTCATTTGCAGCTCCTCTGTGAAGGAAGGCTGCCTTTGTGGCACTGTCTGTCCCTCCAGGGGGACAGAGACATGAACCAGCCGTGGTACAGGCTTGTCTCAAGTTGCTGGTGCATCTTTGTTGGTGCTCAGGGTGTATGGGGATGTAGAAAAAGCATCTGCAGCCCCACGCTGCCTGGGGACACTCAGCTTCCCAAGGACCCGCTCTTGGGTTTTGCTGAGCTGAAAAGTATGTTGTTTCCCTGTCTACACAGAATCATAGAACTGCAGACTGGCAGGGGTTGGAAGGGACCTCTGGAGATCATCCAGCCCATCCCCCTGCCAGAGCAGGGTCACCCAGAGCAGATTGCACAAAGCCAGGTGGGGTTGGAATGTCTCCAGAGAAGGAGACCCCACCACCTCTCTGGGCAGCCTCTTCCAGGGCTCTGCCACCCTCACAGCAAAGAAGTTCCTCCTCATATTTGAATGGAGCTTCTTATGTTCCAGTTTGTGCCCGTTCCCTCTTGTCCTGTCCCTGGGCACCACTGGAAAAAGCCTGGCCCCATCCTCCTGACACCCTCGTACAGGTGTCGATCAGATCCCCCCTCACTCTTCTCTTCCCCGTACTAAGAAGACCCAAGTCCCCAGTGGTCGCTCTTGCTTTGTGTGGCTCACCAGGATTTGGAATTCAGGCTTTCAGTCCTGGGCTGTTACCTCGGTGTTCCCAACACACGGCAGAGCCTTTGTGCTGCCCCGGGGATCCTTTCCCTCGGCCGTTCTCAGATCACCGGGAGGGCTCTGCTCCAGCCGGGCGATCCCGTGTCTGAATTTCATGGATAAAGGCAGGGAGCGGCACTCGGGCTGACACACACTCTGCCAGGGCCCTGCGAAAGCTCCCCTGCTCCGAGCACCAATTCCCTCTTTGTTGCTGTACCCATTAAACGCCGCTCTCTAAACCTGTCCTCTCTCCTCAGGCTGCAAGCACGTGAAGGGCATCCTCCTGTACGGGCCTCCGGGCTGCGGCAAAACGCTCATGGCCAGGCAGATTGGCAAGATGCTGAATGCCAGAGAGCCCAAGGTGGTCAACGGTCCCGAAATCCTCAATAAATACGTGGGGGAGTCCGAGGCCAACATCCGCAAGCTGTTTGCTGATGCCGAAGAAGAACAGAGGAGGGTAACGCAGACGTAGATAAATAGCGCGGTCAGTGCGAGTGTGCCCGAAGAATGGCCAGAAAGGAGGTTTAGGATCAGAAAATTGCTGCTTGCTTTAAAAGACTGAGTCACTGCTGAGCTTGTGGTTATAGTTACTCCTTGCAAGTCATCGAACATTAGTGTTCTACAGATTTGCACGACGTCAGTTGGAAAAATAATCTTAGAACCTGAGAAGGCAGCTGGTCTCCTGGCGAGCTGTGCTGCAGCTGGACGGGCTCTTTGAATTCCGTGCAGTTATTTTGAAGCAACACAGTCGGGCCTGTCCTCTGGGCTCTGTGTTCTGGGACGTGGCACCCTCACAGAAAGTGCTCTGAAGTAGGACTGCAAAACCTTTGCTCGGTTTTTCCCTTTTCCCTTCTTCCCTTTTGTGTGGGAGAGACAATTAAGCTATTTGGATTTTTGCTACTAAACACAAGGTGGCACATAAGACAGGACGGATTTCAATTAAGCTTTCATGGTTTCAGGTTTTTGGGTTGTGACTATAGATACATTGCAATCCTTGAAGTGTTATAATTGACACATTAATTCTTCTCAGCAGAAAACCAACGGATGAGAGTAGTGTCTCAAAGCTAGAGATCATAGATCTTTGAAACTAGAAATGGAGATGAAGATTCTGGTTTTTCCAAACTTTTTTTCATCCATTACTTTAGCTGGCTATCAAAAGCCCAGCCTTTAGTTTGAAGGTTTAAATACTTATTTTGTGTGTGCTGTGGTCATTTTTCTCTGCTGTGGATCACTTAATCTTGATAAGATTTTCTGGTAGAGAAAATACAATTTCAGACAAGTCGCAATTAAATTTTGGGAAGTCTTTTCAGCAGGCATTAGCAAAGGACATTGTCTCCTTTAATTATATTTACGCCTAACAGGACTGCAGATTTTGCCAGTGCCTTGAAATCATTTAATTTTCTCCTGCAAAAGGTTTATCAATCAATAAGCCAGCTTTGCGTGGTAACCCGTGCAGATGTGAACAGCCTCCTCTCTCTGGTGGCTGCCATACACCTGAAAGCCGTGAGAGCCTTCTCCTTGGCAATAACACACCTGTTAAAATAGACTTTATATTGGCTGGAGGGGATGGTCCTGATGACAAGCTGGGAGATTAAAAAGGTCTGGGAAAGGTTGCTATTGTAATGACTCGTGTCTGGGGCAGATTGCCAGGGACAGCGCATTTACCCAGCGTTAACGTGGTCGCCACTGTCCACAAAAGATGTTTTAGAGGTGGAATTTGCAGGGAAAAGGCTTCATAATGTGGTCACAAAAAGTGTCCTGTTCCCTTACCAGCTGCAACGGCCTCACCTCTGGGTGAACCTGGAAACAAGGAATTCTGTTCCTGATCCGCACGGAACGAACGGGCTCCTTACTAATATTAAGAGCAAAGCTGCTCTGGCAAGCTGTGTGTTTGCTGACTTCAGGAGAGCCCGGGGTATGTCCTGCACTGGGGACATCCCTCCACAGACGAGCTTCGTGCTCCATCTCCCTCCAGAGGCTTCCCCAGTCCTGTGACCCTCTGTGTGTTCCAGCTTTGGGCTGGTGCTTTTCTTGTTTCCCCCCAGTCATCGTCCTTGAAATGTTCTTGCTCTTCCCACCCTCAGCAGAGTCCAGTGTTTGGGCAGAGCCCACCAACCCCCCCAGTTTGGACGACGGTGGGATGTTACTCTGGAAAGGGGTCTGATAGATACATAATGTGATACTAAACCGCTTGGAGGTATCGATGTTCTGCGTCTCTGGGGCTGAGCTTGTTGGGAAGTGACTGTTTTGTTTGGATCCCTTTCCATGATGACACGTCCTGTCCCTGACGTGGGTTTCTCTCCCGTAGCTTGGCGCAAACAGTGGTGTGCACATCATCATTTTCGATGAGATCGATGCCATCTGCAAGCAGAGGGGCAGCATGGCGGGGAGCACTGGCGTCCACGACACCGTCGTCAACCAGCTGCTGTCTAAAATCGATGGAGTCGAGCAGCTCAACAACATCCTGGTGATCGGTATGATGGTGCTTACGCTCTGTTATGGGGCCTGGTGGAAAACTCCTGGTGTTTGCTCACTGCTGGCCAAGCTCAGCTGTGGTTACTGGTGTGGGTTTCGTTTGGACTAATCCAGATGGAGTGACTGCTCCTTAACCAGAGCAGATTTCAAGGGAGATGGGGCTACAATGGGCTGATAGGCCTGCTTTCAACTGCCAAAGGATTCCTCCTGTAGCGTGTGATAACAAGTGTCTTGTAGTTTAAGAACACTGGCGAGGAATGATATCCATTGATACACCAGCGTATGGAGTGAGGCATCTCCAGCTGTGGTGTGGGAGCCCTGCAGATGCAGTCACAGATGCAGATTTCATCCCTCTTGCCCTGAGTCAACCTCATGGTGTGACTTCTCCAGTATTTCTGGAAATGGGGATCCTTTGTCTGTTGTCTTGGTGCTCACTGAGGTATCTTCTTAGCTCTACAGGCTGCATTCAGGAGCTGGGGACCCACTGAGTAAGCTCAGATAATGCTTATTTTGTTTTTAACTTTGAATTTAGGAATGACCAACAGACCTGACCTGATTGATGAGGCTCTGCTGAGGCCGGGGAGGCTGGAGGTGAAGATGGAGATCGGTAAGCGAGCTGGCGTGTCAGGTGTAAATAGTAAAAGCACAATAGTGAAGCAAATATATATCACAATGTGAACAATTAAGCAGGATGACGTTGGTGCTGAACTTCATGCAGCTCCCTCCATATCACATATAAATTTAATCAGCCAATTAAAATACCATTTTAGACTCACCTGCTGATAAGCCCTTGACCTGGTGTCAGTTTCTGTCCAGCAGAATGGGTGGGTCTGGGCAGGCAGGACCCTGAGTCTCCTGCCTGAATGACAGGAGCCGAATAATGGCACCAGACCATTCCCAGGTGGCACCTAGGCAACTGTGGAACTGGTAGAGCAGGAAGGTGCAGCGTGAGTGATTCCTGCCTGGGAGGAAGTGCAGATTGTTTTATTTGCATCAGGAGATAATGGTGACTTTCACTGCAGGAACTCAGTTGTAAGCAGGGTTGGCTGTTTCTGAAATCAGCAGGTCTGCATTAATTGCAACAACAGGACTAAGAGTGGGCTTTTTCAACTACTCAGCTGGAAGAGGATGCTCTCTGCCAATAACTTAAAAGAGACTTTTGTAATTGTACACACCTGCCTGACACCGCTGCTAATTAAATAATGGATATCTGATAATGTATGATTTATTAAGAAATTAAGCCCAGATCATCTTAGATTCATGAAAACAAGTCTCTGACTTTGCATTTGAGGGCAGAAGTAGGATCAGTAAAGGTGATGGTGGAGTCTAAAGGGTGACTGGACCGTGGTGCTCAATTCTGAGGTTCAGAACAAAGTCTGAATGCTCAGAGAACAGGCTGGGAGTGATTAAAGGCTTGATGATCCTGCCTTGCAGTGAGAAATTGAAATTGCTTGAGATCCATGGTTAATTTAAAGATTGAAAATGCAGTTTGAGGTGTGTGCTTTGGAAAAGCTCATAAAACCTTTTCGCCCAACCTTCCACAGACACACAAGCGTCACAGGGTGCTCTGTGCCCTGGGCCTGGCACAGCCACGATTGCAAAGGGAAAAATGCTCAAACTGCAGTGAGTCACAAAAAAAGGAATAGAGGAGCCATGAGCTTTAGTATGGTCTGTTTCCTTTCAATTGCGGAAAATCAGATGAAAGTGGCCACATCACCCTAAAAATCATGTGTTATCACACTGGAGTGGCTGTTGGGACTGTAACTGTCTCTGCTGGTCTGAGCTATGGGGAAACTTGTGAAATCTGATTTATCAGTGATTTACGCTGATTTATCGGTGTAACCCCAGCTTGCTGGGGTCATTTCCCTTGTTGTTAAAGGGTAACGTCACTCTTTGAAAGAACCAGAAACAGGAAGAAGTTTTTGTGATAGGTGAAAAGGGAAGTATTTAGGCAAAAGAAGGTATGAGGAGGCAAAACTGTTGCCTGAGGCACCACAGAGTTAACCGGCAGTGAGCTGGTGCCAACACTCCGGAGTTAATGCTGTCCTTGCATTCCAGAGAAAGCAGTTTCTACCAGGCGTTGCTGTGCCTGTGGCTTGTGCAGGGTGAGAGGACGGGAGATTCAGTGAGAGCACCAGCTGTGGGACAACTGGTGTCAGGTGTGTCAGATATGCTGGAGACTTAAGAGAATACAACATTTCACAGAATCGTGGAATCAGGGAATTGTCAGAGTTGGAAGGGACCTCTAGAGATCCTCCAGTCCAACTCCCCTGCAACCCAAAGCAGGGCTGCCCAGAGCACATCACTCAGGAGCATCCAGGTGGGGCTTGAAGATCTCCAGAGAAGGGGACTCCACACCCTCCCTGGGCAGCCTCTTCCAGGGCTCTGCCACCCTCACCCCAAAGAAGTTTTATCTCATATTTGAGTGGAACTTCCCATGGTCCAGCTTGTGCCCGTTGCCCCTCGTCCTGTCCCTGGGAACCACTGAGAAGAGTCCGGCTCCATCCTCCTTCAACCCACCCTTTAGATCCTTGGAAGCATGAAGAAGGTCTCCCCTCAGCATTCTTTTCTCCAGGCTGAAGAGCCCCAGCTCTCTCAGCCTTTCCTCATCAGGGAGATGCTCCAATCCCTCCATCATGTTAGTTGCCCTAACATCTAACATTTGTTAGATGCAGGAAAAGGCATTGAGAGAGACTTGTGCCCGTTCCTGGAATAAAACACAAAAAAAGGAAACTTGGGTAAGAAGTGTATAGCAGTGTGTTACAAGTCAGGCTGACGAATAGTGATGAGAAAGAATTAGCAATGGCTAAAACTGTAGCCAAGTACAGTCATTTCAAACTGACACAGCTACAGGGAATTGAGAGAGAGACTCGATAAAGAGTGTGTTTTAAGGATGAGGAAGTGCAGCCACAACGGCATCACCTTTGAACAGTCTCATACTTGAGAACAAATTCCCAATAACAGCTGTGGTAAACAGTGTGAATGCAGGTGGGATGGATTGTGTTGCAGGAGTGGTACCTGCATTGTTAGTTGACAGAAGTTAATTAAATTCAATAAACTCCAGGGGCTGAGCAAGGAAACTCTAGAATAAATTATCAGATAATAAGGAGTGAACACTGCTGGGGACGGTGCACTTCTTAAAATGTCTTTTCACATACGCTCAGCACAAATGCTGATCAGTGCAAATGATCAGGTCCTGGTAAGGAAGGCTGGGAGGGCATGTTGGAAGCTGGTGAGCTGAGGAACAGCGTGGCTTTACCAAGACGACGACGTTCCAGACCGACTGGTCTTTTACAGAAAGGGTTTTCTGTCCCTTCCGTTGTATCCATTTCAGGAGGGACCTGCTAAGGTGCAAACCAGGAAATTATCACCTCGGTTGGAGAAAACGAACATTCTGTGAGAATGGTGAGGACCTGGTAAACAGCAAAACCAAGATCCTGAATTTTAGGAGAGCGAACTTTCTGTTGATTAAGTAATTAGTGGATGGAACACCCCTGGGAAACTGCCCCCGGGGCTAAAGGAGCAGGACAGAGCTCGCAGCTCCTTAAGGACATTTTACTTAGTGTACAGGAGCTCTTGATTCCCACATGTCAGAAATTGGGCAGGGAAGGCAGGAGACCAGCCTTGATCAGCAAGGACCTCCTGGTCAAACTGGCGTCAGAAAGAAAAGCATGGGCAGTGGGACTAGGGACGTGTGTCCTGGGAAGGACACAGGGACACAGGGATATGCAGGGTTGGGATCAGAAAAGCTAAGACACAGCTGAAGCTGAATTTGGCAAAGGATGTGAAGATAAGAAGGGCTTCTGAAGGTGCATTGGCCAGAAAAGGAAGATGAAGGAAAATGTATAGCCTCATCTCCCCCCAACAGAAAAGGCAGGAGAACTGGTGGCAACAGCACGGAGAAGGCTGAGGTTTTCAACAGTTTTTCCCCCTCAGTTTTCACTGGTGATCCCTCTTCCCACATCTGTGAAGTCTCTGAATCTCAAGGCACAGTCTAGGGAAACAAAGTCCCTCCCATCTTAAGAGAAGATGAGTTTTGAGACCACCCGAGGAACCTGAACAGACACAAGTCTATGGGACCCCACAAGATGCATCCCAGGGTCCTGAGGGAACTGGCTGATGTAGTCTCTGAGCTACTTTCTGTCATATTTGAAAAGTCATGGGAGTCTGGCAAAGTCCACAGTGACTGGAGAAAGGGAATATCGCACCTGTTTTAAAAAAGAGTGATAAGGTGCACCCTGGGAACTACAGAGAAGAGAAGATTCTGAGGAGACCTTCTAGTGGCTGTTCAATGCTGGAAGGGGACTTGCAAGAAAGATGGTAGACTTTACAGGCCCTGGTAAAGTCTCCAGTTCTACCAGTGGCAGAACAAGGGGCAACAGTTTTACACTGACAAGAGGAAAGGTTTAGATTGAATGTAAGGAAGAAATTTTTCACTCTGAGGGTGGCCCAGGTTGCCCAGAGAAGCTGTGGCTGCCCCATCCCTGGAGGGGTTCAAGGCCAGGTTGGAGGGGGCTTGGAGCAACTGAATTTAGTGACGTGGCAGCAGAGGGTGAACTAGATCTTTAGAGTTCCACTTTTCCACTTCAATCCAAACTACCGTATGCTTTTATGATTCTGGGATAATTGCAAGGTGGGAACTGGGTTTGGGGATGCCGAGGAACTGACCAGATTGCCTTTGTGTAAGGAGAACTCCTGGTATGGAGGTCTGAGAGCAACCAACTTAGAGGAACCCTGAGAAAAGAAATTAAATATTACACTTTTTCTCTCTAATTTGGTGATGTTAGTGGTGATTAGTGATACGAATCAGTTTGCCAAGGGGAATTAGTGTAATTGAATGTTCTCAAACAGAAAGCACTGTCAAATATTTTGCTTGTAAGACTGAATTGCTCATGGTGAGAAGAGCCTTTAGGGGTAGGACCTTTGAGGAGAGGGAAGGGCTTTTCTGCAGCTGCTGTGCCGAGGCACTGAATGTTCTCTTTAAAATCTCAGGTTTGCCAGATGAGAAGGGTCGATTTCAGATTCTCCATATCCACACGGTGCGGATGCGGGAGCACCAGCTGCTTGCAGAAGATGTGGACATCGCAGAGCTGGCAGTTGAGACGAAAAACTTCAGCGGTGCTGAGCTGGAAGGTTTGGTCCGAGCTGCTCAGTCGACTGCCATGAACAGGCACATTAAGGTCAGTCCCGTCGTCTCTCACTGGGGCAATAAAAAGGGAAAACGAGTGTTTGAAGTCTTTTCTTGAGTGTTTGCTTCCACATGGGTGATGGCACACCTTAGGAGATGAGATTCATACGGACACCACCTTTTTGCTGTGTTTTTAGGTGGGTCTGAATTACCTCTTTCATCTCCTAAGAGGCTCTTGTGCAGCTCCGGGAGAACAGAAGGTGGTTGTGTGTGAGTGAGTTGTGATCAAAACTGAAAGTCTTGAACTCACCTTATGGGTTGGTCCCAGGAGACAAGAGGTAGAAATGAAGCAGCCCGTTGTAGGGAGGGATCCCTGCTGGAGCCTGTGCAGCTCGGTACAGAATCACAGAATGGTTAGAGTTGGAAGGGACCTTAGAGTTCCACCCCCCCAGCCCTGGGCAGGGACACCTCCCCAGACCAGGTTGCTCCAAGCCCCCTCCAACCTGCCCTTGAACAATTCCAGGGATGGGGCAGCCACAGCTTCTCTGGACAACCTGTTCCAGTGCCTCACCGCCCTCACTGTAAAGAATTTCTTTCTGGTATCTAATCTAAATCTCCCCTCTTCCAATTTAAAACCATTACCCCTTGTCCTGTCACTCCACTCCCTGACAAAGAGTCCCTCCCCAGCTCTCCTGTAGCTCCCTTCAGATATTGGAAGGGGCTCTAAGGTCTCCCCGGAGCCTTCTCTTCTCCAGGCTGAACAACCCCAGCTCTCTCAGCCTGTCCTCACAACAGATGTGCTCCATCCCTCTGAGCATCTTCATGCCCCTCTGCTGGACCCGTTCCAACAGGTCCATGTCCTTCCTGTGCTGAGGACTCCAGAGCTGGACACAGAGCTCCAGGTGGGGTCTCACGAGCGCAGAGCAGAGGGGTAGAATCACCCCCCACAACCTGCTGGCCACACTTCTCTTGATGCAGCCCAGGATGGGGTTGGCTTTCTGGGCTGCCAGTGCACACTGCCGGCTCATGGTGAGCTTCTCACCCACCAACACCCCAAGTCCTTCTCCTCAGGGCTCTTTTCTGATACCTCATCCCCTGGTCTGTATTGATAGTGAGGATTGTTCTGGCCCAGGTGCAGACCCTGCACTTGTTCTTGTTGAACCTCATGAGGTTCACCTGGAGCCACCTCTCCAGCCTGTCCAGGTCCCTCTGGATGGCATCTTGTCCCTCTGATGTATCAACAAGACCACACAGCTCACATTCATAAATGATCTGTAAAGCGGAGGAAGCAAAGAGAAGGTTACAAGCTCATGGCTGTTTTGTGTTCATAAAGCTGAAGGTCATCTATAGAAAACTGCAGAAGGCGTTTGAAACAAAGTGAGTGCACAAGATGTGGTCAGTGAATTTAAGTGTAGGCTGAGGAGAGAAAGTTCAGGCTGGCGTAGGCAGTGACAGGAACTGACCTCACCATTGCTTGGAGTTACAATGGTCTTGAAATACCAGCTCAGCCCTTATCAGTGAAAAAAGCAAATGCAACGTTAGAATTTACTAGGAGAGGTGTAGAAAGCCAGTGAGGCTGTGAATTATGTCCTGGATGAAATTCCTGGTGTGTTTGAATCTCTGCAGCCTTGGGACACCCACCTTGAGAAGGTTGTGGTGGGACTGGGGCATGGAAAGGCAGCAGGGAAGGGTAGTGGTACGGGAGGATGGGAAAAAGGGCTCGACTGGGATTTCTCAGCTGGAAAAAAATATGGTGAAGGGTTATGAAAAGTGTGTGAAATAATGAGTGAACTGGAATCAGTGAACACGGAACGTGTGTGTACTCCTTCCTAATAGAAGAACTTGGAGAAAGGCTGAAAGACTTGGGTCTTTTTAGTCTAGAGAAGGGAAGGCTGAGGGGGGATCTGATCAACACCTATAAACACTTGAAGGGTGGGTGTCAGGAGGATGGGGCTGATCTTTTTTCAGTGGTGCCCAGGGACAGGGCAACAGGAAACAGGCACAAACTTGAACATAAGAAGTTCCATCTAAACATGAGGAGGAACTTCTTTCCTGTGAGGGTGGCAGAGCCCTGGAACAGGCTGCCCTGTGAGAACAGTGAATGATTCCAGCAGGGTCTGCTCAAAGGCAAGAACAGGAGAAGTGCGTTGAGTGAAGACATACTTAAGCAGCAGAAGGGACCTTTGCTGGAAGATGTCCCTGAGAGTAAAATCTTGGTGGAGTTCAGAAGGGGCTTGCACAATGTCTTCCATTTCAAATAACAACTCACTTGATGATGCTCTCTGTGTGCGTAGAGACTTGTAGAGTTCTCGGCTCCCTCCGTTCCGGAGGAGCATCACTTTGCTTTCCCAGTGTTTGCTGACTGTGGGAGGTCGGTGTGTCTTTAAAGGAGTTAAGGGCCGTGAAATGTCAGGTTATATTAATCCAGATGCAAACCATGGTATTTGGTGGTGTTGAAATACGCAATGATGAGTTCGTGAAGAAGGAGGAGGCTGAGAGATGGATCCCCTTTGCTCCGCTGGCCAAGAACCGGTGTGAATTACGCAGAGAAAAGCCTTTGCCATCAGCTCAACTGCACTGGTAGAGTTTTAAGTAAAAAGTCTGTTCAGCCTCGAGTACGAAGAAAGCAAATAATATTTTCATTTATGCACAAATCATTTGGTTGCAGACATGTTTATATCTCTTGGGAACACTCTTTCTAAAGGAAAAATAGCTCTTTCTGCTAATTTTTCTTTTATAGCCATAACACTTGAAAAGTTCTTAATTGATTCCCATAGCAAAAACCCACAGACATCAACAGTTTCTCATTTTCTTGTGCTCTGTCTCAAAAAAAAAAAAAAATCAGCACCTCTGGAGTTATTTTCATCCCTTTGCAAGCAAAACATTTTCCTTATAGTTTATGTTTTTTCAGTGCTTGAGTTTCCAGGTGAGGTTGGGGACCATTAGTGTTTCGCTATGTTCCCCGTTGTGCCGAAATGTCAGGGTGGGAGACGAGAAGATCTCTGGCAGAAGATGGCAATGCAGAAATGCAGGAGAGAATCCCCTCCTTTAGAATCATAGAGTCATGGAATCATTCAGGTTGGAAGAGACCCTTGGTGTCATCGAGTCCAACCATCTACCCTACTCTATAAAGTCCTCCCCTACACCATATCCCTCAGTACCGCATCTAAACGTCCCTTAAACACATCCAGGGACGGTGACTCAACCACCTCCCTGGGCAGCCTATTCCAATGCCCGACCACTCTTTCAGTGAAAAATTCCTTCCTAATGTTCAGTCTAAACCTACCCTGTTGGAGCTTTAGGTTGGTTCGTGATTGACACCTTAATAACGTCCGTCCGTGTATCCCGAATGTGGAGTGGCCGCACTTTGTTTTTCGTCTCAAACACTTTGACGTAGTATTTTTGGATAAACTTACTGTTTATTCTGAAGATGTCTTCAGCCAAATGACGCACTGAGGTATTTTATTCTCTCCTACAAGTACTGCAAAATTTAAAATATACATCATAAGCCTGACCTAGTTTTCAGCAGCACCTGCGAGAAGCAAGAGCAGAAATTCAAAATCAGGGGACACTGTTCTTCTGAATCATTTAAGCTCTTCTGGTACTCTCTCAAAGGGTGTGTGTGTTAAAAATTAAACTGTATAACTCATTAAAGGCTAGGAAAGAAAGAAAGTGTACACACAACTTCAGGAATTACACTAATACTGTTTCAACTACCTTCACTTCCCTCTGCAAAGCAGAAGAGTGATCCACCTGTGCTGAAGACCCACTGATGTGATGTATTTGGCATCCTGTGCTTCTGCCTGGTGGGTGAGAGGGGACTCCAGCCTTTCAGCCATGGCCTGGTTATAGCTATTTATAGCTATATATAGCCCTGGTGGAGGGCCATGAAAATAATCAGAGGGCTTGAACACCTCTCCTATGAAGACAGGCTGAGAGAGTTGGGGGGTTCAGCCTGGAGAAGAGAAGGCTCCGGGGAGACCTTGGAGCCCCTTCCAGTCCCTCAAGGGGCTCCAGGAGAGATGGGGAGGGACTCTGGATCAGGGAGGGGAGCCCTAGGAGGAGGGGGAAGGGTTTGACCCTGAAAGAGGGGAGATGGAGCTGAGATGTGGGGAGGAACTTGTTTGGTGTGAGGGTGGTGAGAGCCTGGCCCAGGTTGGCCAGAGAAGCTGTGGCTGCCCCATCCCTGGAGGGGTTCAAGGGCAGGTTGGAGGGGGCTTGGAGCAACCTGGTGTGGTGGAGGTGTCCCTGCCCAGGGCAGGGGGGTTGGAGCTAGATGATCTTTAAGGTCCCTTCCAACTGTAACCATTCTATGGTTCTATTTGGCACGGTGTTATCAGCCAGTCTGGGTTCCTGAGGTTGCTGTTTAGAGGCTGCATTTCCTGTTCTACAAGACAAGCACGATGTGATTATTTTTATTGTTATTTTTCCTTCCCATGCCCAAGTGCATTGCTCCTTGCTCTGGTAGATTATCCTGGTCAGGAGAGGGGGTCTCTGAGAGTCGTCTTTGAGGGCCAAAGTTATTTGATGCATCCATTGCCTTGATCTTATGCAAAGGTGGCAGAGGTCGCTGTACCTTCCAGGAAACTCCTTGAAATGCCAAATTTTTACCTCCTGAGCTGTCAGATCACGCAGGGGCATTATACTCTCAGGCAGAAGCAGGTGGTGGTGTAAGACTCGGGTAACTTTCAGTGAAAATTATTGGAATGTAGAGAAATTTGTTATGGAATCTAGAATTGTTTTGGAATCTAGAGAAATTTGTTGTGATAAATTCTGAATTTATCTGAATTCTTAATTATATCAAAAGCCTTTCAAGGCTGCACTTTGCGGAAAAAACTAAGATCTTCTGCCTCATCTTTATGCTACTTAAAAATAGGTTTCTGCCTTATGCCTTACCACTTAACAGTGAGGTGAATTGATTTTCACAGATCAGCTTCTGCCCTCTCTCGTGACTAATCCTGTTTCTGGTATCTCTCACTCCGCTCAGGATGCTCAGCCGCCTGCGCCCGTAGGATTAGTGTGTAAGAGCCAGGGTGCGTGTGCCATTAAGTGGAAAAGTTGCTTCAAATCCATTTAATTCCCGATTGCTGCCCAAGGCAATCAATATCCTTGCAGGTCTACAAATAACCCCACTAACGAGCTCTCCATCCTGCGGGGCTGCAGCCCTTCTCGGTGACACGCCGACAGCGCGCTGTAATGTCTACAGAGTGAAGAGACAGACGTCTGAGTGACGTCTCCAGCCTTAAAGGCTACTCCCAAGTTGTTTTCAAGGATTAGAAACCTCTTTGGCTCCAGTAGGAGCAGCTTTGGGCCACCTCTGGTTGTGACTGAGATGATTTACGGAAGGTTGCAGTGGTTCGTGCTGTCTCTGCTGTGTATTTGCTGCCGGTCGTTGGAGTTTTAACGCCGCTGGGCGGTTTGGGACTGGCAGAGGGGAAAAGGTGATGCTGGGCATTTAGAGAGGTGCCCTGGGAGCTGAGCTCCCTGCAGTGTGTTTATTCCAAGCACTGCCCATAGCGCTGCCTTGGGAGGGCTCGTACCTTTGGTGGAACAGAAGCAAATAAAGCCAAAGCAGAAAGAAATCTAATATTTACCAATCCCCTGAAAGTCTTGCTTGTACAGAGAGGAAAGTGCATGGTTTGAATAGAAAACTAAAACCTCCTGAAATAGAGGTATGTGAATAATTCTGATTTTTGGCTTAGTTGCCACAGATGGTGTGGGTAAGTTCAGAGCTGGGTTAAACCAAACTTTAATTTCTCTTTCTGAAAAAAGTCACACAATGAAGGAGGCTTCACCCCCTTCCCGCCCAGCTCCCAGAAAACATAAGGAAGAATTTTTTATGCAGCCTCTAAATGGAAAAAGTAGTTCCCTGTCCTAAAAGGAACCTACATAACTCCATTGACTGTTCGAAATTTAAACTTAGGTGAGATCAGTCCCGCTCTGGGCACCAGTCTGAGCCTTGCTGACACGGGGTTTGTGCAGTCAAGGTAGGGCAGCAGGAAGAAGGATGGTACAGAGCTGCCCTCCTGGGGTCATGACCATACTCTTCAGGTTTCCACCCAGTGGAGTGGAACAACTGGCACTGAAATGGGGTCACTTTGTGGGGATGTCGCTCTGAAGATGATGATTGCTCCAGTGGCACCCAGTGTATGTCCAACAAATGTCTTGTTAAGAAACATTTTGCTAATTGATTCCACCAGCTGCAGGGTTGGATCTGTGGGTGGAGGTTGATGAGGGGTCCTGTGCGTCCTGCTGTCCTTCAGTGTCTCTTGTTGCCTTTAGGCCAGCAACAAGGTGGAAGTGGACATGGAGAAGGCAGAGAGCTTGCGTGTGACGAGAGGAGACTTCTTTGCGTCTTTGGAGAATGATATCAAACCAGTAAGTAGGCACTTTGTGACTCCTGGTGCAGCCGCCCCGTACAGCTAATGACGTGAGGTGGCAACTTCCTTCTGCACCAGGTGCAGTAGTGCCCCTGGGCTGCCATTCTGTGGCCTGTGGTGGAATGAGAGTGGGGACCCCATTTCTGCCCACTGTGCTGGCTCTGTTTGTAGCTTTACTTGCATGTGGAAGTCATAAGAAGGACTAAAACAAATAAACTTGGAATTTCTTCTCCTACACTCTCCCATTTGGGCTGCTTCAGTTAATGAATGACAGCTTTAATGTGGACTCTAGTAGGAGGCTTAAACCTCATTTTTGAGAATTGTCTTTAAATAGCGTGGATTCAGAACCCATTGGCAACTTGCACGGATTAGAATTAGTTTTGAGGGTATATGAAAAGATGTTCCTAAAAGGACATGGTCTCCAACAGCGTTCAGTCCCTTGAACTGCAATGTTGGGTGTCATCAGAGGGTCTTCCAGTACCGACTGTCTCACTTCAGCGTCCTCCAGAGTCCTGGGCCTGGTCACTTCAGTGATGTTTAATTGTCTCATGTTTTTCTCATGTGATGCAAAATCTCTCAGTAAAATAAATGTTCCTTCTCTTAATCCAGGCTTTTGGAACGAACCAGGAAGACTATGCAAGCTACATCATGAATGGTATTATTAAGTGGGGTGACCCAGTAACGAGGGTATTGGATGATGGGGAGCTGCTCGTTCAACAGACTAAGAACAGTGACCGCACTCCTCTGGTTAGCGTGCTTCTAGAAGGTAAATTTCAGAAAAAGACTGATACATAAAACACCCAAGTGACTTCTGTAAACTATTCCTCTCAGTTGGCCCAGTGGTCATCTCTTACATCCTGCAACTGTACGTAAATGAAACACGGGGGAGGAAGATCAGAATTGCTCTCTTCCAGTTTGCTTGGGTGGAATTGCTTTAAGTAATAGAACTGGCTTCTCAGCCTGAGAGAAATCCGGTTCTTGGAACGATGGAGAAGTGAATGCACCCAGTGGACAGCATAACCGTGGGTGTTTTATGGTGCGGACATCCCTAGCTAAGGTAGCTGTCTAAATTCTCTCCAAAGTCACTGGAGAGCTCATCAATATAATTAACTGAGTTCATCAGTGTAATTAACTGAGTTCATCTGGCCGCATTGAGGTGTCTGCTGTTAGAGGTGATTGCCCTCTATCTAGACTTATTGACTATGAAGAGCCAAGGAAACTGGTTCCAAGATCTACTCTGGAGATATTGGACTGGAATTTGTTGCTTAGCGCTTCCCTCTTTCCTTTCCTGAGGTCAAAAAATGTGGATTTACCCCTATTGCTTAGTGGCCTGTAGCTTTGAAATTAACCTTGAATAGATCCCCTGGCTAATTGTGGGTGATCGTGGCTGGCGTATTGGTTGCACGCAGTGCCGTCTTGCGCTCCACATTGATTTGTGTTGGGTGGATTGATGAGGATATGTCTTTGATCTCTGAATTATTCTGCTGTGAATTCAGGCAAATTACATGCTGTCTTTGTCAATATTTACCTGGCATTCATGCTGTTGACTTGTTTGCCACGGTACCTGCAGAAATCATACTTGGAAGTGACATGAATGTAGTTCAAGAAGGTGCTGCACAATATGAACACGTGCTAGTTCTGGTGCAGCCTCAGTCCCACAGAACGTGTAACATCCTCTTTTGCGGTGGTTTCGTGGTGAATCAGTCTGCACGTGCTCAATAGGTGCATTATTTCCTTCACCTGGAGGCCTGGATTGCACTGGGAGTTGGTCTGTTCCTTCTGTGAATAGAAGAAAAGGTCACTTTAAAATGCAGACCCCTCCGAATGAGATTTATAAACCTGCTTAAAGTTCCGTCCGTGCTGAGCCCTTCCAGACCTGTGGTCTCCCTTGGTTTTTCATTGCGTTTGTCCTTTGTTCCAGGTCCCCCCCACAGCGGGAAGACTGCTCTAGCAGCGAAAATAGCAGAAGAATCCAACTTCCCCTTTATCAAGATCTGTTCTCCTGATAAGATGATCGGGTTTTCTGAAACGGCCAAGTGCCAGGCTATGAAGAAGGTACTTATGTGCTCTACACTTTTGCTTGATGACAACCCAATTCTGTGTTCTCTAGTGGACAGAAAAGGGAATTATCCTTGTGTTGAGGGTATATGAAAAGATGTTTCTAGATGTGCACGATCTTCAACAGCGTTCAGTCCTTCAAACTGAAATGTTGTGTGTCACCAATGGGTCTTCCAGTACCGACTGTCTCACTTTGGTGTCCTCCAGAGTCTTGGGCCTGGTTGCTTTGATAGGTCACCAGAGTAGGTCTCTGTAGGTCCTAAATTCCTGTGCGTATATTTATTTATAAAGGTGAATGGGTGTTTTTGTGGCACTGACATTAAGTGACTCAGGGAGAATGTCAAGGCTCTGTCCCCGTTGGATCTGACACGGAGTCGTGGCTGAGAGTGGGAAAAAACCCCTGGTCTGCGATGGGCAGGTCTGGAGCTCTCTCTGCAGAGATGGAGAAAGGAAGGGCTTTAGGGCTGCACTTGGAAGGAGGAGCTCCTGCCTGGGTGAGACTGGGAACAGATCAGAGGTGGTAAGGGTTAGTTAAATCAGTTTTAACAACTTGGGGAGCAGAGGGATGGAAACAAGTTGAACATCTGACATCATTTCGAGTAGCTGGGTGGAAGGAAGGAGATCTCATTCACTGAAGCCAGCGCTTGCTCTCCTGGCTGAGTGATACCCGGGGAAGCATCCGAGTGAAATGTTACTCTGAGGTCAGCTTGTTGCAGGATTGCAAAGTTTCTAAGAGCAGTGTGCTCGTAGCTGGAAGCCCAGATTGTAATTTAGATTCAAAAAGGAGCCTTTTGGACTTCACCTGAACCAGCCCGTGCTGGAGGCTGGACCTGCCGTTCCCCTGATGTCTCCAGTCCTACAGGCGTTTGCCGCTCTGCGAGGGGCCGTGGGGAGGCTCGGTCCGTTCCGCCTGCGCTGTGCTTTTATCAAAAGTGACCCATATCCAGCCCGGGTAGAAAAGCCGCTTCATTGCATTGGGGTTGTGGGGCATCTGGGGGTGTATTGCTATATTATCAGTTCCAAACCCCCAGCTCCAAACCCCAGAGGAATAGTGCTCTGTTTTGCCCATTGCTTACAATCAGACTCAGGGCAGCTGGCTTTTTTGCAAAGTTTGTGGGATAAAGGAACAGTACTGAGCTCTGAATTTGGTGACACGGCAATGTTTTATTAAATGCAGATAGAGTCTGGTCTCTTGGTACTTACCTTTTTTTTTTCTTTCTTCTAAATACTGCTGTGTTTAGCTAAAACCACGGCAACAGGTTTTGCTGCTGTGATTTAACGATGAGTCATTTTGCTGTTTTTCAGATCTTTGATGATGCGTACAAGTCCCAACTCAGCTGTGTTGTTGTGGACGACATAGAGAGACTTCTAGGTGAGTCAGGAGACTGACAGAGAGAGCTGTGTTGTCTGCTGGGCGGAAATATTGAAATATTTGCCTGATTTCAGTATTATAAACTGGAAATCACAGGATTATGGAATTGTTGGAGTTGGAAGGGACCTTCTAGGGATCACCTAGTCCAACTCCCCCGCAACCCAAAGCAGGGCTGCCCAGAGCACATCACTCAGGAGCATCCAGGTGGGGCTTGAAGATCTCCAGAGAAGGGGACTCCACACCCTCCCTGGGCAGCCTGTTCCAGGGCTCTGCCACCCTCCCCCCAAAGAAGTTCTTCCTCAGATTGGAGTGGAACTTCCCATGGTCCAGCTTGTGCCCGTTGCCCCTCGTCCTGTCCCTGGGAACCACTGAGAAGAGTCCGGCTCCATCCTCCTTCAACCCACCCTTTAGATCCTTGGAAGCATGAAGAAGGTCTCCCCTCAGCCTTCTCTTCTCCAGGCTGAAGAGCCCCAGCTCTCTCAGCCTTTCCTCATCAGGGAGATGCTCCAATCCCTCCATCATCTCTGTTGCCCTACGCTGGACTCTCTCCAGCAGTTCCCTGTCTCTCTTGAACTGGGGAGCCCAGAACTGGCCGCAGGATTCCAGTTGTGGCCTCCCCAGTGCAGAGCAGAGGGGGAGAATGACCTCCCTCCACCTCCTGGCCACACTCTTCCCTCCACAGCCCAGGATGCCATTGGCCTCTTGGCCACAAGGGCCCATTGCTGGCTCCTGGAGAGTTCCCTGTCCACCAGGACCCCCAGATCCTTCTCCTCAGAAGTGCTGATCCAGAATAATTTACTTCCGAAGCCTTGAACTGTTCGCAGTGGCTGAAATGTGCGTTTGCTTAGTGGGTGTTAAAATGCATTTTTCATTTCAGATTATGTCCCAATTGGACCACGGTTCTCTAATCTGGTGTTGCAGGCCCTTCTGGTGCTGCTGAAGAAGGCCCCCCCTCAGGTAAGAGCCATCGAGGGGTGAGGTGCCCTGTTCCTGCAGTAATTTTGGCAGCGGGGGGCTCTGTGCCCGGCTGGGGGCTGCTGCGCCCCATTGGCTCTGCTTCCCCCAGGCTGATCCTCGCCTGCTGCTCCCTCAGTTCTGGGATCACCATAGAGGGATTCAGCTTTAATTATCTAATTATTAAAGGCTGAATCTCTGCAGTTAGCCCTAGAAATACCAACTAAGGAAACAAGTTTAACCTCCACCAAGTAAAACTCAAACGTGTGAGCTCTCTGCTTGCTGATTAACTCAGGAACTGTTAATCAATCCCTGGCTCAGCCACGTGCTCCCTCCTTATGTAGAAATCGATTTCGAAGTAACGTACGATCGTGGATGTCAGGGCTTTAATTTGTTCTTTACTTGAAATTATCAGGTGTTAATTACAGCGGGTGAGGAAAGCTTAAGACCTGACATCTTGTGCTGGTCCTGTCTGTTTGCACTTTCTGGCTGGATGGGATTTAGGAGCATCACAAGCGATAACGGTTCTGAAGCTTGCACTGAGCGAGACAAACAGGCAGGGACGACTCATTTTTTTCCTGTTGTTTGCTGGAATTCTGCTGTGTGTGTGGAAGTACCTGCAGGAATAAATAACTAATGGGGAAACCTTGAGAGTCGGTGTCAGGAAAAAAGCAGAGAAGCAGAGCCTGGATGAACTAAATTTTTTTAGTCATTTTTAATATCCTGGAAACAGTAACGTATGTGTGAGTATTGTTTGCATTAGAGAATTTGGTGGAAAGACCTTTCAAATATAGAACTTTGAACTAAATTGTGATGCCATGGGCCCTGAAGTTCCCCTTGTGGCTGTCAACCGGGGAGAACAAGGATTTCTCCCGGTGAGATTTCTCTGCCACCTGAGGTCTCGAACATAAACCTTGGATTCTGGTACCACACAGGCTGGGACAGAAAAGCTGTCTGTCTGCAACAGCACAGCCCTTTGGATCGTCCCCATCTCCTGTAATCACTGACCTATTGCTGGGAATCCCCACAGCAGGGGACACGCTTGTTCCTGTAAATCTACAGGGGAAAAACAGAACTCGATTTGGTTCCGTTGTCGAAGGAACTTAAAATATGAAATTGTCCGTTTGGCTGCTGCGCCCTCTGACTGTATTTTGCCGCTTCGATGGGCTGTTGCTGGCACCCGCGTCTCCCCCAGAGCGGGACGTGGGGCTCGGAGAGCTCAGATATTTGCCAAGTTTATGCACGTTGTGGAGATTTGTACTTCGCAGGGTTTGAAATGCCCTTGAGGCTGGAAGACTTTGGGTTGACAGCCAATATTATGGTGACTTAAGCCATAAATTGTTGGAGGGCAGAGAGAGTGTTTTCTGAGGAAATGTCACTGTTTGATTGATGATGTGGGTTGGTTTGTTGTTTTGTTTTTTTTTTTTCCTCTTTTTTTCTAAATGTCCACTCTTGGCTACCGTGGAGATGAAGGCTCTGGGGTAGAGGCCCCTTTGGGCTGCCCCAGTTTGGCAGCCCCGGTGACAGAGTTCCTCCTGGCGGGTTTGCTTCTTGTGAGTTCCCCGTCAGAGTCATGGTGTGTGGGGATTGTTTTCATTAAAAAACCTACAGTGTCCAAGAGGTAGAGTCATATGGGAAAAGGCCTTTTCTGCTGTGAGTGTTTGCCGTGAAAAAGATTGGATTTGGGCAACGAGGCTCTCGGGGCTTTTAAGCTCAAGTGAGAAAGCCACGAGGGAGATGAGGCTGTGGTTGATCAGTGCCCTCCCAGCTCCCTCCGGGATGAGTAGTTCCCTTGGGGAGCAATTTATTTGGAAGTAATGGCTGGTTTCAGGGGCTTTGTTGTAATCTGAGATGCAGATACGTGCTTTAAATGTACGTGAGTAGCATCAGTGGTGCTGACCTGCTCCATGAGGTCAAACCAACACCAGTTTCTGTGGGACTGGAATCATGATTTAGGTTCATCCCTCATAAAAATGGAGTGTCCTGGGCTGTGCCAGCACTGGAAGGAGATGCTGGCAGGATGCTGGGAAGAGGATGCCTGTTCTCCATTGCTCTCAGGTAGGCTCTTTACCTTTTCACAGTCAGAAGGACCGGAGATACAGAGGTGATTTGAGGAGCTTTAGAGACAGGAGCAATGGAGGGGTCGGGACAGCGAGGAAGGAGCGGGAGGAAGCGGCTGCGCTGCTGCCATCGCTGTGGCCAGGATTATGCATTCACACCGTGTTGTCACATCGCTCGCCGAGAGTATTCTTAGTGTGCAAGCAGCTCCCTACCATTCCTGGAGGCTACGCGTGCAAGAGGAGCAGTTCTGGGCTGAAACCTTATTAATTATGCATCGAGGTGGATGTCTCTGTTGAACTGGTTTGTGAAAGCTGCCTCCCAGGCTCCCCTCTTCCCCTGTCATTTTAACGTGGTGTGGGAAGGGCACATACTCGAAGCTTCTGGTTTTCTGGGCTTTCTGGCTTGTTTGTACTTTGCAGAAGTTTTGAGAGTAAATACGTTAAAGTAGAAACATCTCCGAGTTGGCTTTAAATTCCTGGGCACAGCTCATGCTACTTCCCCTCCACAATCCCTAAACAGTGGTATCTATTACCACGAGTTCAACAAGACTGAAAAACATTACGTTTTGTTTAGCATCTCTTTTTTTAACCCAATTAAAAAGCTTTTCTAAAACGGATTGAAGAGAAGAAAATGAACCATGTTCTCTTGGGTCTTTATTTCAATCAAGTTTCCCTGTGTTGTGCAGGAGAAGGGGCTGGGGGGGGGTGGATAGAAAGACTGAAAAGGGCTGTCGCAGCAGGGAGCCAGGCGGGAGAAAAAGGACTTCTCTGAGAACTAAGCGGCAGCAGCTCCGAAAGCCGGAGCTGCTTCATCTACATGCAGAGTCACACAAGGCGTGGGGACACTCACCGGCCCCGCGGAGGTTTCACATGTGCTTCCCTGCTGCTTCCCGTGAAAAGCTCACAATCGGCTCAGGGGGTGAAAGCCCGTCCCGGCGCTGAGCGGGACGTGCAGTTTGTGCAGCGGGAGGAGATGGCGGGGTTTGGGATGCTCCTCCACCGCTCCCGGGGATGCCCTGCACTGCCCCTCGCCTCGTCAGGACACCGGGAGCTCTTGCTCATTTATGGAAGTTGACAGGGAAAAGAGGGAATAATCTCCTCGTTTGGTAGAATCCCAGATGCATTCCTGGTTCCACCTCAAGCTGGTGGGGACTGGAGGCAGCTCCAATCAACACTGAGGTGACGTTTATACCACTAAACCTGGGGAATTGTGTTGACTACCATGGAATGGTTTGGGTTGGAAGCCCATCTAGTGCCACCCCCTGCCCTGGGCAGGGACACCTCCCACCACACCAGGTTGCTCCAAGTGCCCTCCAACCTGCCCTTGGCTTTCATCTCTTTCCAGCTCTGCCCTTTACCTCTCCTCCCATCAGCAATGACTTCCAAGCAGGACGACCCACTGCCCAGCTCTCCACAGTAGCTGGAGGAAGACTTTTTCCCCCTTTACCATCGTATTTTGCAGCTCCAGGTCCCTGGGTGACTGCCTTTGCCAGCGTGAGCCCAGCAGTGTGTCTTTGCTGTGCTCAAGTGAAGGGAGCATCAGGAGTTCTAGAACACAGCTCTGTGTTGGGTCATAGAATCATGGAATGGTTTGGGTGGGAAGGGACCTTAAAGCCCCCCCAGTGCCACCCCCTGCCCTGGGCAGGGACACCTCCCACCAGCCCAGGTTGCTCCAAGCCCCCTCCAACCTGCCCTTGAACCCCTCCAGGGATGGGGCAGCCACAGCTTCTCGGGGCAACCTGGGCCAGGCTCTCCCCACCCTCACACCAAACAAGTTCTTCCCCACATCTCAGCTCCATCTCCCCTCTTTCAGTGTCAAACCCTTCCCCCTCCTCCTAGGGCTCCCCTCCCTGATCCAGAGTCCCTCCCCATCTCTCCTGGAGCCCCTTGAGGGACTGGAAGGGGCTCCAAGGTCTCCCTGGAGCCTTCTCTTCTCCAGGCTGAACCCCCCCAACTCTCTCAGTCCCCCCTCCCAGCAGAGGGGCTCCAGACCTCTGATCATTTTTGTGGCCTCCTCTGACCCTGTTCCAACAGGTCCATGTCCTTCCTGTGCTGAGGACTCCAGAGCTGGACGCTCCAGGTGGGGCCTCAAATTAATATCCCATTACACGTGAAGAATTGTGGCTGCCCCAAAACACGTGCATAAAAGTATGCGAGAGTCCAGAGTTGGGTGAAGAGCTGGTGGCACCCACAGAGACACTCAGTGTGCACCAGTAGGTGGGTACAGCGTAGTTTGAGCTCCCCTCAGCTCCCTGCTCCCAGAGATTTGCTGGAATTCAGGATTTTGATGTTCCACTGACACTTTGAGACTCCATTTGCTTGGAGCAGAGTCTACATAGTGCTTTTATATTCTGGTTTGTCTTCGGTAGTCCGTGCAGTAACCTGGTGCCCATTGGGAAGCCAATACTGTGTTAGAAGAATCAATCTCCCAGGGCTTGGAAACAGAGTCATTTTATACCACTTCCTCTTGTGATATTTGAATCCCGTGATTATATCCTTTATTCAGGCAAAATCCCTGCAGCAGAGAGGTGAAATCCAGGGTTGTCTCAGTTCTAGGAGGCAGCACCTCTACCGGCCGTCCCCCATCAGCACAGAGGGATCTTGGGCTCCCAACTGGGCACTTTCTTTGCCTAAAAATGGGCAGGATGAACCCAGATGGAAGGGAGGTGCCTGTGTCTAATCTCTGGTGCTGGAGGAACTGGGAGTGAAACCCACCTGGTAATGACTCTGACACCAAATATCTTACACTGTTGAAAAGCCAAGTTCCTCCTCACTTGGTATCTACTCTCTTGTTATGCCTGATTTTTGGAAATTCAGCTTGAATCCTCGTCTTCTACGGGCTGGATGCGTGGCCCGTTCCCTTTGTGATGGCTGCAGTGGAAATCAAGGACCAAAACCATGATGATTTCTGAAGGTGGGGGTGCTTTGGCAGCACATCTCCCGGTGGCAGCAGAGAAGCCCGTGGTACCCTGCGGGGCTGTCACTGCAGAGCAGCTTCTGCAACTTCCCTTGACGGCTTTTCATGCATTTGTGGTGTTGCCTGGGGCAAAACATTTCTGACTTGTGGGTTTTCCACTTGTTTGCTGAGCAAGTCGCCCGAAACTTTGAAAAGTACAAGGGGCTCCTGGCACTTCGTTTTCTTTTAGTAATTGATACAGCAGAGGTTATGGTTGTTTTACAGTAACTGGTTTTCCAGTGGGTCAAGTTTAAAGGCAGCAAGTTGAACCCCTGGCTGCTTTGGAGGAAAGCAGGGGGGAAAAATTAGTATATTTTGGGTGGAGCTGTTAAAAAAATGTAAGTGCTGTTGTTCAGAGTAACCTCTGTTCCGAGGAGCTTCAGCCATCCGATCGTCCATGATTCAGGGTCCTGGGGGTGGATCCAAACAGAGATACTTAAAAATTGCTGGTGGATCCCATCTCTATTAACTTGTCCTATTACTTTTGAGCCGTGTTAAGGGTTTGCCATTCTTAGTGTCGTGCTGGTTTGAGTTCGACTGGACTCTGTGGTGAAAACAAACATCCTTTTGTTCCACTTCAAACTGCTGCTTGATGATTTCATGTTGTGCTCCCTGCTTTTTATTTTGAGACACAGCAGTTTCCCCCCTTGTCCTCTCAACACCATTTCTGATTTTATAGACCTCTCTGTCCACCCCCATCAGCTCACCAGGAGTCTATTTTGGGAAGTTATTCCATATTTCTGACCATCCCTGTTGCTTTCCTCCGATTTCTCCAACTCAGTCAGCTATTTGAAATGCACAGTGTCTTAAGGAGCACGCTGCATCCACACTGTAGAATAATGACTTTTGTTTTCCTCTTTTCCCATTCTAAAAATGTCTGGTGGTTGCATTTTGAGCGAGGTTTCGCCCTGAGCTGGTGTTTTCACAGAACTTGCCGCAGTGACCCATTCCAGTGGTTTTTCTAAATCGTAATAAGCATTTAGAGTAATTTTTGGGTGTGTGGTTACTGTCCACTGGCCTGATTTACAGCAGGTTTGGGATGCTCTGACTAACGGTGGCTCTCAGCGGGTTGGGTTTCTGCCACTGAGCTGTTGTTCAGCAAATAGTTCCCCGGATGAGTCCGGAGTGTGGGCAGCCTTTCTGGGAGCAGGGACGTGTCATCGGGGCTCCGTTAATGGAGAAGGAAATGCAGAGCATGAGATCACATGTGGATCTCAGGAGTTAGAGGAGATAAAACTCAACTCTGATGACATTTCTGTGCTGCTACATCCTTTCCTGGTGAGACCTTTCCATCTCTGATGACAGAATCACAGAATGACTGGCTGGGGTTGGCAGGGACCTCTGGAGATCATCCAGTCCAGGGTCACCCAGAGCAGTTGGACAGGAACGTGCCCAGGTGGGTTTGAATGTCTCCAGAGACAGAGACTCTACTAGGCTCCATTTTTTATTACAAACAAGCTTGGAGTCAATTGATGTAGAAGTTGCTCGGGTGACATCCTTCAAGCAATTAGTCTGCAAGTTGTCATTCCCTTGATTGGTGTTTTATCTGCTGCACCAGGTTCTGTTAGCTGGGTTTTGGGAACAGATGCTGCCTTGTTGGCTGCACTTGAGCAGTTTTTCCCTCCTAAAACGTTCATATTTCAGGGGAAACTGTTATTAAGACAACCTCTTTCCCAAACCGTTCTGGATTTTGAGTGACATACAGAATCACACAGAATCACAGAATGATATGGGGTTGGAAGGGACCTCTGGAGATCATCCAGTCCAACCCCCTGCCAGAGCAGGGTCACCCAGAGCAGGTCCCACAGGAACATGTCCAGGGGGGGTTTGAATGTCTCCAGAGAAGGAGACTCCACCACCTCCCTGGGCAGCCTCTTCCAGGGCTCTGCCACCCTCACAGGAAAAGAAGTTCCTCCTCACGTTTAGGTGGAACTTCTTATATTCAAGGTTGTGCCCATTTCCTCTTGTCCTGTCCCTGGGCACCACTGAAAAAAGACAGTGGTGAAAAAAAGACACTAAAAAAAGACAATAAGAATTTTTAAAAGGAATTGCTGTAGCTTGAAGAGCAGATTGTTCTGGGTGGTGTAGCCTGGAGTGGGTTTGTGCTGCAGGAGGGGCTGGTGCGTGGTTTGGAGATCTCAGTTCTGTTCAAGGGTCCATCTTCGGCTTCCTTGGTACTTGGTACCTTCCCTGGGGAACAAGAAATGGTGTGACGGTGCTGAACAGCAGCCATGGGACTTTCTACAATCTTTTGAATAAGGCAGCAGAAGTTCTCCTTACAGAGCTTATACTTTTCACTGAGTTATAGCACCTGTAATATCAGCGTTATACACTGACCTGAGTGTCAGCGTTAGGAATTGAGCAAAAACTCCCTGAAGGCGGTGTGTCGAGGGAAATCCAGAGCAACCGTGAAAGCAAAGTCAAGCAGAATCGGGATGAAATTTTCCCTATCGGATCTGCTGATAATCCCTGGCTTTGCCTTCTGAAGACTCTAAGCTTTTACCAGTTGTGCTGTTACCCCAGGTGTGCCTTTGCGAGTTGAAGGCACCTCGGTGGTACCTTCGGAGCAGATGCCAGAGGTGTCTGTACCATGCTCCTGGGGTTCACGGGAGGTGATGGTTCCAGTGTCCTTGGGGGACTCGCTTCACACAGCTCCCAAGCCTGTGTTTAACCTGTTTTACCAGCCCCTTCTAAAGACAAAGACCACTGAAATTTTGTCTTCGTGGAGGTAGAAAGCTTTTTGGTTGCTGAGCATCATTTAGTCTTGATCTGTGAAGTGCTTAACTTGAAAACGAGCACCTGATGGGGCTTTCCGAGTGCCTCCTAGCGTGAGGATGAGATGCTGTTCCCGTGCTCTCCACTGAGTGCGTTGTTTTTTCAGCTTCCACGCAAGATCTTACTGAATTGCTCAAATTTGGCTCAAACGTCTAAAATGAGAGAATATTTTCCTGGCCTTGCTACACAATGACCATCAAAAAGGAAACATATAGTGGGCGATTGCAAAGCCGTGGAGATGCAGAACAGAGTGGAAGCAGCAGCCTCTGGAATTGTTGTATTTTTGCGTTCTCTCGACATTGTGTGCCCTTCTCAAGCCTACAAACATTTTTATGCACTCAGACCTTTTTCTGCTTGCTGCGTGCCACCAGCAGGCGAGTTTCATCTAATAATAAAGTGTTTCCTGCTCCCACCGCAGCTTTAAACCCGGCATTTCTGCCATCAGCAGGAATTGGCTGCTTTTCCCCATTCTGTTGCCCAGGGGGTTTCTGAGGATTCCCCCTCGGCAGAGGTGCCCATGGTGGTGCCTCCTGAGTTGTGGGCAGTGATTGACCCACTGGAGGGTGAGTGTGGCCCTGACACACTCGTGGGCAGTGATTGATTCACGGGAGAGTGAGTGTTACCCCGACACACTCGGGCAGTGATTGACCCACCGGAGGGTGAGTGTTTCCCTGACACACTCGTGGGCAGTGATTGACCCACGGGAGGGTGAGTGTTTCCCTGACACACTTGTGGGCAGTGATTGACCCACCGGAGGGTGAGTGTTTCCCTGACACACTCGTGGGCAGTGATTGACCCACCGGAGGGTGAGTGTTTCCCTGAAACACTCATGGGCAGTGATTGACCCACTGGAGGGTGAGTGTAACCCTGAAACACTCATGGGCAGTGATTGACCCACCGGAGGGTGAGTGTTTCCCTGAAACACTCATGGGCAGTGATTGACCCACCGGAGGGTGAGTGTTTCCCTGACACACTCGTGGGCAGTGATTGACCCACCGGAGGGTGAGTGTGGCCCTGACACACTTGTGAGCAGTGACTGGCCCACCGGAGGGTGAGTGTTACCCTGAAACACTCGTGGGCAGTGATTGACCCACCGGAGGGTGAGTGTTTCCCCCAGGACCCAGGGGTGCTCTGGTCCCGACCCGCTGGGCATCGCATCCTCGGACCCTCTCAGGCTAAAAGCGAGCTTGAAGTGAGCCCTTGAGTCTGTTCCCAGCCCCGGTGCTCCCTCACTGTCCGTCACCCCGAGCAGGGCTGTGATCTCTGCAAACACAACAGCTCGGGGAAAACGATGGCACTTGTGGAAAAACAAACAAATGCTGCGAGGGTGCGTCATCGTCATGTATTAAATTTAAAGAGGTTTTCATCCTTTGTCAAAGGAATGCAAAGCGCTTGCGAAATGAATTCTGGCTGCTCCTTGGGCTTTTGTTTGGTTTGTGTCACAAAGTTGAAATAAAGACCTTGGCTCTGTCTCTGAGCACCAGCTAAACCTCTGTACAGAGGAGGAGGATGCCCCGCGTCCCCTCCACCCGTGGGTGCCCGCTGAGCTGAGCTGGAGCAGGGACTGGTCAGAGCTGGCAGCCCCAGCAGCTCCCTCCATCAGCATCTATTGAACGCTCTACGCTGAAATTCAAATCGCCTTGAAACGGCACGGGCAAGATGAACTGCCAAAAGCTGATTTTTATTGGCGGTTGATGTTCGCCCTTCGTTGCTCTATTATTTATAAACCCTGTCATTGCTCAGCCTGACGTGGAACTGGTGTGTGCAGTGTCGGTCTGAGCTCGGAGGCTGCCAGACCTGGTTCTGTCCTTTTGTACAACCGCAGGGGCAGTGGGAAGTCTGGGGAACTCATGGCAGCCTCCGCTCTTAAAGCCCGAGCTGTAGAACCATTGAGCTGTCTGTACCGTGGCAGAGAATTCCCCACACCCACGGGATTTCTAAAGCTGGGCTGTTGCCCTGAGAAGTCACCTGTAATTCGGCTCTTGGGAGTGGGGGTTTGCTCCTGCTTTTAAATTTAATGAGGATTCAGCTACTTAATGATGAATGTAGAAGGACAGGTAAGGTGGGGAAGCTGTGAGTGTTGGGTGGTTCTTCTGTGGACCATAATTTGTGGACCCCGTTGGTGGCATTGCCCTGACTGCTGGAATGGGATCCTGCTCTTGTGTGGCTGGTGCTGACTGCTTCATTACTGACGTGGTTAACCCTGTTAATTTTATTTTAAGTGGTATTTTTACGTGGCCATTTCCCTTCTACTTTTTTGTTAGCCGAAGCTTTGCAACGCTGGTTCCTCTCTTGTTTTTCTTCTCTTGACGCTTATTCCATTGTGTGGGCAGGGTCGCAAGCTCCTGATCATTGGAACCACCAGTCGCAAGGACGTCCTGCAGGAGATGGAAATGCTGAATGCTTTCAGCACGACGATCCACGTGCCCAACATCGCAACAGGGGAGCAGCTGATGGAGGCTTTGGAGGTGAGAAAAAAGCTCAAGAATGACAAATAACCTTAAAATGTGCTGGAAAGGAGTGATTTTGCAGTAGCTCTGCATTTGGGAGCGCTGTCCCACCTAACATTATGGTATAACATAGCAGTTCTCAGGCTTCTCCAAATTACTTGTTCATACAATAAATGAAGGCAAAATGAGAGAACGGTAGGTCCAGGGAAAAGGTTTCTGGAGTGGATTGAAAGGTTCCGAGGGCAGGGAAGTGGGTAATGAGTGTAATTGAGACACTTAAACTGAATGTGCCTGGAGGGTTCCAAGCTCTCAGTAACTGGAACAACATCAAACGAAGGTGTTTGGTGCTGAGGAGATTATAGGTTCTTTATAAATTGGTGCCCTTAATGGCTTCTCATTCTATGCCGTAGTGGAAATTTTAGTGAGGTTGAAGGCTGTTAAAATAAACTTAACAGGCAAATCTTTTGTGCAAACTTGCAAAGTTGTCATCGTGAATGTGTCACCAAAGCCTGAAAGACATGGACACTCTTGCAGCAGTTTCAAAAAACTTACTGTGGCTTGAGCTGCTGTGTTCCTTCTGGACTCTGATCTGAATTAAAACTAGGTTGGATCCTAAGATAGAATCCGCAACTGTTTGATGAGAGATGTTACGAAAAGAATATGGAATTCCATTATTTCATTATGGAATAAAAGAATCTCAGTGTTTTGCCTTGTTTATATATATTGCAACCAATTTTCCCTCTAAGCTAGAAAATGCTTTCTAGCTTCTCGTTCCCTTTTTCCTGAGTTAAGCAACATTATTCCTACTGACAATCTCCTCTTGATGATTTTAATTTTTTTTTTTGTTTTAATTTTTTTTTGCCCCCCAGCTCCTGGGTAACTTCAAAGACAAGGAACGCAGCACCATTGCACAGAATGTCAAAGGGAAGCCTGTCTGGATCGGTATCAAGAAGCTGCTGATGCTGATAGAGATGTCTTTACAGGTAAGAAGGTCTCTGGTCCAGGAAGGACTGGGCTCAGGGGTTGCTGCTTCTCTGCAGACTTTGGCTGTGGGGAGGGAGCCTTCGAATGGGGTAAATCATAAAGGAGCTATGGTGAGAAGAAATTTTCTGAACAAAGAAATTGTCGGGTCTTGGTCCATGGAGAGATCTTTAGAAACTTCAGCGCCCATGGGCTGTTTAGAGCTGCACTTCACAGAAGAGCGTCTGGCAACAGGAGGGATTGGATTAACTTCACCTCTCCTGAAATCTCTTCCCTGCACCCAGCACGTTATGACTGCAGATACCAATCTCTCAGAATATTTTTTTTTTTTTTTTTTTAAAGAAGAAGGTGCCTGTGCAGGTGTATGTGCTCTTTCCCTGAAGAAGATAAATCTGTCAGGCTGTTCAGCTGCTCTCCTCTCTGTTTTCCACTTTCAGCACTTTCTTTAAAGAGAGTAATTGCAGCGGGTAGAAGTATGTGGCTGTTCTCCCCCCTCCCCGTGCCCGGAGCCAGCCGTCGGGCTCCTGCTCGGCGCTGGAGACGCGGGGCCGTGGCGTGCGGCCCTAATCCTCCGCTCCGACACTGAGCGCCCTTCGGAGTCCCCCCTCCTCGCACTCGCTTTTCACATCAAATGGATTTAGTGCAGCTGAGTGAACTGTCCTTAGATCTTCCCAGGAGAGGCTGAGCATAAGCTAAGAGGCATGTAGTTTAGCAGCGTATAAGTCATGTATCCCTCTGTTCACTTTTCATGATTCTGTTAAAACTTGCACAGCGCCGAGGATGTGCTCTGACTGGATGTCACCTCGGGGAATAAAGTCATTTATCTAGATTACTTTTTCCTCTTCTTTCCTTGGCTTTTAATTCCATACCTACAGGCAAGTCAGTAAGTCATAGCTCACATGTATTAAATGTATTTAAGAGGTGCAGGCCTTCAGGGGCTGCTGGGCTCTGTTGCAGCCCATTTCGTTTCCCCTTGACAATGGATTCCTTCTTCTGACACAGAACGTTTTCTTTTGCTGCTTTGACCTTAGGAGTTGGTTCTTTTCAGAACTCAGGGTTATGTAAATTATGGGCCATTCTGAGTCCGCAGCGTGGGTGGAAATACTCACCCCGGACTTGTTCCCAGCATTGGGAAACATTTCCTGGGGGGCATCAGGAAGAGTGTGACCAGCAGGTGGAGGTCATCCTGCCCCTCTGCTCTGCCCTGGGGAGGCCCCATCTGGAGCACTGGGTCCGGTTCTGGGCTCTCCAGTTCCCAGAAGGACAGGGAACTGCTGGAGAGAGGACAGCAGAGGCTACAAAGATGATGAAGGGCCTGGAGCATCTCCCTTATGAGGGGAGGCTGAGGGACTTGGGTCTTTTTAGTCTGGGGAAGAGAAGGCTGAGGGGGGATCTGATCAAACCTATAAATACTTCAAGGGTGGGTGTCAGGAGGATGGGGCTAGTCTTTTTTCAGTGGTGCCCAGGGACAGGACGAGAGGGAACAGGCACAAACTAGAACAGGGGAAGTTCCGTCTAAACATGAGGAGGAACTTCTTTCCCGTGAGGGTGGCAGAGCCCTGGCAGAGGCTGCCCAGGGAGGTGGTGGAGTCTCCTTCTCTGGAGACATTCAAACCCACCTGGACACGTTCCAGTGGGACCTGCTCTGGGTGGACCTGCTGTGGCAGGGGGTTGGACTGGATGGTCTCCAGAGGTCCCTTCGAACCCCATATCATTCTGTGGTCCTATGATCACCCCATGGCTGGGATGCTGGGGAGCCTTCACCCTGCTGTAGACTGGGCAGACTGGGAAGCTGGTCTTGGGTGTGTTTTTATCTTAACCAGACCATCATTTTGTAGCTGAGGCTGTGACCAGTCAGGCTGGGAGAGGACAGGCAGATCTGTGACTTTGTGCCATTTCTGATGGATTGAACACGTGTAACATGAAGGGCTGCTGGTGGTACCAATGATTGATAATCTCTCTGCTCCTGCTCGTGGGTGGTTGGTAGCAAAGCGACTTCTGTTATTACACTCAATTCAGGTAGTTGTGTAATTGCTGAGGTAACAGCATATGGCAGCTAAATATGAAGAAGTTCTGTTCCCAAAGGTTTGAGGTGTCTACATGACTCCATCTGCTGAACTGCTATAAATACAGGAGAGCAATCCAAGCTCTCATTGAGAGAGCTCTCAGATCTGAATGCACTGAAAGACCACACGATATCGAATTGGACTGGTTTTTACAGGAAATTTCGCAATTGGCAGAATTTCGCCAAATGAGAAGTCCAACGCTAGTTCCTTCTTTTTCTTGAGCTGGACCACAGCTTTTTAGAAAGAGATGTGAATCTGAAATCCCTTCAGAATTCCAAGGGCTGGATGAAATTTCTCAAAATTGAGCTGACTAGCTCCCATGGTGAATTAATTCTTTGCAAAAAATGTGCACTTAGTTTCTTCCTCTGCAGTCATAGAATCACATGGCGGTGGAAGGGACCTCTGGAGACCATCCAGTCCAACCCACTGCCAGAGCAGGTCCACCCACAGCAGGTCCCACAGGAAAGTGTCCAGGCAGGTTTGACTGTCTCCAGAGGAGACCCCACCACCTCCCTGGGCAGCCTCTTCCAGGGCTCTGCCACCCTCACAGCAAAGAAGTTCCTCCTCGTGTTGAGATGGAACTTCTCATGTTCCAGTTTGTGCCTGTTCCTTCTTGTCCTGTCACTGGGCACCACTCAAAAAAGATTGGCCCCATCCTCCTGACACCCACCCTTTAAGTATTTCTAAGCATTGAGTCAGTCACTGAATCTTGTTTCATTAGACTAGGAAATATGTAGGTGTTCTTAAGCTGTTTAGAGGACTTTCAGTTTGTTTCAGCCCCAAGTCTTGCTGAGCTGCTCTCTCAATATCAAAATGTTTTCTTGAACCACCACGGTGCTCTGGGATCTCGGGTTGCTTTGTTACCTTGTTAACGAGCCTTGTAAACCCACACTTTTTGGCAGCTTAATTTCCCTCAAACCATGTTTATTGCTATTCCCGGCCTTCTTTAATGTTGAACGACTCGTATTTAGTGTCACATCCTTTGGTCATCTTGTATACACCGAGCATGTGTATGGAGCATGGAATGATGTTCTGTTCTTGTTCCAAAGAAGCCTTTAATGAATGGAAACACTCAGGATCTGCCACGTGAACCCAGAAAAGCTTAGTTTCACAGTGTCCTTGGCTGTGGTGCAGGGACCAGGGCTCTCAGGTGCCACGTGGGCTTCTCCCTGCCCTGCCCCGAGTGCCACTGGACACCTGAGCCCCCTTTTTCCGCAGCTGGGGGCTGGTTCCTTCCCTTGTTTTGCCATCTCTTGTGGCTCTTGGACCCTGGCAACACTCCCAGACCCGAAGTCTCTCTCCTCCTGGGAGCAGGAACCCCAAAGAGCTGGGCAGCTTCCCAGAAAGCCCCTTTCTGCACCTCCAGTGTTTCCTGATTGGGTAACGTCTGTTTAGCGTAAATAACACTTAATTTAATCTAAGCTGTTTGTCTGTAATGTATTTCAGCTTACACGGGAACTTATTTTGAGAGGTCATCATATGATATTGCCTGTATTATTTCAAACTAAACACTGTATCTGGACGTGCTGAGGGTTTGGATTTTAGGGTGGTTTTACAGGAGTACTCCGCGACCCAAGGGTGTGCACGTCTTGGAGGAGGATCTCCTCTTCTCTGGCCTGAACATTAATGACATCTCTTCAGTTGCCTTTTTTTCCTAAGGGCTCCCAGGCACATGCTGTGGCTACCGTGTTACCTAGAAAGGAACAGCCGTTTTCTTGCCACCCAGCTGAGCTGTGTCCCGGGGTCAGAACAGATCTGCTGTTCTTTCAGAAGATCTTTCATCCAGGTTGACAGCAGCATTTCTGCTTTCGCAGGCCATGAGAGGGTCTGTCCAAAAGTCCTGAACCTGCTTCCTCTTTGCGGAAGATGGTTGACACCATCTCCTGCTCCTTCTAGGGCACATCAACCTTCTGGGTTTGTGTTTCCCTGTTTTAATAAGCAATTTGACCAAGTTTGCCTCTTTGTTGCCTTTCAGCTCCCTGCTTTAGTGTTTTGGATGAGATATTGTGTCTGCAGAGAAGTGCTGTTCCTCCCCCAAGGGCTCTGCAGGGACTGTGCCAGCACAGACCGTGGACACAGGGTCTGACCCTGGCCCCTTTCTTGCGTCCGAGTGAAAAGGGGAGGCAGTGTCCATTTGGGAAGCAGGACTCTGGCATTGGCAAGTTTGCACTTCAGCTGGTGGCATTGGTGCAAATTTTCTAGGAGTGAAAAGAAGTGATTTGTTTGTATTTATCCATCTTAGATCACGTTGGGTTTTTCTAACAGAACTATCTGATTGGTCCTTTGTTGTTATTTCCTGATGGTGATGACTGTTCCGTAGTTTCCTAAGGTTTCACCAGGGTCCTGGCAACAGGACCATCATCTTTGCAGGCGGATAATATTCTTAGTCCCTGTGTCAGTGCAATAAGTAATCCTTGAACAAGCCGGCTGCTCTGACTGTTCTGCGTGACATCCTCTTTCTGACAGCTTTGGGCTTTCTGAGGATGGCCAGAAGCCATGCCTGGCTCCATCAGTCTGAGATGTGAAAGATTCTCTCTGCACTGAGCAAATTGCCTGGTTTTGTGACCTCTGCAAAGTGTCTTGACTCTTCCCCCCCTGTTTGATGCAATAGACTGTTGCGTTGGTGTGCCCAGCAGCAGAAACACTTGCTGTGCTCGTAGGGGGTTTGCCTCTGGCCCTCAGCAGTGGTTCTGTGGGGAGTGCAGGTACTTACGCAGTGGATCGCTGCTCCTTCAGCCATCGTGCTGCCTTCCACTGGTTTGCCTGATCTGCAGAATGCTTAAGATCTTAGAATCACAGACTCATTCCTGGACGTCAGGACCTCAGGACGTCATCTAGTCCAATTCATACCTTCAGGAAGCGTGTGTGTAGATGATTATAGACATCTCACCACCCTCTTCAACATCAGCATTTGATGGCGACCAGGCCTTTCCAGCTCCGACAGGAATGGATGAAGTTTGGGTTTTGGACTGTTGTCACCAAGGCCCATTTCTTGGCAGTTCATTTGCCAAACTCTTCTGGTGAAGCTCATGGAGAATCTGTGAGCTTGGACCACAGATTAGAAGTCAAATCTGAGGACTTGGTGGGCTGCTACTTGAGTAGCTCCTCCAAAGAAGTCCTTTCAGAAGTAAACGTCTTTCCTGCCAGTATCTACAAAAATGCTGTGTGTCTTATCTGAGAAGGCCCAGGATCCCTCTCAGGTGCACTTTCCTACTCATGATTGAAGATGAAATGTATTTTGTCCTTTTCCTCAACCCCCTTTCTTTTATGGCTATCCAAAGCTTGCTGAGGGACTGGCACTGATAATTCCTGGTTCCCAGCCTTGCTTTGTCTGTCCGTGTAACTTGAGGTTTCAGACATTTTTGAGCCTCTTGTCCAGGACTTGCAGTGAGCGCTTCATCTAGCTCACCGTAGAGGTGCTGTCTGGTTCTCTGGGGTAAGCTGTTCCTGACCTTCTTTTCTTTGGGTGAGTGGCATTGAGAGCAGGAACAGATACACTCTGCTAATTGCCCCCGTAGCATTTTTTTCATCTTTATCTAGTCCAAGCTCCTGTCCTGACCAAGCATGATCAACCAGAACAAGTTGCTCAGGGCCATGAACACCTCCAGGGATGGAGACTCCATAACCTCCATGGGCAATCCCTGAACGCATGTGATCGCTCTTGCAATGAAAAGATTTCTGTTTACATGGAACTACATTGCAGTTTGTGCCTGTGACCTTCTGCCCTGTCAACAGGCACCACTCAGAAGAGCATCTTTCTCTTCTCCTTTAGTCCTTCCCATCAGGTATTTATACACCCTGGTAAGAGCCACCCTTCCCTCCCCAGTCCCGAGTCTTCCCTGCTCCAGACTAAACAAAGGCTCTCACAGGTTCTCATTGTGTGACAGATAATCGAGACATTTGGTCATCCTTGTGACCCTTTGCTGGACTCTCTCTGCTACCTCACAGTCTCTCTTGTACTGGGGAGCCCTGACTGGACAGTGTTCTCCAGGTGTGGTGTCACTGAGAAGAGGGGAAGAATCATCTCCCTCAGTCTGGTAGCAATGCTCCTCCTAATGAAGCCCAGGATGCTGTTGGCCATCTTTGTTGCAAGGACCCATTGCTGGTTCATGTTTACATTGTCCTCCACGACCCTCAGGTCTTTTTCTGCAAAGTCAGTCTCCAGCCAGTTGTCCCTCAGCTGGCCATACTGGTGCTGGGGTTACTCCTGCCGAGGTGGAAGACTTTACATTTCCCTTTGTTGAACTGCATGAGATTTGTGTCTGTATCTCCGTCCAATTGAGTTCTCTCTGAATGACAGCACCATCATCAAGTGCATGAAGCACACCTTCTATATCATCTGCAAACATGCTGAAGGTGCACTTTTGGCTCCCGTCTGGACACTTGGCACGTACCGCTAGTGACTGGCCTCCAACTGGACTTCATGCCACTGATCACAACTGCTCAGCAGTTTAATCACTTTTCAATCCATTGTGCTGTCCCAGTTATTTAGTCTGTACTTTACCAGTAAATGCCACTTTGTGTGGCCACCTGGAGTTGTGGTCACACCTTTATCAAGTACCAGCCATTCTGGAAACATCCAGAAATACAGGAGGAGAGGTGGCTGAGTTGTCATAGGACAGAGGTTGGAACATACCTCAGGATGTTGTCTAGTCCAGGCTCCTGCTTCAGCAGGATCAGCCTCATGGTCAGACCAGAGCCCTTTGGATGGGGAAGCTCTGAGACCCTTTGCCAGGTGCTTAGTCTGTGGAGTGGTGACACCTGGGCATTCCCCAGAGAAAGGGGACTTGGAAGTAATCGGTGTTCGGGGTGTAAATCCTAATTGTCCTCAGCCTTTCTGATAGAATCAGAATCATTTAGGTTGGAAAAGACCTTTTAGATCATGGAATCCAACCGTAAGCCTAAGACTGCCAAGCCCACCACTGACCCACGTCCCTCAGTGCCACGTCTACACGTGGGAGTGGGAGAACTGAAGCAGTGAGAGATGCTTTTCCTGTGTAGCCAGGTGTTGACTGGGAGAGACAGTGGAGGAGACCCAGGCTGGAGGGATACTGCAGACACCATCTTCCTGGTCTCCAGTTCTGGGGCACAACAGCCCCTCTCTCGGTACCCCTGTATTACACATTTCAAACACCACGTTGGTGGTGGGGAAGCCCTTCTGTTCTTCTGGGATCCTTCCAGGGTTCCTTTGCGTGTTACCCAACTTGGTAGGTCAGTGAGTTCCTTTAGCTCATCTTGTTTCAGTGCATTTATTTTTCTATCTAAAAATAGTTCAGTATTGAGGTATTGAGACATTGGCCTTGCTGACGTATTTCAAAGTGAGAGGAAGTTACACATTTTTAGGCTTTTCTTAACACAAAGCAGAAATTCTTGTATGTCTCTTCCCTGCCTGCGTCACTGGTAGTACTGGTGTTGGTCTGGGATTTATTTTCTTCCACGCTGGGTTTGAAGACATTTGTGTTGCCCTCAGTTGCAGTGGTCGTGGTTTTAAATAGATGGCTTCTTCACATCAGGAATTGATACAAATTTTCCTTTAGGAGTATAAAACATGGTAGAGGAGTTTCCAGAGCCCTTGTTCGGCCTCTTTGGGGGGAGACCAGGACACGTCTGAAACGCTGCTTCCCCCCTCCAAGGATAAGTCCTGGTTTTATGATTTAGTGGAGCACTTGATTTATTACCAAGTGGGTGATAGAGCTGGGAATCTTACATACGGTCACCTTCATAGTGCCTTTTACTGAATGTCTTCAGCATGAACCCGCTGTATTTTTGACAGCATGTCAAAAATAAGGTGTTGATGGAGATTGCAGAATGAACAGAAGTTGGGGTTTCTGGGCCAAAGGAACTGGTGTGACCCAACACAGAGATACACCGAGAACCAATGGTCTCCAGTTTCCCAAAGTTTATAGTCGGAACTCACTGTATCTTGGTGCAGTGGTGCAGTTTGTCTAGTCTCAAGTTAGAGAGGATCAACAAACCATCATTGGCACAAAGAATGGATGCAGTTGAACGTTGTGTCTTCTGATGGCAGCCGCGTCTCTGTCTCCTTGGTAGCCCGTCCTCCCCCTTCCCTGTTGTGTCTCTCAGTGCTGGCAGAGAGGCAGCTCTGATCCTGGATGATGGAGCGACAACACGAGTTGGTGGAGCTGTAAGTTGTGATTCAGGTTTCCCTTTGGTGCCAGCCCACCACGCGCAGCTCCTCTGCTGCTGGAGCTGCCAGGGGTAAGGAGGACAGAGGAACATCAAGGACACCTTTGGTCCCTTCCACTCCTGACTCTTTAATTTGCTGCCCCGGCTCTGGAAAGGGGCAGACCCGGAGAGCCAGGTGAGAACTGAGTGTGAGATGAAGCCAATGTGTGGATCACCACGAAAACAGAAATGCTGGTGTGTGTTTCCAGTCCGGCTCACCTCATAGCTATGTGAGCTCGTTAAGCTTGTGCTAACGAGCTTTTTCTCTCACTGCAATGCTGTATTGGCACTGCTTCGCTGCAGAACTGGCCAGGCAGGATGTCCTCTGGCCAGGCCGACGATGGGCAAAGCAAACACACACCCACAGCTCCAGTTATCTCTGTGGCCTCATCCTCCTGTTGGGCTGCTGGGAAGGCCGCGTGACATTAACGGAGATCTCTTTTGTTTGGTGTTTAGATGGATCCTGAGTATCGGGTGAAAAAATTCTTGGCTCTTCTGAGAGAAGAAGGAACGTAAGTACTTTTAATTTTAAAGCATTGTTTAAAGTTCCCTTCTCCTCAGGAACAAATGTCTCTCCGAGGAGAAAGGGCAGTGCAGGGTATCTGATCTCGTGGTGGCCCCCCCGGCTGTATGGGATCAGTTCTCCCTCCAGCTGTGTGCCAGTTTGGGGAGCGGGGAGGTCCTGAAGACTTTTCAAGGACCCGCGTGCCTGAATCCTCTGCTTTTCGTAATTTACCCATGACTTTAAAATCTAAATAAGATATTGGACCACAATTTGTCTTGTTTCAACTGAAGTGAGTCCAAAGAGATTCTGCTAGAGTTAAAATCCAGCTGTTTATCTAAAATCTGGAACTTTGATTTCTTGTATTTCTCCTCTCTGAGAGAAGGATCTCCTACTCTTTCCCCTGTAGGTATCACAGGGAGTAGTTGAGCCCAGGCTTGAGAGTGGCACCTCCTAGAAAGTGACTTTCTAATACGTGTAGGGCAGTGCCTGTGCTGGGGAGCTCCCAGCAGGGTCTGTCCTGGCTACATGAGTGGGTGCCGGTGTGTGCTTGATGCTTTCGTACGTGTGCATGCTTTCCTCATGGATTTGGCTTCTTTTGCAAGAGTTCCTACCCTAGACTGAAGGTGGACCAAGTGCAAGATCAACAGCTGGAAAAGTGACCAACCTGGAGAATATCCCCTGGGATCTTTACTCCTCTGCGTTCAACACACTGGACAAAGCGAAATGCTCCCCTCTTTCCAGGAACCCAATGTGGAATCTGCATGTTTAGTGCAATACAGTATCTTTATTCTTCGTCTTTAATATTCTGATGTCATGTGGAAGTGTCTCCTAGAACACTGTGCTTCTGTCTCTGTGCAGGCGAGGCTGCCTTCTCATTTGATTTTAGCATGGGGGAAATGTCCTGTCCGTTCTGAAGCCAACGCTCACTTGTGTCCAGTTGCTACGATAGGAAAGAAATCCCCATTTCCAATAAAACCTGACAGTCTGTGGTGAAGGTATATTAAAGTCCTGCTCTGTGTTACCCTGATTGATGAATGCTTCCCATGCCATCCCACGCCTCACTCAACACCGAGCCAGGCTGTTTCCCTGCAGACGGTGCCCGGGATAACTCAGCTCCAGAACCCCTGGATGCTAATCCCTGCTTCCCTCTACACCCGGGTGCCCTGTGGCCCGATGAGAGGGACTGGCTGGTGGCGTTAGGGACTGGACGAAGGCAAGGAATTGTGTGGATCAGAGTAGAGGGAACTTCCAAATCCAGTATTTAAGGCATCAAAGCTTGTTGTTGATTCGACAGTGGTTGTGGAGATGCTGACTCAGCGTGTGTGCAGTGTGGATGGTGGCTTTGGCCTTCCCCAGCCTCACTGTATCCTGTTTTTCTGCCGTGTTACCAAAGGTTGAAATTCCTCCTTAAAGATAAGAGGGGAAGCCAAGCTCTGCGGATGCACCAGGTGTGTATTGCCATGTTTTTGCACTGAAATAGAGGAATGTATCAGACTTTACTACGTGGTCCTTCCCCAAGAGTCACCCGGCGTCGGTGAGATGCTGTCGATGGGGACTGCGTGAGGCCCCTCCCCTCTGCTCCTTTGGCTCCACGCGTTTAATAAGGTTCGTGAACATACCTCAATTCGGTGGGGCACGAAATCAAAGCCATTTATGAGATCTTAGTCAGTGGAGCTTCCTGAGCTTGACCAGACGCGCTGCCAAGGGCTCGCAGCTCCTGCCCAGCGCGGCGTTCCCAGGGAAAGAGGGTGCTTCCCCAGGAGAAGGTGCCGTGGTCCTTGGGGCTGGCGGAGCGTGGGAGTCACTCCCCGCTGTTCCTTTGGCAGTGCTGTTGTGTTGTGATGACATTGCGAGTCCCAGTGGTGATTATTCCCCCTCATTCTGTGTATGATCTTGTGAATTTATTTGTTCCTTTTTTCCCTCTGCTGGTCCCAGCGACAGCAGCACACGTTAACTTATATTTCAGAGTAAATGATGTAAACCTTATTGTGTCTTTGTCTGGAATTATATTGATGAATAAATATCTGGTTTAATTGCACATTCAGTGGATTCAATAAAAAGCACAACTACTTGTGATGACCCGGGAGCCATCTGTGTCTGTGGTGCTGGTGGAACCCCAGGGTGTGTGTCTGCAGGGTGCTGATGTGTGGCACGAGGACAGCAAGGTTGTTCTGAGGCTGCTGGTGGCCAGAGGGACGCTCGGTTGGTACCTAAGCCTGGATGGAATGAGTGTATCCCCTGCCTGAAGGGCTTGGCCACAGGGAGTTGACTGAGAAGAACCTCAGTCCATCCTAGAGTTTTCTGGACCTTGCGGTGCTGGGGAAGCCCCAAAGATGTACCTGAGTGGTGTGAGTTGGGGGTATCACACTTAAGAAGGCCATGTTGGAAAACCAGGGCAAACTGGTGACATCCCACCCATTCCAGCCTATTCCAACGTCTCCCTCCAAGATGTTTCCTGCAGGTGGCAGAAGAGAATGACTCCGGGCAGCGCCTTCCCACCATGTTTGCTCTGACACGGGCAAGAGTGACTTTGTGGTGAGAACTGTGTTGCTTTGAACAGTAAAGGCCGAGTTCTCCATCCCCCTCCTTACCCTCTTGCTGCTTTTTCCTGAATCTTCTCTAAAACGGAGTTGTTAACAGAGGAAATGTGTGTTTCAAAGAGTTGGGATGGGTTTTGGGGGCACGGAGTGCGGTGGAGAAAGGCTGGGGATGATGGGCAGACACTGGGACTGCTTCACTCAAAGCCGTTAAGCTCAAAACACTCCCTGCGACCGGAATTCTCAGTTGTTGGGTCACAATGGGTGGCTTTGAGGGTGTCCCCGCTGCCACCCAGCAGGAGATGGCTCTGGCAGAGGGACACTGCACCCTGGGGCGTGGGACAGAGTGGGGCACCCTCCTTCACAAGTGGCACCGTGTGTCAGGCAGCGTGTCCTGAGAATCAAACAGGCTGTTCTGTGTGTGAGCTGGGGGTTTGACCCTGAAAGAGGGGAGATGGAGCTGAGATGTGGGGAAGAAAATCTTTGGTATGAGGGTGGTGAGAGCCTGGCCCAGGTTGCCCCGAGAAGCTGTGGCTGCCCCATCCCTGGAGGGGTTCAAGGCCAGGTTGGAGGGGGCTTGGAACAACCTGGTCTGGTGGGAGGTGTCCCTGCCCAGGGCAGGGGGTGGCACTGGGGGGGCTTTAAGGTCCCTTCCCACCCAAACCATTCCATGATTCTATGACCCAACACAGAGCTGTGTTCTAGAACTCCTGATGCTCCCTTCACTTGAGCACAGCAAAGACACACTGCTGGGCTCACGCTGGCAAAGGCAGTCACCCAGGGACCTGGAGNAGAAGAACCTCAGTCCATCCTAGAGTTTTCTGGACCTTGCGGTGCTGGGGAAGCCCCAAAGATGTACCTGAGTGGTGTGAGTTGGGGGTATCACACTTAAGAAGGCCATGTTGGAAAACCAGGGCAAACTGGTGACATCCCACCCATTCCAGCCTATTCCAACGTCTCCCTCCAAGATGTTTCCTGCAGGTGGCAGAAGGGAATGACTCCGGGCAGCGCCTTCCCACCATGTTTGCTCTGACACGGGCAAGACTTTGTGGTGAGACCTGCATTGCTTTGAACAGTAAAGGCCGAGTTCTCCATCCCCCTCCTTACCCTCTTGCTGCTTTTTCCTGAATCTTCTCTAAAACGGAGTTGTTAACAGAGGAAATGTGTGTTTCAAAGAGTTGGGATGGGTTTTGGGGGCATGGAGTGCGGTGGAGAAAGGCTGGGGATGATGGGCAGACACTGGGACTGCTTCACTCAAAGCTGTTAAGCTCAAAACACTCCCTGCGACCGGAATTCTCGGTTGTTGGGTCACAATGGGTGGCTTTGAGGGTGTCCCCGCTGCCACCCAGCAGGAGATGGCTCTGGCAGAGGGACACTGCACCCTGGGGCGTGGGACAGAGTGGGGCACCCTCCTTCACAAGCGGCACCGTGTGTCAGGCAGCGTGTCCTGAGAATCAAACAGGCTGTTCTGTGTGTGAGCTGGGGGTTTGACCCTGAAAGAGGGGAGATGGAGCTGAGATGTGGGGAAGAAAATCTTTGGTATGAGGGTGGTGAGAGCCTGGCCCAGGTTGCCCCGAGAAGCTGTGGCTGCCCCATCCCTGGAGGGGTTCAAGGGCAGGTTGGAGGGGGCTTGGAGCAACCTGGTGTGGTGGGAGGTGTCCCTGCTTGGGGCAGGGGGTGGCACTGGGGGGGCTTTAAGGTCCCTTCCCACCCAAACCATTCCATGATTCTATGACCCAACACAGAGCTGTGTTCTAGAACTCCTGCTGCTCCCTTCACTTGAGCACAGCAAAGACACACTGCTGGGCTCACGCTGGCAGTCACCCAGGGACCTGGAGCTGCAAAATATGACGGTAAAGGGGAAAAAAAGTCTTCCTCCAGCTACTGTGGAGAGCTGGGCAGTGGGTCGGCCTGCTTGGAAGTCATTGCTGATGGGAGGAGAGGTAAAGGGCAGAGCTGGAGAGAGATGAAAGCCAAGGAGCTGGTAGAGTTCAAGAGGTAAAAAAATCTCCCCATCCCTGGAGGGGTTCAAGGGCAGGTTGGAGGGGGCTTGGAGCAACATGGTGTGGTGGGAGGTGTCCCTGCCCAGGGCAGGGGGTGGCACTGGGGGGGCTTTAAGGTCCCTTCCAACCCAAACCATGCTGTGACTCTATGATTATTTTTTTTGTTTTACCCTTTAGAGAGGTCTGTTTGAGGCCAGTGCTATGGAAAATTGTGTGCACTTAAAACCATCCTTAATCATAGAATCATAGAATCATTCAGGTTNTGGTGGGAGGTGTCCCTGCCCAGGGCAGGGGGTGGCACTGGGGGGGCTTTAAGGTCCCTTCCAACCCAAACCATGCTGTGACTCTATGATTATTTTTTTTGTTTTACCCTTTAGAGAGGTCTGTTTGAGGCCAGTGCTATGGAAAATTGTGTGCACTTAAAACCATCCTTAATCATAGAATCATAGAATCATTCAGGTTGGAAAAGACCCTTGGGATCATCGAGTCCAACCATCTGCCCCACTCTACAAAGTTCTTCCCTACACCATATCCCCCAACACCGCATCTAATGACTCTTAAACTCATCCAAGGATGGTGACTCAACCACCTCCCTGGGCAGCCTATTCCAATGCCCGACCACTCTTTCTGTGAAGAATTTCTTCCTAATGTTCAGTCTAAACCTACCCTGTTGGAGCTTGAAGCCATTCCCTCTTGTTCTGTCGCTAATTGCTTGTGAGAAGAGACCAGCACCAACCTCTTTACAATGTCCTTTCAAGTAGCTGTAGTGATGAGGTCTCCCCTCAGCCTCCTCTTCCTCAAACTACACAGTCCCAGCTCCCTCAATTGCTCTTCGTACGATTTATTCTCCAGGCCCTTCACCAGCTTCATTGCCCTCCTCTGTACCCGCTCCAGCACCTCCAGATCTCTCTTGTGTTGAGGTCCCCAAAACTGGACACAATACTCCAGGTGTGGCCTCCCCAGTGCTGAGTACAGGGGGACAATCACCTCCCTGCTTCTGCTGGTCACACTATTTCTAATACAAGCCAGGATGCCGTTGGCTTTCTTGGCCACCTGGGCACACTGCCGGCTCATGTTCAGCCACTTGTCAACTAGAACCCACAGGTCCTTTTCCACCAGGCAGCTCCAGCCACACTTCCCCAAGTCTGTACTGATGCAGGGGGGTGGTGTGGCCCAAGTGCAGGACTTGGCACTTGGTCTTGTTGAAGCTCATACCATTAATGTTGGCCCATCCATCCAACCTAAGGCTCTCTGTAGAGCCTCCCTGTCCTCATGCAGATCAACACTCCTGCTTAACTTGGTGTCATCTGTGAACTTACTGATGATACATCCTATGTTGTTATCAAGATCGTCAATGAAGATGTTAAATAGAAATGGTCCCAACTCTGAGCCCTGGGGAACACCACTTGTGACCGGCCACCAGCTGGATTTAACTCCATTGAGCACCACTCTTTGGGACCATCCAGCCAGTGCTTGATCCAGCGGATTGTATGCTCGCCCAGTGCAGCCAGTTTTTCCACTATAATTCTATGGGGAACAATGTTGAATGCTTTTTGAAAGTCCAGGTAGATAATATCCACAGCCTTTCCCTCATCCAATAATCGGGTCGTCTTGTCATAGAAGGAGATCAGGTCCATCTGGCAGGACCTGCCTTTCATAAACCCCTGCTGGCCCATTATATGGCTTGTGATGGCAGTGTAGGGGAGAAGTTGCAGAAACGCCCACAAAATTAACCATGGGCAGGAGAAGGTGTTTTTACATAGAAAATCTAGATCTTTGTCCAAATCATCAAAGGGTCGTTGTTGAGAGCCTGCGAGAACCTGGGTGGGGGAGGACGGGGAGCCTGAACCCTGCTTTAGTCCGGGGGTCCCGTGTTGTACGCGCGTGTGCGGTGGTGCTCTATAAATAAAAACCTCAGCATTCAGCTGTGAAATTTCCTGTATTTCCTACATTTTACCGTTGTGTCGCATCCACGGGGCTGTCACTGCGCGGACGCAGCTGGGTGACAAACCACCGCTCCCGCCGGTGTCGTTCAGCAGGACTTACAGGACCTCCAGAGGCAAAACCACACAGGCTGGAAAACGCGTGTTTTTGGTTTTTTACCTTCTGTTTAATGATGTACCACAAAAAAAAAATGCAATTGAAATATATTTTTCTCCAAATATATATATTTATATAATATATAATCTTAGTTAACTCAAGTATATACATTGTATAATAAATAATGCTTATAAAAAGAGAAATTTTCTGAATATAAAATAAAAAAAAAATCGACCTCTACAACTTTATACAAAACTTTGGATACAGCAGATTGATGGAAAGAGATCTTCCCTTCAGTGCTAGAATACCTGGCTACAGTAAAATAATTACAAGGCAATAAATGTTCTATTCAATATTAAATACCTTTTCTTGATTAAAAAAAAAAACAAACCCAAACAAACAAACAAGGGATTTTTTGTTTAAAGTCAGGTACTTGGAGTCTGGCCGGACACAGAGTTTAATATATACTTTTAAATAGAATACACATCAGAAGGAGGCTTATTTCTGAAGGGGGGAGGTTTCTTGGAGCTCTCCTGTGTTTTATCATTTTAGGAAGCTGCTGCTGCTGCTGCTGCTGCTCGGGCTGCCTGGACCCAGGAGCTCCTCGTCCTGCTCCGCAGAGGAGGGACCGGGGCGTTTGCTCCGATTCTCTCCAGCCGCAGGTTTGGGGGACAGGACCCTGCTCTTTTATTTTATTGCTCTTTTGGTGCCGCTGACAAAGGAGGGAGCGTAGAAGTCACAGCTTTAATGGTTTAGGCGTATTTCTGTGTGAAATCACTGATGCGTGAGAAGCTGCATTGGAACGTGCTAATTGGTCCTCGTCACCTGCAGAGGAGCCCGCCAGGACAGAGATAATATTTTTTTTTTTAATTTCAGGGGTCAATACACCATGAAAACTGAAGCCCAAAATGAGGGGGATGTGGGCAAGGGAAGGGGCTGTGGCCTGGGGAGCGGGTGGAGGGATGAGTGCTGGTTCTTCTGCACCGAGATGGGCCATGGGGGTTGTGTGGTCACACCTGGGGCCAAAATCCCTGCTGATGCTACGGAGCTTCTGGGCTTGATGTGGGCTCCTCGGGAACAAACTGCTGGTAACTCAGGAAATCCCATGGGAAGGAAAGGGTCTGCCTGGGATTGTGCTGTCGGACAAAGGTCTTCCTTCCCCGTCTGCCCTCACCTTCCCTTTGCTGGATGGACGGGCTGCCCAGGGCAGTGGTGGAGTCACCATCCCTGGAGGTATTTAAGGGGCGGGCAGACGTGGTGCTGAGGAACACGGGTCAGTGGTGGTTTGGGCAGCGTTGGGTTGATGGTTGGACTCGATGATCTGAAAGATCCCTTTGAACCTTGATGATTCTGTGAAGTGGTTTGAACAAGTCTGTCTCTGCCTTGAGAAGGCTTGGACAGAGATTTCTTCTTGCCATGGCTTCTGTCTCCCTATCTGTTGCTGATGCTCAGGGCTGGTGCAGCAGCAGCTCACCTGGTGAGTGCCCTGTCCCCAAACAGATGCTCTGAGCTCGCCCTGGGACGTGAAGTCATATTGGGGAACGCTTAGTGAATAGGTGCTGGTTGGATCTGCCCAGGTCCTTCAGAATCCCCCTTGGGCAGCTGCGTGGTGAGGAGGCCCCTGGAGTGGTGATGTGTCCCTGTGTCAGAGGTGTCCACCTCACCACATGCCCTCTGCTCCTTCCCTGGGCCAAAAGCCAGAGGATCCGCTCCAGGCTCCGTTTTCCTGCCACCCTCTTCAGGAGGGTCCTTTGAGATGATTAGGGGTGGTGAGGGGTAGACATGGAAAAGGGGAGGCGAGAGGCAGGATGGGGTGAAGGGCTCTGTTCTCCTGCTCCAACAGGTTTGTTTCTCCAACCTGATCTCCTCGGAGCAGGAGGAAGGAGCCTGGCTGGTGTGGGGACCTGGCTCCTTTCCTCCTCCTCCTCACCACATCTGAGAGCATGATGGCCATGCCAGCAGGCAGGGGAGCCTCTACTTGCTCAGCTTTCATCCCATAAAATTCATTTCCACCTGAACCCCCGTACTGACATCTACATGGGCCAGAACCCCAGAGGACAGGGCTGGAAGCTCTGTGGATGCTGTGTCAGCAGCACATGGACTGGTGTGGCTGTGCCTCACTGGGACCTCTGCCATCCCTGGTTCTCCGCAGTCTGTCACCCTGAACAGCTCGAGAGAAGCCAGCAAACCAGGATTTAATGTGTCTGCAGCACCAGGTCGAGCCTTGGACCTCCTTGCCTGGGTGAGATGCCGAGAGCCTCCTCCGCAGCACTGGGACAGGCTGTGGGAGGGTCTGACCTGACCAAGGGCGCTGGGATTATTTTTAATGCCATCCTCTGAAGTGTGAGGCCACCATGGGGGGCGGGGGGGCTGATCACAGGGTTGATGGACCCCTTGGCCGTGCTCTGGAGCAACCTCCCATCGGCTGGAGACCTCCCTACGCTTACTTGCAGGTGTGGACATCATAGACGCGTACGCACTCCTGGCAGCTCACGTAGCAGCACCAGTGGAAGATGCAGTGACACTTCTCCTTCCGTTTCTCAGTCCTGGTGTTGTGGCCACGACCGCAGCACAGCAGGTCACAGCCGTCGATCCCGTGGGAGGTGACGTTGCACGTTCTGTCCCTCGTCCCAAAGGAGCCCGTCTCTGGGTTGGGCTCACAAAAGTTGGGGGAGTTCTCGTAGTAGACCAGATCCCGCTCCGTCGGTGGCTTGAAAAGAGCGTACTTGGCCCTGAGGGTTTCTACCCATCCCCGAGATTCCCGGTGCTTTTCCACCACCATCTCGGAGGCGCTGTCGTATTTATCCTTCAGGTAGTCACCGATTGCCCGGAAATCGGGCTGGGCCCACCAGCAGGTCTTGACCTCACAGCTTCCTGAGAGACCGTGGCACTTGCACTTCAGGTGCATGTGGTCCAGGATGGTCTGTCCAGGGGAGAGAAGACAAGGTGGTCAGAAGAAGCTTACAGTGCCTGTGTTTGCTTTCTATCTCCTGCCGTGGCTACCTGGGTCTAAACATCTGATCTGAGCTTGGTCTGGAGAGCGCAGGATTAGGCGGTGCATGGGAGCCTGGGTGTGTGGCAGAAACATCTCCAGGTGGAGACCTTGCTCCAGAAAAGCTTGGTGAGATGGGCAGCTGCTCTAAACATTTCTCCAATCCCATCCAGTCCAATCTAATCCAATCTAATCTAAAACTGTGGCCTGATCCTTTCAGTGGGGTCCTCCCTGTCATGTCTGTGTGGACAATCAGAGCCCAGAGAAGTTGAGGGTTGAAGATGTCTCTGACACATGTGGATGTAGACTGATCCCCTTGTCCTGGATTTGCTAAAATCCCTTCATTTTATGCCCAGAGACTGACAGTTTACACTAAGAAGTAAATGAAATTGTGAATCTAAGGACATGAGGCTCTCTCATCCCCAGAACCCTCCTCTGTGTGGAGCAAAATAATCACTGATTTTTGATAAAATTGCTAGAGTTGGGGGTGTGGGTTTTTTTTACCAGAAGCTGTTGGTCATTAACACAAGTTAGAGATTCGAGCTTCTGCCCTTCCACCTCTGCCCGTGGTGGTCTGGAAAAGTGATATCTAGGGTTTGCTTCAGGCTGCAACAGGGTTAAAGCGCACTGGGTTTGCAGGTGACCCAGAGCAGGCGGTGGCCCAGGGACCTGCTGCCAGCGAGAGCAGAGTAGAATATTTGGATTGGAAGGGACTGACATTCATCATCAGCCCAAGGAGTCCCTGGGTGGGACAATGTTATAGTGGGGAACAAGCAGGAAGGAGCAGCTTGGGAGGAAAGTCCTTTTCACTGTTGATCTGAGGTCTTGGGCTGTTGAGTGCTGCCTTTCTATGCGCTGCCTTGGGAGATCAAGGCAAGTTTGCTGAGGACATGAAACTGGGAAGGGTGGCTGACACACCATCCACTGTGCTGCCATGGACAGGCTGGAGAGCTGGGCCCAGAGGAACCTAATGAAGTTCAACAAGGGCAAGTGCAGGGTCCTACACCTGTGGAGGAATAACCCCCTGCACCAGTACAGGTTGGGGATGACCTGCTGGAGAGCAGCTCTGCAGAGAGGGACCTCGGAGTCCTGGTGGACAACAAGTTCCCATGGGCCAACAATGAGCCCTCGTGGCCAAGAAAGCTAATGGTCTCCTGGGGTGGCTAGCAGGTGGAGACAGGTCATTCTCCCACTCTGCTCTGCCCTGGTGAGGCCACATCTGGCACACTGGGTCCAGTTCTGGGCTCCTCAGTTCCAGAAGGACAGGAGACTGCTGGAGAGAGTACAGCAGAAGCTATGAAGATAATCAAGGGAGTGGAGCATCTCTCTGCTGAGGGACTTGCAGAAGACTGAGAGGGGATCTCATTGATGCTGAGCAACAGCTAAAGGGTGGGTGGGAAGAGAATGGGGCCAGACTCTTCTCAGTGGTGCTTGGGGACAGGACAGGGAGCAATGGGCACAACCTGGAACATAGGAAATTGTCTGAACATGAGGAGAAACTTCTGTCCTGTGAGGGTGACAGAGCCCTGGACGAGGCTGCCCAGAGAGATGGTGGAGTCTCCTTCTCTGGAGATATTCAAACCTCACCTGAACAAGTTCCTGTGCAACCTGCTGTGGGTGGACCTGCTCTGGCAGGGGGTTGGACTGGATGGTCTCCAGAGGTTCCTTCCAACCCTGACCATTCTGTGATTTTATGTTTCCTCTGGAAACAAGGAGTGTTTTAACTCTTCTTAACCCCCACCCATCAGTTTGGAGAGAGTGGAAATGCTTTGGCTTGAAAAATAATCCTAGAAAGCTCCTGTCTGGGCATTATTGTAGTCCCATTACATCAGGGGGAGCCAGACTGGGCCATTGACGCAGGGATGGACAACCACCTCTGGCCACTCACCGTCCTGCCGGCCTCGTTGTTGTGTCTGTTCATGGCTGAGCGGGCGTCCGGCCGGTTCTCTCGGGCATCTGCAAATTCCCGGGACACCAGCACGCCAAAGTCGGCATCCTCGCTGCATCCCCCCCATTTCCAGCCATCTCCTGGAGGTCCTTTGTGGTGGGAGTCGCAGCCACAGATCGTGGATGTGCCCTCGGCGCAGGAGCGGGTCACGGCGAAGGCCACCCCTGCCGACGCGATGGCGTGGACGAAGGCAGACTCTCGCGTGGCTGGGAATAAAGAGAGTCCGTGGGATTATCAGTCAATGTAACGCTTTTGTGTTCCTTCCCAACCTCCTTCATCATCTAAATCTCATGAACAAGCAAAAAGTTATTTCATTAATATTTTAATAAACATTTTCCGAATCAGGGGCTGCTGGCATCGCCTTTAGAAGCAGGCAGCAGGAGAAGCGTGACTCCAGCTCGGTGTATCACAAGTGCAGAATTTCCCCCAAATACAATGGTGCAGGATCTGATCCCACACAAGTGCCAGTGGCTGCACAACACACCAGTAAGAGCTTGAGGGGCCTCAGAAGAGAGTTACTGGGGTGATTCCTGGTCTGGAAACCCAGAGAGGGACTCCGTGCCTGGAGTTAATCCAAGGGGAGATGAAGAAGCTTCTGTACAAGCTGAAATGGTTTCAGATGATACAGGACAGACAAAGCCTAAGAGCTCATAATTGCTGTTACATGTATCTAGACTGAACAACGTGTGACTCCTCAGCAATGGAATGAAACCAGGCAAGGGCGTGAAGACAACCTTGAAGTTGCTTATTAATTACTGAGCAATCCTGGAGGAAATCACAGCAGACAAAACTCAAGCCTCTTTGACCTTGTAGCTATTGACATGCTCCAGGTACATGGCTGCCATGAATGAATTTCTCCTGGCCCAATGGCTGGAGAAAGTCCTGAAAGCACTGAATGCTGAAAGGGTGAAATAAATTGCCCAGAATGCCTGGGTGGAATGAGGCTGGGAACCAGAGCATGTGTGGATCCTCTGTGCCAAGCGAGAGAAACTATTTCAGCTGAACAAAGGTACCTGGGCAGGAGGTGGGGACAAAACAGAAGATCCACATGAAGATGGGTTCAAGATGGGTGCAATGGGTTTGCTGAACCGGGCCATCTCTGAACATCACCTCTTCCACCTGTGACCGTGGTGGGACCTCAGCCCTTGCTTTCCTTGGTCGCTCTGTGGGGCCCTGACCTGGACTCTGGACATCAGCAGCAGGGTATGTAGAAGCCACCAGAGCCATAAAGATGTTTACATTGGCTGGATGTTACAGTGACCTGACTCTGAGAAGGACAAGGAGACCAAGCAAAATGGGTGGGAAACCAGACCAGAACTGCCTACTCTGTGCCCGGAGCCTCCCAGCTCACCTCAAGTGCCCAAAGCCAGGGAGCTGCTGTTCTTCATCATGAACGCAAACCTCTCCAGCAGCCCTTCACGCTGCAATACCTTCTTCCAGAGCATCGGGGACCTCCCTTACTCAGTGTTGGTTGCCGTTAAACATAAAGAACACCTTACTGAGGGTGGGTTGCTCTGGGTGGAAATGACTGAAGCCCAGCACTGAAGCACACCTGTGAGAGGACAGCATGGGTGGCAGTTCTGAATAGCACACCCAATGCAACACGGAGCACGGAGCCATCAAGACACATTAACTTGATCTGCTACACTCACAGGAAACTTCTGAGATATTAGAAGTGCACAATAGCAATACTGTGAGAAGACCTAGAAGACCTAGCCCTAGCTTTAGAGGATGCAAAAGGAGATGACCTTGTCCACTTAGAGTGGTGGTATCTTCCTACCGTGAGGTCTGTGAGTTCAGTGTCATGTTTTGGGGAGTTTAGCGTTCTGTACCTAAGTGGACAACAGACTCTCAAATTGAAAGGGAATTTCCTGCATTATAAATCTTGGTACGTTAACTCTTCAGCAGGCTGTTGTAGCAGCTGTGACATTCTCTGAACTCAGCTGCTCTTTTTGCTGATGCTCTGACTGGTGGTTCTTCCAGCAGGACCATGGTGAACTTCTTTGAATTTTCAACCCAGACTAAAGCACAGGCAATTTATACCCTTTGTTCCTGTGCTCACATTGGCTTTCATCTTCAAGCAGCTTTTAATGGCCCCTGTATTTACTTCATGGTGCTTGCAGAGAGAAAAACTTCCATTTTACTGTGTGCAAAGAGCCATATTTGTTAATCGTTTCCATAAAATGTTGTCCGATGCACTCGACAGCCCGGCTGCCCATCTCCGCATCTGCTCCTGGGTTTGATTCCTCTCTCCAGAAGGATGAAGAGAAGCAAATGCTCCCTTCCAGCTGAGGACTGGCTGGGGCTGAAGGAGAGCAAATCCTGCCACAGCTCGGGACAGCTCAGAGAGACCTCCTGCGTTAGGACACAGACTGGCAAGTCCCCAGTGTGTGTCCCTGCTCAGCGCAGTGACAGAAACTCTGGTCCAAGGGCTTGGAGTCTGAGTTCTTGCAGTGGTGACCTGGCTGCTCAGCTACAGAGCTCTGTGTGAGATGTTTTTAAAGATTTCTTGAGGTTTTTTTTTTCTTGGTTGGTTGGGGTTTTTTTTGTTTCTTTGTTTTGTTGTGGTTTTTGTTGTGTTGTTTTGTGTTTCTTTTTTTTTTTTATAAAGCAGATTTTGGAATCAACAGGAGTTTGGCTGTTGACTTCCATAACGCTGTACTAAATACAGGTGTTTCCAGGCACAGTCAAGATGTCTCGGTCAGATTTATCCTTGGGGACGTCTTTAGGTTCCGACCCCCTCTGGTTGAACTGTGCCACAGTCTGCATAAGCACAGGCTCCTGGTGAATGACACTGGAGGGCTTTAACCTTACGTGCCATCTTTTCAAGATGGAGACTTGAGGTGTCTAAATCCAGAGTAGATGTTGGAGTCAACCCAGCCTCATGGCAGGAGACCAGAGAGGTGCTGAAGTTAGACATGGCCACCGTGTTGGGGATACCATCACTGGTGGATGGTGCCCTGGCTGCACTGCAGGAGGTGTTTCCAGCTGCCTTGTGGACTGAACGATCAGGACAATCATCAGTGGCTGGGGGATGAAGCCAGAATTTTCTGCTGGCTCAGACCAACGATGACCCTGGAGACCATCCCCTTCTTCCAGAGCAGGAGCCATGAACGCTCTTCTCAGCTGCCCCATGAATCCTTCGTCCTCTTGCCTTGTGTCCCGGGGAGGTCTTCGCTGCACCAGATCTTGCTCCTTGGCCCACGGTCTTCTCTGCAGAGGTGGAGTCCAGCTTCCAAAAACAGGTGTCTCAAACTGAGCTACTTTCACCCCCTGCAGGCAATGAAGATGCAGCTCGTGGGCATGTTCCAGCTGTGGAAACACACATCTCTGCTCCGCTGCAGTGCAGGGAACTCGGGTCTAGATGCCAAACGTGATCCCAAACCAGGGCTGCTCACTCCCGTCTTTGCTGGTGGGACCATGCTGGATTTCTCTTCCTTTTAATTGCAACTCTTTCCTCCTTGCCCTTCCCACCTCTGACATGCCAGCAGAGATCCGGCCTCTACCTAAGAGGTTTTGCTTAGATATCTATCCATCACCAACCGCTTACCCTGGGAGCACCGGGGGCTACGGGCCACAGGTTGGAGGTTGCTCCAACTGGAGTGTTTCAGCCTGACAAAGGCTATTTGGGTGGCCTGTGATCTAAAGCAGATGAGATTAGAGGAGCCAGCGAGCCCTTCTGGCCCCAGCCCAGGACAGCTTGGGGGGCAGAGGGGGAGGACACGAGCCGCTCTCCTCGCTCTGACGTCCCTTTGCTCTCCATCCTGGGGATGGGGAGGGAGAGTGAAAAAGCGGTGGGCAGGGGATGGAGAGTGGCTGCAGGTTTTGTACGTCCCTGCGCTGAGCGGGGACGCCGGGACAGGAGCCGAGCCGGGGCTGGTGCTGCGGTCCGACAGAGGGATGGTGCTCGCCGGCCCTGGGGGGTGGGATAGACCCCACTGGCCCCCTGGCACCCCCTGCCTCTGCCCGGCCGGGAGCTCTCCCCACCATGGCGGGGCTGGGGGGGGAGCCAGCCGTGGACACAAACGCCTCGCCTTGAAATTCTCCCCTGGGTCTGGGTGAGGAGCCGGGAGAATTTCCCAGAGATGAAATGCGGGAGCAGCGTTCCCAGAACCAGGGGAGGGGCTGGCGAGGGAGGATTAGAGCCGCCTTGACAGTGCACCACTGCGACTGTCTCCCAGCCAGGGCCGTTACCTGCTGGGACACTCAATTTGCCATTGTTCCCGCGGTGTCACACTGTATTACCAGCATAATGCGGAATGTTTCCGCCGGCCAGCGTACCCACGGCACAGAGCACTGGCATTCCCCAGGAGCACCTCGTAGCAACGGGGCAATGTTCCCCTGTCCTGCCGTCACCCTCCAATCCCGCCAGCCCGGCTGGGAAATCCCTATTGATGGCTCTCCCCAGCCCCCCGCCACCGGATCAGAATGGCTAAAGGGCGTGTGAATGCTGCAGCGATTTGAAACGACTGCGGCGCTGGGACGGTATCGCTCGCCCTGCCTCACAGTAGGGGAGGAAGCTTAGCTCTTTCTCATCGGTATAAGCTTATTTTTCTCTCTCCCTCTCTCCTTTCCCTCCCCCTCCCTTTAAGCTGCTGAGTTTATATCAAGACGGCCCCTGATCCCACACACCCCTGTTTAGATGCAAATGACTGCGGGTGTCATGGCTGAGAAAAGCCATGGGTTATCTTGGTGCGGGTCTGCCTTTTCACAGCTCGTGTCAGGGGCTTAGCCGAGCACACAAGGACCCCCGAAGGCAGCCCGGGCCCAGCTGCCTCTTCTGCACCTGGCCCCGCTGCCGTCACGCTCCTCGCAGCCACGCACGGCCAGACCCTGCCCGTGGCACCCCCGGCAAGGGGCTGCAGCCCAGGAGGATCTTTCTGGAGAACCGGTGGCACCTTCCTGGAGAAGGAGGAACAGGCAGCCATGGTGTGGGGAGGCAGGGGATGAGCGGTTCCCCCGGTGCTCAAGATGAAATGAGGGTGGTGAGAGCCTGGCCCAGGTTGCCCAGAGAAGCTGTGGCTGCCCCATCCCTGGAGGGGTTCAAGGGCAGGTTGGAGGGGGCTTGGAGCAACCTGGTGTGGTGGGAGGTGTCCCTGCCCAGGGCAGGGGGTGGCACCTGGGGGGCTTTGAGGTCCCTTCCAACTCTAACCATTCTATGATTCCATGAAATATATGAGCTTGCTGAGGTTCCTGCCAAACTCACTCGTGCAGATCCAGTCCTGTCTGTGGCTCAGAGACCTCTTCTCCATCCCAGGAGTCAGTCTCCACATGCCTGTGGGACCTTCTTGTCCTGTGCACTCATAACCAGCTCTTTCTGGGCACCGCGCTTTAACCAAAATCACGGACTTTATCATTAGCCAAGAGAATGGCGATTGCTCCCCCTCCCAGAGCAGCAGCAGGTCACCTGGCTGTTGGCTCAACTTCGGCTTCGGAGCAGGACTTGGCTGGGAGAGAGGTTGTCTTTTAATAAAAACTGACCTTATTTTAAAAAGAAAAGGGAGGGAGGAGAGGGGGAGAAAGCAGGTTTTTCTTCCCTCCTTGTCCCAGACTGCACACCTGCAGTATAAATCATCTTGGAGAACTTGCTTGTAAAAACATGATCTTACCCCACATTCTGGGGTTAGTTTTTAGTGGGTTTTTTTTTTCCTCTTTCTTTTTTTTTTTTTTTTTGATAGCCCAGGTTAGAAAATAAGACACACACAAAAGAAAACGCGCAGGAAGGTGATCGGTGGCCCTGGGAAACCAAAGCCTCGCCAGCTACAGCTGCCACACGTTTTATGGCAAATTCCTCACGGGTCAGAGTTTCGAGTGGGGAGGAACTGGGAGGAACGTGGGAGGAACTGGGGCCGGTCAAGGTGGAGCCGTGGCCATGATCAGTATTCAGTGGCCCCCGAATGGGAGCACTTTGCCCTCCTGGGGGTTTCATGGAGCTGTATTTGCTGTTTATTGCAAGAGACTGTGAGAAGAGAGATGGGAGTGGTGTGGTGGAGATGGGAAGAGAGGGGAGATGGGGATGTGACGGGAGGCTGTCTCTTGGGAAGGGCAGGGATCCATTGGGCTGTTTCAGGGATGGATGCCCTGTGCTCCCACCTGCCACCAGCACACGAAGTCTGGACGATGTGCCCAGAAAAGGGCAACCAAGAACGGCTGGAACACATGTGTCAGGAGAGGGTCTGCACAGCCAAACCACCGCAAATTTCTCTGTTGTTTCCCACACCACATCGCTCTGCAGGCTGAGCTCTCCTTGAATGGAAGCGACCATGATTAACATTTTTTTGCAGCGCTTTTAAAATGAAATTATCCTCAATTTCTTTTCAGGCTGTATTAGAAATGATTTTCCATGGCATTTTAGTGAGGGCTACACCTTTGAAGTTTTTTTCCAAAATCCTTTCAATCTACCTGAGGGAGTAGTAGATGAGATTAACCTAAACGTTGCTCTTTGATACTTAGTGGTGACTTCATCCCGGTAGTTATCATAGCTTAAATACTGGCTATTTTGGGCTTAGTATTTAATATCTCTTGGCCTAATGTATGGTGCAAACTGCACTGGTGTCATCTGAGTCTTGCTATGAATTAATGAATCTCAGTTTATGGGGTTACACCCCTCCCGGTGTCCTGGAAGTCAACAGGAAGAGAACACAGCCTCCGTTCAGGGCTTGCCCAGGCAGAGAACACACAGTCAGGGATGATCGCAGGTCGCAGTTCCAGGTTATGGGCTCAAAACTCTTGATTTCAGTTATCGCTGTATCTAAGGAAGATGGGACACCAGCCTGGAGGAGGCGATGCTGTGAAGGCAACAGACGTGTCCAGCAGCCCTTACCTGCAGCCCCCACGGTCCCAGGTTCATCAGAGCTGAGGAGATCTCTCAGGCCAGGACAAATGCCATTTTATTGCCAAGGTTATCTCTTCCTCTGGCTGAGAGAGCAGCGGCTGAAGAGGTGGTGTTTTCCTCTGCCACTGCTCCTGCTGCCAACTTCGGGCATCAGAGAGGCTTTCCTGGTGCTGCTCATTGTCACCTGGATGAGATGAGCCCCATCCCGTCTCTGCTTATTAATTTCCAAGGCAGGAGTGAAAAGGCATTAGCACATTTAAAAAATGTAAATGATAACCACAATCAAATGGGTTGGGCTTTGATGTATTGTTATTTGCAGATGATAATGTTTATTTTTAACTGTTCTACTTACCGGTTAGCGAGACAGGAGAATAAATACATTTTTCTAGCTAATTGCCTGGCAGTACTGTCTGGGAGACTATGGATGTGTCAGGGTTTGATCAGGGAAGCTGTATAACAAATGTGCTCAATAATTTTCCCCCATCTGTCAGGAGAGCTTCAGAGCTACGGGTGATATTTTACTTTGTCAGCTTGGAGTGCACGGAAATGCTGAGGCATGTCCACACACGAGGTTTTGCAGCTGAAAGAATCTGAAAATATTCTTCATAAATTCAAAGTTCAGTTCGCTCATTACGGGGAGGATGGTTCAAATCCAAGTTTTAAGTGCTTTCATGCTGACAGAAATGCTGGTGAGAGATCTTCAGTGCCTGGATGCTATAACAGCTCTTTTGTAACATGTTTAAAAATTTTATGATAGTTTTAAAGAAAATTAAAACTCTCTGATCTTATAAGTACTGAAGTTTAGGACATGCTTTTATTGGGCAGCAAGTTATAGTGTGGCAAGCCTTGGTGACAAGTTATTTGATAGTAAATTCAGCAAAATTATCCCAAAATACATCCTGGCAAAACAGAGGGGAATTGAATCTCATGGTCCCTATTAGCACTTTAATGTGACTTTACAATCCTGATTTCTGCAAAGAATCACACTTCAACCCAAATGAGTCATTTTCACTGGAATATAATACTGATGTTTCAGGAAACTGTACCATTATTCGGAGGTTGAAGCTTGAAAGAAGTATCATGAGCTGTTTATATGCAGAATATTATAGCTCTGTAAGAAATATTGCCCAGGAGATATGCGCACTCTGGGAGACTATTGGGAAACAGTGTAATGTCCCAGCTTCCAACCCTAATTTCTCCCATTTCTTAAAGGTCAATTACTTCCCATTTCCAAAACACCACTGGAAAAAATAATTTCTTTTCAATAAACAGACTTCTTTGGACTGCAGAGACTTGGTGTGTGTTGATACCAATGAAGCTAAGCTTCAGAATGGTTTGGGTTGCATTTAAGAAACTGTGAAGTCCTCAGACATTATCTGAGGACGTTCCTTGTGCTAAACTCGGCATGGAGTCACAAAATCCATGGGATGGGGTGGAGAGAAGGGGTGGTTTATATCCACCGTTTGGTTCAGTTTCATGGGAGTGCTTCTTTTTAATCTAAGGTCTTGCTTTGCTAACTGGACACCAGAGACATGAGGTGGATTATCTGCCACCAAAGTCCTCCGACATCCTCCTTTCAGGCCCTATTTGGCTGCAGGTGGTGTATGTGCCCAGCTGTCTTGGTGCCCAACATCTCACTTTTCTCAGTGTCATGCCCAGGCTGTGACCTCATGGGGAATCTCAACTTCACAGTGCCTGGTCTGTGCCACTGGGTCTAGAGAGGTGGCCTTTCAGGAGGAGGTGATGAAGGTGAGCAAGCACATGTATTTGGAGAGATGAGAGGGAAAATTCTCCCTCTTTTTATTTCTAGCCCTGACTGTTTTGGGCTCATTTGTAAAAAGATACTGAAATCCCAACTAAACCGGATCAGGACGATGAATTTCAACCACGGCTTCTCACTGGTGGGGAAATTTCTGCTCACTGGCAGACAGTTCATGCTTCAAAGGGGCTGCCTTGACCCCAAGGAACTTGACCACAACCCCTCCTTGGCTTTTCCTCTGGGTCTGCTGGACCCTGTTGTTTGGAAGCACTGCATGCCCTGGGCAGGGAGGATGGAGCCCATGATTCCAGGACTTGTGAGCATGGATGGGGCTAGACCTTCCCCTTCCAGTACTTTATCCTGACGGAACCTACTGGGAGCTCCTGGGATGGGAACAGACCCTTCCCTCATTACCCTGTTTGAGGTAATGCACCAAAAAAAAAAAAAAAGGAAAAAGGAAATTGGAGAGATTAGGGTTTAAAGTTAGGACATCAGACTCTTTCCCCAATGTGCTCCAGGACATTCACAGCCTGTCCAAAAACAGAGAGGTGACAGCTCTACCCACCCTGGCAAGCCTGTTCCCCCACACCCCCCTGGCTTCATTGTTTACCTTTGTCCAGGACCGGCCCAAAGATGGCCAGGCTGTCATCGATGGTGGTGCAGTTCCAGCGGCGGCCCCGGAACTGGTGCTGGCACTCCTGGATGCCCAACTTCACCCCTTCAGCCACGCTGGGCATGATCTCAATGTAGTTGCGGCAGAAGCGGAGCTGCTTGGGGACGAGGCCGGGGATGGAGCCGCAGAGGATGGGCTGGGACCCCAGGGAGCTGTACTGCTGACCAAGTGCAAGGGACCTGCAAGGAACAAGGGATGGTGTGAGGGTTGGGGAACCAGCTGGCACGAGTGGTCCTGCCCCCACCACCATACCAGCCAAGATGAACCAATAGTTGAGGGAGACAAAGTACTGAAAAACAGGGACTTCTACAGAAAACAAGAGACTTCCTACTGACAAACTTTCACACCTGAAGACACCCTGGTCCTTTGTGGACACAGAGGGAGGGACTTAGGTCCCTGCATGGAGGCACCCAGAGCCATCCAGTGTACTCCCAAGTGTCCAAAACATCCCCATGGGGCTGTTGGATCTGACACAGGACCTGTAAGGAGCTGTATCTTGGGGAGCAACACCTGGAGGCTGGGGAGTCTGCTGGGGTGTCTCAGCTGTCAGAAGACACTGATGTGAGAGCTTTTGAACTGTGGACAAGGTGGGAAGTGTCCTGTCCAATGCTAAGTTCATCAGCAGTGGGATCACCATTTTCTGGAGAGGGGCTGCTCTGGGGTCAGGCACCTCAATGTGTCCCAGGCTGTTGTGACACCTCTGCAGGTTGTCCCAGCAGAGAATGAACCACCACCCTGATGGACATCAGCATCTAGTTGCAGCTGCGAGTTGGACAGATGTGCTGGTACATGCTGAAGGTCCTGCAGGGTAGATTTGAGAGGACCTTTCCCTACTGGTCCAAGGACCTGCCAATTGCCCAGCATTAAATATGTGGGTCAAACTCCTCATTTGGCCAGAAATTGTCACTGAAAGATGAAGACACATATTTGTTTAAAGAAGTACTGAGATACCTTGCCATTACACACAAACAAGGGTGGTCCTACAGCTACTGCCCTGCCTGGGATCCAGACCATCTTGCAGAACACGTGGTCACCTCTGCAAATGATCAGCCAGTTCTGTAACAGAGTGGATGTGAGGAACTCAACTGCTTCCAGAGCAGAAGTCTCACCATCCAGATACTGACACAGGCAAATATTAAAGAGCTTTGACTTCGTACGTCCATATTGCTCATGCCAGGGAGTCCACAGTTTGATACAGGACTTGAGGTCTTACCAGTGCTGAGTAGAGAGGAAGGATTTCCTCTCTCTACCTGCTGGCGATGCTTTTCCTTGGGCAGCGCTAATGGCTCTCTTTGCTGCTATGGCACATTGCTGCTTCATGTTCAAATTTTTGTCCACAAGCACCCCATGGTCTTTTTCTGTTGCTGCGTTGTGGGTGGTCGACCCCCCAGCCTTTATGGGTGCACGGGGTTGTTTCTCCCCACGTTATTTCTCCCCGGGTCCCTTGGTTGAATTTCATGATGTTCCTGTCTGCCCATTGCACAGCCTTTAGAGGTCCTCTCAAATGGCAGCTCAACCATCTGAGGCATCAACCACTTCTCTCAGTTTTGTTGTGTTTTTCCCTAACCTATCTGCCCACATCTGAAGATTGTGTGTGAGATAATAAAACATTTTGTAGTTCTTAGTTAATTCGGGTTGGGAGAAACCTCAGGAGGTCTTTAGTCCCACCTTCTGCTCAGAGCAGGGCCAGTTTCCAAGTCAGATTAGGTTTCTCAGGGCCCTGTCCTTCTACAAGCTGGAAATCTCCAAGGACAGAGATGCCAACACTTTCTGAGACCTGTGGTTGACCGTCCTTGTCCTGAACTGCTCTTCCAGCCTGGGGTCTTGGGCTGGGTGCTGAGTTGAGACCGGTTGGTTGAATTAATTGTACACTAATGATTTTAGAATGTAAAGGGAATCCCAGGGTACCTGCTAAGGAGAGACGTCTCTGCTGAAGACACTGAACAAGAAGATCTGACTCCCACCCTGCCCCAATGCTGTCTTCTACCACAGCTCCCTGCTAAACCATCTCTCAGCCCTGTTTGTCCTGCACCTCTCTGCCCACTTACCCACCAGTGGGGCAGCTCCCAAGACTTCAGGACCATAGCACTGCATGTGGTGTTCTGTCTCCATCTCCCCCGACCTTGGATGGGACACACAGAAGAGGAACAACCAGATATGGCTGGGAGACAACACAGCACACCAGGACTGGTTCCCAGAGCTGTTCTGTGCCTCCAGCTCCCGCCAAGTGCAATCTGATGTGGGGAGCTCAGCACTGCTGGGAAGACTCATCAGCTCCAAGCAACAGTAGTGAACAACCTTTATGTCGTTCTCCATCCAGCAAGGCCAGGAAAGTGGGGAAGAGGCAAGAGAGCATGTTGCTTTTCTCCAGACACCCACTCTTGTAGACAGACTCCAGTCTCAGGGGGTGGGACGCTGCGAGGTGCTGTCTCCTGCCAGGGTTTGCACAGTGGTGGAAGTGAAGTTCATGTTCAATGTCAGAGTTTACAAGGACATGCCAGCAGCAGCAGTTTCTCACAGCGGTGGTGGTGGAGGCTTAGCCTGGTGTGCTGGCTGTGGGCTCCACACCATGGCACGCAGGTTGAGTCTGCCGTAGCTCACCAGTATAAAACCTGGGCCAATTTTTTATCTGGATGAGCAGCTCAATCCCTCAGGTGGCCTGCAGAAACCAACAGTGGCCTGGAGGAAGTAAAACCTGGGACTTCCCATGAAGTCCTGAGGAACTCCTGGGAGAACCCATCCTCCCATTCAACCACAGTGTTGGTCAAATCTCTTCTTTAAACTCCTGAGCCATCTCACAACAGACTTCCCTGCCTGGAAGGCTGGACTGGACATGCGCAGTCAGTTTGGTCCATCTGCTTTGAGGCTGGAGTTTTGACCTGTTGTGTGGAAGGGTGGAGGCTGCTCTTGGTTGCACATGGTCACACACCCAGCTAGTGGAGTTTCTTACCCACATATGAAATACATCTGCTTTTGATGACCTGTTCCAAGCTTTTCCACCTTTTCCTTTTCTTCCTCTTTTGCCAGGTCACCATCATTCCTAAGGCTCTACTCCTAATTTTGCTTGCTGATGATTACTCAGAGCACCTTCTCGCCAGTCATTACCTAATTTTCAGTTTTGTTTTCATGTCGATGAACTTGCGGTTTCCCCACTGCTGATCCTACTTAGATGTAAAAAATTCTCATTCCTCTTGTCCCATCACCCCCATCTGCCCAGAAGTCCTGGGAGGGTACATGGGTCAGGGTGCTGTGGTTAAGGTGCTGCAGTTCTGCCCTGACCACCTGGGTCCCATGGACTGATGATCTCTCTATATAGTGGCTGAGAGGTGAAGATGAAACAAAACCTATTTGAAACCCAGATCTGAGATCCCAGGGGCACATCTTGGCTCTTTGTGGCTCTAACACAGAAATCACAGGAGCTCATGGGGAGAAAGTAGATGCACAAGGAGAGGAACTATCACAGGGTGGATTTGGGATAGACAGAGGACATGGACAAATTTTAAAGCACAAACTCCAAGGCTGGCAATGGCAGGAGCGACAGATGCCACACTGCCCTGTCTTTTCTTCCAGTGCTGGTGTCCATCCTTGCTGCCTGAGCCTATGTTTCTCCAGCTCCCACCACTCCAAATGGAAATAGCCACGTCGTACCCCTGCTCCACTGCCCCAGATTTACCCACAGAAGGCAACAGATACGTCAACTCACAAGCCAGACATTCCGCACACTCAAGGGCAGGAGCCTTAAAAGCCAGACAGCTCTGCTGGGCTGGGAGACTCCCTTTCATTGCTGTGTGTACAAGTGTGAGCAGACAGATGTGCACATAAAGGTAGGCTTTTGTGTGTGTGCATGTGAGTGCAGTGCACGACACAAGGAGCATGAGTGGCTATGGCAAACACATGGGAAATCCCTTTTCTCTTTCCCTGCTTAATCCCTTAAATCTCTCAGGAGTCCCGACACTGTCTGTCAGGCCAGTGACTCCTTTTGTTCCCGTCCAATAATGCCAGACAGAGCAGAGCCCTGGATCCAGTAGCCTCCAATTGACTCTCCGTGGATCCCATTGGTCTGGGATGAGCTTTTGAAGCCCTGGGAGTAAATGGTCTTGTGTCGATCCTCCTTCTGCAATTTCTGGTGGGTGCATGCCTGAAGAAGTGACTCATGTCTTTGCATTATCTGGGGGTGAAAGGTACTGTGCCCATGCCCACCTTCTCTACTTCATCCTTCCTACAGAGATGGCCAGAAAACTCATCTCTATTTGGGCCACTGGTTGGAAAGACACACGGCATCAAGAGAAATTAGACCTAGGAGAATTTGAAAGTAGAAGGATTTGGCCAAAACTGTGCCAAAACCAACAGGAGCTTTTAGGATGAACTCTGAGAAAGGCTTCCTGCCAGTGAGAGCAAAAGCTGATGGGACATTTCTTCTTTCCTCTCTGTGAGGGACTGGAAGCTGCATTGCTCAGAGCACGCAGGACTGGAATGCCTAGTGCAGCACAGGCTGGGTTTTACCAGCCAGAGACAAACCTTGGTGAGTCACTGTCCCTGTGGAGTGAGGGGCTTGAAAACCTCACTGGGGGTGATGTCCTGCTTGGCTGTTGTCTGGCAAGAAGGCAGATTCTTGGAAAGAGTTTTGTCCATCGTCTGTTCTGTGTGTAGGGCACGGTGAGGGCTGACCCAAAGGGTTTGCTCACACATGGTTCACATTTCAGTTTCAACCCCTCTCCTCTGCTCTGGGGAGACACCCCCCTCCCCCAGGTGCTGCCTCTAGCTCTGGGGCCACCAACAGCAGAAGGACATGGAGCGGGGCCAGAGGAGGCCCCGGAGATGCTGGGAGGGCTGGAGCCCCTCTGCTGGGAGGGCAGGCTGAGAGAGTTGGGGGGTTCAGCCTGGAGAAGAGAAGGCTCCGGGGAGACCTTGGAGCCCCTTCCAGTCCCTCAAGGGGCTCCAGGAGAGATGGGGAGGGACTCTGGATCAGGGAGGGGAGCCCTAGGAGGAGGGGGAAGGGTTTGACCCTGAAAGAGGGGAGATGGAGCTGAGATGTGGGGAAGAACTTGTTTGGTGTGAGGGTGGTGAGAGCCTGGCCCAGGTTGCCCAGAGAAGCTGTGGCTGCCCCATCCCTGGAGGGGTTCAAGGGCAGGTTGGAGGGGGCTTGGAGCAACCTGGTGTGGTGGGAGGTGTCCCTGCCCAGGGCAGGGGGGTGGAACTGGATGGTCTTTAAGGTCCCTTCCAACTCAAACCATTCTACAATTCTATGATTCTGTGAAAGTGAAGTGCCAGAAGGGGACCAGCTTTCTGGGAAACAATCTGGTATGATCACCTCTTTCTCTTTCTTCTGCAATCCCATAAACCTGTTGCCATCTTTAGTGAGTCCTGGGAGCCTAGCTGGATGGACAAGAACTTTTTGTTCCTGTCTCAGCCCTGGAAAATAACGACATTTGTGTGAGGAGTATACGACAGCCTCCAGTGAGCTCCCAAGTGGGGCAGCATCTGAGCTTGCTGTGACTGTGCTGTGGATTTGTACTTGAAATGCAGGGAGAAAAATTCTGGGAGGTGCTGCTAAGGGAGTGTTTTCTAGCCCTAAACTCAGCAGCTGAAAGTGGATCAATGAAGAGCAATTTTTCTTTTTCCCAGTGTATCAAGGACCCCACCAGCCCTGTGGCCAGATGGGCAGGAAAGCTCCGGGCCGTAGAGCTGCAGGTCTGCAAGGGAGCTTCTTGTGCCACGGAGCTGGACACTCCCTGCATTGCTGCTCTTCCGTGCCTCTCCTGAGGGACCTCCCACGTAAATGTATTCATGCTTTAGGGATCCCTGTTATGCCCTTGACAAAATTATTGGAAAGAGCTTATAGTTCATCCCTGGAGCCCCCATCACACCTGGAGATCCATGCAGAAATATCTGGCTATGAGCATTGCCCAGAGGATGCTGCTGGTGGTGGTGACTCCAGTGATGGAGGGTGGTCACAGCATCCGCCGTGACCATGGGACATGTAGGTTAGTAAGTACCATGTGCTCACAGACTCAGACTTCCTTTGGCTCCCTCCTGCCTGGAGCCAGAGCAGAGCTGTGCAAAGCTCCAGGGCTCTGCCATGCGAGTGCTGGGGGGTTACAGCACTGTCACCTTCTCCCTCTGTCTCAGCATTGATTAAATAGCAACTGCTCTTCCTAAATGCCTTGAGAGCCGTAGAATCATAGAGCTGCCGAGGTTGGAAGGGACCTTTCAGATCATCTAGTCCAACCATCAACCCAACACTGACAAAAATCATCACTAAACCATATCTCTGAGCACTACATCTACCCGCCTTTTAAATGCCTCCAGGGATGGTGACTCAACCCGTTCCCTGGACAGCCTGTTCCAAGGCTTAATAACCCTGGCTGACAACACTCCTTGAGGACTCCTTGCTAGAAAACAGGCTCTTTTAACCACGCTATTTTCTCCCACGGCAGCCCAGGGCACTGCAGCACAACGTTACAAGGCAAAGGTCCATGCTGCCTGTGCCCTCTGACACCTTGTTGATGTCCCATGTCAATCCCTGCAATTCTAGTAGCGTACCAGGAAAGCTACGCACCAGGAGGAGGAAACCAGGTCCCAGTTCACATCTCATTTGCCATCCGCTGTCTGGGAGAAAGCCTTTCTCTGCCTGGAGGGGGTTTTATTGTACTATTTTTAGACATATTTGGCATTTTGCAGTTCTGGGCCATGTTCTGCTTAAGGCAGACAGTAGTACAGGCTGGAACCCCGCTGTTTTATAGAGCTGAGTGGCCCAGAGGTGATACATTGAAATGCACATTGGGAGCCAGGTGTTCTCACGTTGGCTCTCTTTATTTAGTGCCATATCAGATCTTCCCAGCTCCCCCCAGTCTTGCCCTTTTCCTAGCAGAGGCAGCATCACACAAGTGCTGTCCAGGTAAGTAAAGGGCTGTGCAAAATCGTGCGCAGCGGTGCACGATTAGCACAAACCTTCCAGGAGAGCCAGACCCTGTTTGTTTCCTTATGGTACATTTTGAACTCTCTAACTCAGCCTAATGCAATGCTCAAAGTGTCTTTACCAAGTGTCAGACGTTCGTTTCAAGCTCAGAGATCACAAACCTCACCCCACCCCTGACAGAGGTGTCCTCATACGCGAACAAGTGCCTCCAGCTGCCAACTGTGTTCTGCTCCCTGGCCTTTGAGGGGGTATTACATCTGCTATAATATTCATATCTTTTAATTCTTGTGATTTGCTGACTGCAGCCCTTTGCGAACAGGGTAAGACACAAATTCTTGGGTTTGTCTGAAGATCAAGAGCAGCAAGAGGGAAATTTTTGCAAGTCAAAGCATGCAATACATATGCACATATGAGCCTGAGAAATGCCAGGTCTTGACGGAATAGGGAGAACAGACAAAAAGATGACAGAATTCAAACAAGGAACATTGCCATTTACCAGGGACCTGGACAGCTGTAATGAATTGCATGCCTTTGCTCATAAATCACCCACTATTTCATCTCTACTTAACGTGTCTTGAGTTTTGAACTTTTCTGTAGAGTGGGCACTTGTGTCCCTGGTGTGAGATATCACTGGTACTACAGACTCGCCACCAAACTTTGCAATCATTGGTGGGCTCTGCAAAACAGACAGAAATGTAATTTTTTTATAAAAACAAGGTTCAGCTGCCTGAGTATTAGAGGCTGATGCCCCAAACAAGGGTGAGTCCCATGGGCATGAGCATGGATGTGGAGGTTTTTTGTATTACTGCCCTGGAAAGTCTGTAGACTTTACATACCAGTGTGATGTGACCTCTTGAACAAGAGGGCTTTTTTGGTGTGTTTGAAAATTACCTCATTAAATAGTTTGCATGATCTGCACAAAATTCAGCAGCCCACAAGGCCAGATTCTGTCCAGTTAAGATTCTCTTTTAATTCAGTCACACCTAAGGGCTAGAAACCTTCCTAAAACCTTCACAAAGGCAAAAGTTCACCCAGGAATCACTCCCAAACCTGTGGCTGTTTAGAAATAGGTTAAACATCCCTCTGACAGCTCTCCCAGAGGGACAGCTCTCAACTCTCTCAACTCCTTAGGGTCCTGGCTGATTTTTATTTATTGTCTGTGCAGCCCAGTGGTGTCTCCGTCTATGTGCTGTGTCCTACCTACAGCTGCAGAGCCCTCTTCCAGCAGCCCGTTCTAGGAGGGGTTAATCCTTCCTCCATGCATGTGGGACAGAGAGACATTCCCAGTGGTGGGGCAGTGCCCCACAGGAGGATTTAGATCCAATCCCTTGCCATGGGCAAGGACACCTTCCATTACACCAGGTTGAGTAATGTGAATTATTTCCAGAAGAACACAAGGAGAAAACACTTAATGAAATGATCCCCTGATCAGTGTCCGAGGGTTGGACATCTTGTACCCTGCCGTTAATCCCAGGTGAAGGGAGAGGTGCCGTTAGTGCTTGTGCTTTTGTTTTGAGGTAGCAGAATGATGATTTCTCAGGTATTGCTAAAAAGTGAATGCTACGAAGGAATGATGAAGAGAAGGCTGCTTGGGTTTGAGAAATTAGAGGGAGGGGCTGATGTTTTATTTTAGCCTCCAACCAACACTGATGTTGAAGTAGCTATTGCAACACATCCCAGGCTATATCTACATTAGGTCAAACCAAGAGCCCTATATCTGCACAGAGGAGAAATTGTTATTTGTAAACAAAGATTTTTTTCACGTTGTCTGGATTCCAAATGGTCTGGTTATTCTGGAGTGATAACCTCATTTCCCTGTGACCTACCACTGGACTGTACTGCAGGGAAGGAGGCAGCAGAGCTCAATAAAGCCATTTTTACAGATGATGGTTTAAGGGCCTCTCAAAGTGGGGCCAAAGTATGATTATTTTGGTCAAAAAGGATTTGCTAGCCCTCTGGCAGCTCCCTGTGACTCTTGCTGTGTGCAGCCAGTGAGCGAGTTGGTGATGAAGTCTGTAGCAGTTGATCCACCCTGAATTCACCGCTGGGCTTGCTGTGAGCAGGTTTCCACCCTCCCCATCAGCTGTGCTATTTGGAAATGATGTCAAAATAATGAAATACCTTCTACAAGAGGTGGAGGGATCAAGTCCTGCTAAGTATGAAGAGCTGTCAAATCACACAGAGACACCAGTGAAGTGGTGACTGTGACCTCCTGATGGTACGTTCAATGGGAAACTGAAGCTGGGAAAGCCTGGGCTCCAGGACACCAGGTCAAGCCCCTGAGATCTGCTGAGAAGACAGAAGAGGACAAACTCTCAGACTGGTCTGGGTCCTAGGAGCTACTGCCACTTCTTGGGAAGTGATGCAGGGCATAATGGATGGGAAAGAGTCATTGTAAGCAACACTTGTATCCCCAAAATTGCCCAAGGTCACCTGAGGCTGGCAGTTCAAGCAGACAAGGTAAGGACAGGACTGGGCAGGCAGCAGCCTCCAAAGACAGATGGGGAGTGCAATTCTTCTGACCAGACATGGGGTCTGCCTGAATGAAGGGGGCTGAATACCAGGCCCGACTGCAGACAGGCAAAGTCTGGGGGGACAGAGTGCCCTTCCTTCCCGAACTGGTCGAGTGGCCATCTGGAAAGTCCTCACTAAATTATCTCCTCCTCAAATCTGTTGGAAAAAGGAAGGAGTAAGGTCCTGCCAAAGGCCCTGTGTTGACCACTCAAAGCTGAATGGGGGATCTCAGCCCCATGGCTTGGTTCCTGATGCCGATGCCAGGGCTGGCCAGGCCAACCTCCCGGGAGCAGAGGAGCAAATTTCTCCCAACATTCCTAAGATGGGGGTCCCCAGTGGTTTCCGAAGGGCTAACAAACGTTGTCACAGATTATTGCTAACTGGGCACTGAAGGGGAGTGGTGAGTCTGGCAGAGACACTGCAGCAGGAAAATGAAGTGCCAGAGTGGATGGATGGCAGGGAAGGCAAGAAGAGGCTTGTCCTGTAGACAGACTGGCAGAGGCTGGATTACTTTAAGCTCTGAGTGTTTAATCCCAGAGAGACATGAATGGGAAGGAGGTTAATGGGTGCAGTGATATGGCAACAAGGGAAAGTCAGAGGAGGAGGAAGCCAGGATGAGGCTGAAGGAAGCACGAGGGGGAGTGTTGGAAGGAGGCAGCTGTGGAGGAGGTTGCCCTGCTCAGTGCGGGTGGGCCTCTGTGAGTGTCTACACTCAGGGGAATATTAGCCATCATTTTGTGTAGTTCTCATTCTATGATTTCAACCATTAAAAAAATTGCCAATGGATGCCTAGTAACAACAGTGCATCCCTACTAAAGAGGACCATCCTCTTTGTGTTTTATCTTCTTCCTCCACTCTAAAAAAAAGTCATTATTGTCAGTGGGATGTGGTTTCACTCATTCCCTTTATAAAGTGCGTCTAAATTCTGCAGGTTTAATGAATCTTATGTTCATATAAGGGTGTCAGGGAGATGCATCACTTAAGACCCAAACATTCATTCAGGGCTTATATCATGCAATGGTTTCTTGGCTGAAAGAAAGAGTTACACATGGATAGTGTGGTCAGTTTATTCAATGTCTAAACCCCAAACGTGTTTTTTTCCATCTCCCACTGACCTACCAAATAATCTGCATCATATTTACCAAATATGATCAAATGCATCTTGATGGTCAGGGGTTGAGAGACTGTGGTGTGCCAGGAGAGGGGGAGGGAGCTGGGCTTGTTTAGGATGCAGGAAAGGAGGTTGAGGGGTGTCTAACAACAATGTACAACTACTTGTGGGGCAGTGGCAAATGTGATGGAGCCAAACTCTTCTTAGTTGAACCAGATGATATAACAAGGGGCAACAACTAGAACTGAGGCTTGAGAGTTCAGGTTGGATATTAAGAAAAATTCTCTTTCCAGGAGCCCAGCAAAGTGTGTGTGTATGTCTCCACCCATGGGAGTTCGTGGGGGTCAGCTGGAAAAAGCCCCTGCTGCCCTGGGGTGGTGCTGGAGATGGCTCTGCTCCAGGGGAGGTGGGACTACAGGTCTCTAAATGTTCATTTCCCACCAGCACTGCTGTGACTTGGTGTAACAGGCTCTGGTTTTGGGGCAGAAGGGGAAGCATCCATCCCCTCGGTGGCATGACCACCAGTGCTGGCAGTGATGCTGGCAAAGGCTGCATGAAGCTGATGGACAACGCCAAAATAATACAGCGTGATCATCCTTTGGGTCAGCATTTCAGTGATACCTGCCCGTTCCCTGTGTTTGCTGCCAAGGTAAACTATCAGGCTGCACGGTGACAAGGAGAAAGCAGCCTCAGCTTTACACATGCAGGAGAGCTGTTGCTGGTTGGACACAGCAAATTCACATGTGAGCCCATTTGCAGGGACTTGTTCATGTCTTGTGCCCTCGGATGGGCTGGAGCTGGTGACCCTCATCTGTGAGAAGCACCCTTCTTCAGACAGGACTGTGGAAAATTAACAGCCAGCTCTGAAATACGCAGGACACTGCAATTAACCTGGGTGCGTCTGAACTTCAGTGCTGCCATTCGTGCACCGCATGGTCTGCCTGGCAGGGACAGTGAGGTCTGTGGGCCCTGGGAAGGATAAGTGCCTCACAGCGATTGCTACTGGGAGAGCTGAAGTTCTTTGATGTCAAAGTTTTTAGGGAAATGCAAATACTGCCAGTACAAACAGGTCCAGACAGAGACCAGAAGTGGCATCGGCAGGTGAAGGATCATCTGGGTGCAAGAGCCAGCACATGTTGAGCGCTGTTACCCAGCATCAGAGTTTCAGAAAACATTGATTTCTTTAGCTTTCTTCCTAACCTGAGTGTGGCAATGAACTGACAGGACCTCCTGTTCTCCCTGGCACCGGAACTGGGTTCACTTCTCCACTTTAAACTCCAGGTGGCTGTTCCCAGACTTTCTGATGGAGAAAAGCAGGCACTGGTGGGGCACAGCTAATCTAGTCCATGTAGAGTTACTGTAGAGGAGAGGTATCACACACCAGAAATGCTCCATTGACTCCACACAGAATTAGGGAAGGACTTCTCAAATTAGGTCAGATGAACCTGCCCTTGACTCACAGACATGGGCTTTACTGGGTGAAGGCCAACTACAGAGATCTATGACCAAGGGCAGACCTCCAAGGGCAGACCTCCAAGGGCTGACCAAAGGCAGAAGGTTTGGGGTGAGATTTTTGCCACGTGAACTGAGTTCAATCTTGTTGGTTTATTCCATATTTTTTTTCTTATCTCCTTTTGTCCTGAGGATTGGGAGCTGCCCTCCTATGTGTGATCTTGCCACTCATCACCCACACCTCTGCGTCCGCTCTGCACTATTCGGTGCAGTTTTCACAGTGCAGGTTGCAGCTGGGCTGGAATAAACTGGAATAGGGTGTCTCACCTGCTCTCCTGACCAAAGCCCCAGGTGTTCCACTGACTCGAGTTTTGGTTTTGCTGAGTTTGCGTTCTGATGATTTAGCAAGTCAAATTGGTTACGGCTTTGATCAAAAAAGGTGCCAGACCTGAGACAAGTGATGGGTGGGGGAGTGCTTGGCAGGGAGGACCAGGGAAGAGAGATGGAGCAGCAGGTCTGTCCCCTTCTGAGAGGGGTGAATTGTTTGGCTTGGCTGCTGGTACCTTCTCTCTAGGTGGAAGTCAGCTGAGTTTGGCTGGAAAAATGCAAAACCCTTAGAGGACACCTAATCTGAACTTCAGTGTTCATCTCTTAGGTACTGCAATTGCATTTTGAATGTGGGAAGCTCAGGAATACCTATTGAAAAGGAAAAAGATGGTGAAGGGTGCTGAAGGATAAAGTTCTTCAAGAATGACCTTGTTGGTGGTCACCACCTGGCTGTGACTGCCCATCTGCTTTCTGTGGCACCCCACTGTCCCCCTGCCATGACAGCACCTCTCTTTTCCCCCAGTACCAAGGCAGGAGTTAGGATGAACTGAGACGGGAAGTGGCCAGTTCCAAGATGACTCTTGAGCCAGAAACAGGCTCTAAGGCATCGTGACACCTTGGCACTGACCAAACCCATGGGCAGCAGCCCAAGGACACTGCTGGCAGAGCAGCTTTCACACAAGGACACCCTTTTTGTCTGTTGGTGTAAGGGCATCTGCTCAAGACTGTAGTGTAAATGTACTATGGGGGCACATCAAAGTCTGATCAGAAATGTGACTTCTCCGAGGGCAGACGGCTCATGCAGCAGCCACGCAGCGCGTTAATGAAGCTCATGAAGGCTGTGAGTCATCGCCTTCTACAATGGTATCTCCATGAGAATGCAACCACCTCCTTTGACATTCAGCTACGTTAAATAAGACATCCAAGGGGGAAGAGGACAGTGTCATGTTTATGAAATTGGATTACTCAGCTCCCAGGCTCTGAGGGTTGCCTACAGCTTCCCTCCTGGACACATTAAGGATGGTTTTGTGCTTCTGTTGCCTTCATCGAGTTCTGGGCAGGCCTGTGCTCTCTTACCCAGTCAAGAGCACATGATGCTGCAGCCATTACTGCAGAAACTGGAGTGGTTTAAGCCTCCTCCTTGTTGTAAATAGGATGTTAAACATGGAAAGGGGACAAAAGAGCAATGGCAGCGAGCTGAGGCAGTGGCTTATGTTGACAGTTTGATTAGTCTATTGGAAAGACTTCTGAGAGATTATTTAGTTACAGTGAGAAGAAGGGGAAGATTAAGACTTTCTGTCCAGCAGAAGAGGGCAAGACAATGGCTGGTGAGTGGGAATTCAGACCAGCAAAATGCAAAGGCACAAGTTTCAAAGAAAAAGACAAATGTCCAACACTTGTTGCAGAGTCTCTTAACACCAAGTGTCTTCAAATCCAGCCCGTGCTTTTCTGAAAAGAACTGTTTGAGCCAATACAAATGAATTCCTCACCCTTGGGGTAAAAGGATCAAGCTCAGTGGTCGCAGTACACAGCCCTGCCTGGCTTTGCAAGGAGGATTTTTTTCCCCCTTTTCCTCTGGGTTCCTGAAGAGGGAGAGCACATATGGTCTGTGCCTTGCTGTGATTTCTGCCACAATGGTTCTCTGTGCATATCAATAGTGGCTGCACCGACAGAGGCAGCAAAAGGAGGAGAATGTGCTGGGGCAGCATTCGAGGAGTTTGGATCTGGCTGTAGGGTAAGGGGTCGGGGGGGATGGACTTCTGGGAAATCAATATTCCCTATTTCCTCTCTAAACTAAGGTTAACTCCTCCATCAACATTCGTTAAGGTGCTTTTCAATTATCAGGTGATACAAATGGAAGGACATAAGAGTATTGTATATAACATGTTTAAGCCAACTCAGTAATTTGAAATAACATTACCATAACTGCAGGCCATGCACAAATCCCAGAGTCCAGGGATCCTCCAGTGCAGGGATGGAGGAAGAATACTGGGTTCCCCAAAATGGCTGTGCTGAACACCCTCCCAGTGCAATGGTGTGTGATGCTGAAGTATTGCCCTTAAGTTCAAAGAGCACTGAGGAAACTTCCTCTGTCCCCTGCAGGTGATTGTTTTCTTTGGTGGATCTGCTCTGTTCCTTTCTGACCCAAACAAGCTTCATAAAAAAATTAGCTTTGAACATTTTTGAAGTGCTCTGGCTGCAGTTCATGTCACAGAAGCATCCACAGTCTGCAAATACCGGTGGAAACCTGGGAGCTGCTCCCACCAGCCCAGGCAACTGGGTAGTTCCCTCCCATGCCCTGCGGAGTCAATCTTAGCACCTTTTTCAGGGTTCTAGCACCTTTTTTCAGAGTCTCAGCTGGGTTTCAAGTCCTGATGGCTCAAGAGCAGACACAATCTCTGCTACAGGGCCCAGAGCAACCCTGCATGTCAAGATGGGCCAGTAACCTCTTCAGCAGCTCTAAGTGCAGTGTCCCTGGACCAAACCTGGATCAGTTTATTAATCTGTGAGAGGCTTCCTGTGTACCCTCTGCCTCCTTCAGTTCCCCATCCTTACCAGAGATAATTTGTTCTGGAGGCAGAACCCCTGTTAGGCATTTCCAAAACTCTATGTGTGCTACTAGCATGGATCTTGCCCTGCACACTCTGTTTGCTCAGCTGCTTTCATATTTCTCCCAGGTAGGCTAAGTCCTTTGTATAGGACGTTGATGTCCCTTGGATCAGGACTTTGGGTGTCTCCTCTTAGCTCATGTGGATCATTGTGGAGCATGGAGCCAGGAGAGCATGGAGCCAGGAGAACATGGCTGTGAGTAACCTTGGCTCTCATAAGAGCAATCCAGACACCTGTGTGTGCTGCAACAGCAGCTTATCACTGATGTTGGTGTAGATCTAAGGAAGATCCACATTTTTTTTGGATATCCTGTCAGAGAAGCAGACATTTCTCAGAAAAGGATGGAGAGCACCAGGCACCATGACTGAGAAAGGACTATGGCAAAATCACATCATGGGCAGGAAGTCCTACAACTTGTACTAGATTCCTGTTGCATTTTGTGGGGTGAGGAGAGTCCTAAGTAAAAGAAAATGCACACCTGATCCTCAGGAATGCTCCTCATCGTACAAACACAATCTCTTTCTCTAGTCACACAGAATTACTCAGTAGCCAACATCATTCCAGTTTTTCAAAAGTGTGTTGGTTCTTGCGGGGGTCTGGCACCAAGAAGCACGAGCGGTGGTCTAAATGTAGTTGGAAATCTAAGTTGACCCTCAAAGTGCTATCTATCACAGTTAAAGAACTAATGAAATTCAGATGCTTGTGTCAAGCACAGAAGGAAGAGACGGAAGAAAGATAAAGATATTGTCTGGTTGTTAAAGGACTTGCATGCAGGAATTTTAATCACACAGCATAAGAAGAAGATAACGCTCTCACTGCCAGCAGCTCTTTTTGGAGGTAGAATTAATGTGTTGCTGGACATCGCAGAGTCATAAGAAGAGAGGAGGATGGGTAGTGAACTGGAAAAAGCAAGAAAAACCAAGGCTGGAAGAAGGTGGTTATAAAACCATTCAGGCTATCAACATTAATTAATATTAATTTCTCTGTGACAATGAGATATTTTAAAGTTGTACCTGTATATACAGTAGGACTGTCGGATTATAACTCCATTTGGAAAATGGCTTAAAAATGACCTCCAGAGAAGAATACTAAAACATCTAGAGAATCATAGAATCATGGAATAGTTTGAGCTGGAAGGGACCTTAAAGACCATCCAGTCCCACCCTCTGCCCTGGGCAGGGACACCTCCCACCAGCCCAGGTGGCTCCAAGCCCCCTCCAACCTGGCCTTGAACCCCTCCAGGGATGGGGCAGCCACAGCTTCTCTGGGCAACCTGGGCCAGGCTCTCACCACCCTCACAGCAAAGAAGTTCTTCCCCAGATCTCATCTAAATCTCTCCTCTTCTAGTTTGAAACCATCCCCCCCTCATCCTATTACTACATGAACTTGTAAAAAGTCCCTCTCCAGCTTTTTGTAGGAATTCTGAATTAACAGATTAGAAGAAACAATTGGGACCTGTTCTCTGACTGTTACAATGCAATTTAAGAACTTCCCATCCCCCCTCAGCTTGAGGCCTACAACTTGTATTTGGTTAAAACAACAGATAGGAATATTTCTCAAATTAAAAGGTGGATGCTGGACCACCTGAATTGGAGCAGGACAACCATCAACACTAGACTAGGTTTTAAGAAGCCAAATTTTGTAAATCTCCAAGGGTGAAGATCGCCCATGTCCACAAGAACTTTTCCCAGGACTGTGCCACCTCCTTCAGAAAAGAGCATTTCCTAATGGTCAGCCTGAATCTCTGAATAAATGTAGATTTGGTGTCTTTACTTGTCTTCTACTTATTTTCCAGTATATAGTATATTCCCGTGTTCCTAAGGAATTTGATTAGGCACTGCTATAGATTTTTTTACGTCAGAGGACATTTCTGTTTGGGAGTCCTCCCTGCTCATCCACTGAAGGCTGTAGAACTGCTGAGAAATAGCACTTTTCAGTGCTGGTCTCTAAGTCTATATTCATGCTGCTAAATGCACTTCAAGTGTTTTAGGTTTGTCACATTTCTGCTGGTCATGAGCAACCCCCTCTAAGATGCAGCTGGCTCTGTGTTCTCCCATGTGATGGTCCAAAATATGGGCACATTGCTTCTTGCAAACATGGAAAAAAACTGGCATACCAATAGCACCCGCTTCAGCAGCTAGATATGGGCAACAATACCTTCAGCTGTAGAAGGTACTGGAGAAAATTCTCTTGGAAGTCCTGCCCAGGCACATTAAGGACTAGAGGGTGATTTGAAACAGCCAGCATGGATTTACCAAAAGCAAATTGTACCTGACCAATCCGATAGCTCTCTGTGATGAGATGACTGGCTCTGTGGTAAGGGTAGAGCAGTGGATGTTATTTACCTCAGCTTTAGCAAGACCTTTGAGATTATCTTCCACAGTATCTCTGTGGAAAAACAGATGAAATATGTACTAGAGAGATGGACTGAAAGGTGGGTGGACCACTGGTCTGAAAAGCTCAGTCAATGGCTCAAAGTCTAAGTGGCAGCTGGTTGTGATGGGCTGGAGGGCAGGGCAGGTATTCAGAAAGAATTTCCTCAGCAGGCTGACAAATGTTTTGGTGGCAACCTCATGAACCTCAACAAAAGCAAATGCAAAGTCCTGCTTCTGGGGTGGGACAGCCCCTCGCACCAGGACAGGTTGAGGGCTGACTTGCTAGAACACAGCTTTGCAGAAAAGGACTAGAGGATCCTGGAGGGACCACAACAGGAGTCCCTTGTGTCCATGCAGAAAAAAAGGTCAACTGCATCCTGGGGCTGCATTAGCGAGACAGGAACTAGAACATTGAGGGATGTGATTCTTCCCCTCTACTCAGCACTTGTGAGACCGCATGTGGAATCCCAGGTCCAGTTTGGGGCTCCCTAGGACAGGCATGACAGGGACACACAAGTGGTCCAGTGGAGACCACCATAATGGTCAGGGGGCTGCTTTGAGTAGGCCCTCCAGATAAGAGACCGACAGATGATCCTTTCAAGTTAATTATTCTATGATATGATAATTCAATGAGCACTGCACAAGCCTAGTTTGCTCAGCCACTCAGAGTGGGTCTGTGAAGTTCATAGTGGTGGATGTTTTTCTCCAAACTGTAGATGTCTAAAAGCTAGTTGTCAAAATTGCAGCTGGTTGTGCTGTGTCCTCCTCCAGTCAATAGAGGAGAACAGGCACCAATCGGAGGCTACTTCCCATTGCATTCCATGAAAAGTACCTGAGACTGGAGGTTGACCCACCTGCATTGATGCTTCATTGATCAATTTACACTGAAAAGGTGGCTGGCTTGGGGAGCTAACCTATAGATGTCCCCATCATGGCCATCTCCACCTAAGTTAGTCACTCAGGCTCCCTTAGTAACAAATAGAGAAAATTATGCACTCTTAGAACATGATCCACTGGCCTGTTTTACCTGTTTACCTCTGGATGAACTTTTCTGGACTGCGGTCCAGACATGTGGTCTAGACACTCATTTTAAATTGTGCCTACACATCTGTCTCAGGTGGCACTTACTGACTTTTCATCCCCACCAGGGTCGGATGAGGCTGCAAGCACAAACCATGAAGAGAGCGTTATCTTTTTAAAAGGTAAGCAGGAAAAAACAACGTGTTAGAAAAGCCACAGAGAGGTTTCTCACACAAGCCAGCACAGGAACATGGACCTTATCCTTAGAGATGCCCTGTGAAAGCCAGAAACCTGCCCACTATTTACAGAGCAATTCAGAAAAGCTGTTTTGGAAGCCTAGGATGTCATGGACTGTGATATTTATTTCTCATTGCTCAGGAAATATTTGACTAAAACAGAAATAACGATGCTCAGTGAACAGACTCACCCAGGGGTCAGCTGGGTCCCACTATTCATGGTACCTCTATCAGTACCACTGCAGAACCTCTGTCTCTGCACACACAAAAGCTTGAATGACATAGGTAAGTGAAGTGGCATTGACCTTCTGGGCAACAAGGGACTTTTCTGTTTAAGCTGAGAACAGATTCAGGGGATGAGACATGGAATGGATGGAGTTAAAGGAGTCCAGCAGATGAGCATTTGGCCCTGCCTTGCAATCCTAAATGTGTGGGCAGGTAAGAGGACTAAAGAATATTTAAATGATCTCCTCATTGGCCTTTGTGGGCTGCGAATCTTCCGTACAGCTGATGGAGGAGCAAAGATGTTTTGAGATTGGAGCACCTGACATACAAGGAGAGGCTGTGAGAGATGGGACTGAGTAGTCAGGAGAAAAGAAAGCCCTGGAGAGATCTTGTCAATGTGTATAAATAACTGGTGGGAGAGAGCAGAGAAGATGCAGCCAGACTCCTCCAAGCGGTGTCCAGGACAAGGGACAATGAGAACACACTGAAACACATGGAATTCTGTCTGAACATATGAAAAAACTCCTTTTTCGTGTGAGGGTGGCTGAACACCGGAACAGGTTACCTAGAGAGCTTGTGGAGACTTCATCCTTGGAGATAGTCATAGCCCAACAGGACACAGACCTGGGCAACCAGGCTCCATTTGACCCTGCTTTGAGCAGGCTGGTTGAGCCAGATGATCTCCAGAGGTCACCTCCAACCTCAGCTATTCCTTGATTCTGTGACTAAATATTTAGGTTCTTTGGCAACACACCATGGATTTAATGCTGAAGGACCAAAAGCTTGTGGGGCTTTTGGGGTAGATCTGACTGGTATACATTTGGGATTCATTACACTATGAGGGGAGGATGGAGACACTTGTGGTGGGATGACGGGGGGGACGAGTGTAAAGAGGAAAAGGATGTACTAGATGGTTTGAATGCCATTGCTACAAGGACAATGACTCTTGCAACCGTTCCTACCCGTTTGAGTTTTCTTAGACAGTTGGGAGCTGGAATTGTCAACTGTCTGTCCAGTGCCAGCATAACTGCTAGGTCAGTCCTTCTCGCCCCCCCCCATCTCTCAATTCTCCTCTTTCCTTCCTGTGTCCTCCCCAGTCAGTACTGAGATGGGAATTCTCAAACTTCCTAGGCTTGTGCTTTTTTAACACCTGGCCTGGAAGGCCTCATTTCCAGTTTGGGTACTATCACCCAGCATCACCTGTTGAAAATCCAGCCCTAAAAACCATTCTCTTTCTGACGGGAGAATGTCACATCCCAAATATATCGTCTGTTTACACTGCCTTCGCTCAGTCACAGCTTTCTTCCTCCGTAAACCTCCTACTCCTGGACTTCCCTTCTCTTTGATCTGTTACTTATTGCAACCCTCTTGCCTCCTACTGTAGTCTTAACTATCCCTCTTCTCATGTCACCTACACCTCTGCTTTACTGTTCCCATACATCCCTTCCCCTCCTCTGCCTCTGAGATCTATTTCAGGTTACTGAAAGGTTTCTTTCTACCTGCTGGTGTTCATCCATCTCTTCCTGGTTGTGTCCTGAGCCATGTCCCCTCCCTTTAAACCTCCAACTGTCTCCCCAGCTCTGTTTTTCTCTCCGAAGTCTTTTGATGTACTTTATTCTCAGCTGCCCTGCCCACATCCTTGAAGGAACAGCCTGGCCCCATGTCCTTTGCTACTGTCAACCCTCTTTGCAGTCTCCATATTGCCTTTGCTCCCTTGAAGCCAGGCTTTTTCTGCATGATCCTGACCTCCACATCCATCATGCTAGGTGCTTCCACGCTGTTCTTGTGGTCCTTTCTCCTTATTGTTGGGTGACTGCTGCTTCCTTCCCAGACCTACTTCTGCTTTCTGATCTGGGCAACTCTGAGCCCTGGCAAAGGCCAATTCCAGCCCCACTGGTGGGGCAATTGGCTTTCACCCCCTGCTTGACCATGAGGTGACTGAACAGGCAGCAAGAGGCACAATTAGCCCGCCCTAAATCTTGTGTAACTTCCTGAGGTTATTGCCTCAGCTGACCCAATCAGCCGATGTTCCCATTTGCATATGTTTTTCATATTACTCCACTAACCAGGCTCTGGTGATGGTGACTGTGCTTCCTGCCTGGCCCTAGAAGCACCTTCCTTACTGCAGTGGAAGAGCAAGACAGAGCACGACAGGAGGGGTGTGCAGAGTGGGGTCATTGCTGCAACACTGGTGGCCTTGGAGCCTGCTGGTGACAGGAGTGATGGCCAGGGAGGGGTTGGGGACAGGACCCGAGTCCTCCTCAGGTCAGAACTGGGTGTGATGCACAGTCCAGCTGAGATCTCAGGCCCTCAAGTGGCCTCGTGGAGGTGTCTCTCCCAGCCCAGCCACTGAAGGGAGCTCTGTTGAATCCCCTCTCGCTCAGTTTGTGGGATGTCCCAGCCCGAGAGCGGGGAGCGGGGTCAGACCCCAGCCATTCGCCTGCACCGAGACTGGTTCCCTTCAGTGTCAGAAGCACTTTGCCTGCAGAGTCCCCACAACAAAGGGCTTCAAAACAGAGCAAGCAGATCCCTCTCGTTTACTATAATTTCCCCTTGTCTGAGCACAGCGTTGAGCGAATAGATCTGCCGTTGCATCCCTTGCATTATCTCTCTGCCCACTGGCGTGTGGATTAGTGTTGCTGCAGCAACAGCACTTTTGTAAGGGGAGCCCATTCTGGGAGAGCTGCTCCAGTTTGGGTGACTCAGGGCTCTGTCATGGGCTTGAAAGTGATTTGGCATCTGCCTCCACCCCTTTGTCTTGGCATCGCACACAGTTGGGCTCTGACTTATTTGCCAGCAAATGCTGGAAGGATGGGGGGGCAGGGCTTGGGAGCTGAGTCTGCTTCTCTTCCTAACGAACGCAGCCTGAATAAAGTTGCTGACAAGGGTGTGTGTCCAGGAACGGGGCTCCTTTATTGTTTCTTGTATCAGATATAAATGTTATGTTCAGTAATGCCTGGTCAAAGCAATGCCACTCTCAGTTTAGAGAACACAATCAAGTGATTTGCCATGGGAGAGAATTCTGCAGGGACTGTGATAATATTATTCGCCCAGGAATTTACATAAATGCATATGATTTGCATATGCAAATGGAGGCTTCCAGGCTGTGACCGCAATAAACACAGCAAGATTTTCAGCACTGCAAAACCTTTCCTCTGGAGAGAGAGAGAGAGAGACACGCTGAGATTTGTTGAGAGACTTGCTCGCTCCAAACTGGCGAGTCCTGGCAGGGCTGCAGATGTGCATACGCCCCTCCGTGTGACCAAGGCCACCTCATTTATTGGTGCTGCTGCCCATTCGCCAGCCCTCCCACTACCTGTCCTGCCTGTGAGGTGTTCCCAGTAAATGGATAACCTACCACTCGGGTTCGCCCTTCTTTCCTGGCTCCTTCCCCAAGGCTGGCTATGACGGAGGGAAATACTTCCCATCAGGAAGGAGGTGATGGGACACTCATTCCAGAATGGATCATCGCAGAAATGGAGGGAGGGAAAGGAGATCTTTCCACTCAGAGATGCTTGTCATCCCCCGTTGGTCAGCCAAGAGCTCTCCACATGCCTCCAGTTGGGTGTGTCACATTGGAGAGACACTTGGCAAGATCTAAATTCAATAAGTGGTTAGTGCCAACTGCCTGGAAATCACTCACTGTGAACCACCAACTTTGGCACTGAAAAACACCTGTGCAGTGCTCAGATATTATGGGACCATCCAGTTGAACATTGTGGGTAAGAATTACTACACCCTGTCCCATAATTGTGATCTAAGATGGATGCCTGGGTTGCCTTTCTTTGGAGAATCCTTCACTGTGCCTGGAGACCAGGACTAAAGATGACAGGGGTGATTCTGCTCCTATAAACAGCCTGAGGTTACTCCAAAAAGGACATACCCTGGCTAAGGAGGAGACAGTGTGTGCCATGGTCTTGCACTGGGCTTGGCTCTGCCCACCCTGGGCGCTATAGCTGAGGCTGAGACACCTAGTCCTGTCTTATCTGGATGAACTTGATCTGAAAGTGTCTTATGTCAGATACAAAACAGAAAAGCTGAATTGAATCTTCTGGAAAACAAATCTAGAACTAGTCCTGGTGGTTTTTTGTGGTGAAAAATTGTGGATTCACGGATTTGACAGAGTTGGAAGGGACCTCTAGAGACCATCTAGTCCAACTCCCCTGCTAAGCAGGATTGCCTAGAGCACATTACTCAGGACTACATTAAGGTGAGGCTTGAAAATCTCCAGAGAAGGGAACTCCATGACCTCATTATGCCTCTGCCATCCTCTTTCCACGGAAAGCAAAGCAGCACCCTTTGGAGAGAAGGGGTACTGGGCTCCAAAAAGATGTGAGACACAAACTGCCATGAATATTGCAGAAAATACTGAAGCATTTGACACGCTGGGTCTGCTCCAAAGGTCAGTGTAGCCAGTGTTCTGCCTCCTTCACAAGTAATCTCAGCTATGGAGGGAAACACCATGAGAAACAAGGAAAGGGTAAAAGATCACTTTGCCCAGTGTTTGCAGGTTCCAGCAGTGGTGGGATGTGGGATTTCCCAAGTTGAAGCTGAGCTCCGGATTCTCATGCCTAAGGGCTACCGATGGAGTGATCCTCAGCCATTTTCTCCAATCCACTTCTCACCCCATGGAATATGTAGCCTCCACAGTGCATCCTGAGAACAAGTTCCACAATCTAATTCCACACTTCTCTCAATTTTAAACCCAGGACCAATAATTTCACTGGGGAGCAGCATCAAGTCTTTGAACAAATTAAACAGGAGATAGCACTTGTGATAGCCTTGGGACAGTCCAGACAAGAGAAGATATGAGATGTGTACTTTATACCCTAGAAATGAAAAAGAGATATTAGTGACATATGAAGGGGTTTGAGCCACAGCTGAAGCACAGCTCCTCTTGGTACCTCAAGTGTCAGTGCTGGGCTGGATGTTCAAAGGGAAGGTCCCCTCTATGCATCATGCAACTGACGCCACATGAAGTAGATCACACTGATCATGGGCTTGAATGGAAAATCCAGATGATCCAGGAATCCTGGAAGTTATCGTGGACTGCCCCTGTCCTATGAAGTCAGGCTGAGATAGTTGGGATTGTTCAACCTGGAGAAGAGAGGACTCTGGGGAGACCTTAAATCTCCTTCCAGTCCCTAAAGGGGCTCCAGAAAAGCTGTGGAGGGACTCCTGATCAGGGAGGGGAGCAATAGGATCAGGGGAAAGGGTTTCAAACTGAAAGAGGGGAGATTGAGATGCGATCTCAGGAAGAAATTTTTGCTGTGAGGGTGGTGAGAGCCTGGTCCAGGTTGCCCAGAGAAGCTGTGGCTGCCCCATCCCTGGAGGGGTTCAAGGCCAGGTTGGAGGGGGCTTGGAGCCACCTGGGCTGGTGGGAGGTGTCCCTGCCCAGGGCAGGGGGTGGCACTGGATGGTCTTTAAGGTCCCTTCCAAACCAAAACTTCCTATGATTCTATGATCCTATGATCCTATGACTGGCCATAAGGTGGAAATTTAGAGCCAGGGGAGGTGAGTCATGCTAAAGATGTCACACTGTATGATGAATTATCAACCAATCAAAAAAAAGCTGGGGGAAGAAGGAGGAAGAGGGGATGTTTGGAGTTATGGTGCTTGCCTTCCCAAATAACCATGGTATGTGATGAAGCCCTGCTTTCCTGGAAATGGCTAAAAAGCTGTCTGTTGTGGGGAAGTATTAAATGAATTCCGTATTTTGCTTTGCTTGTGTGTGCAGCTTTTGCTTTGTCTGTCTTTATCTCAGCCCATGAGTTTTTGTACTTTTACCCTTCTGATTCTTTCCCCATTCCACTTACAGGGAGTGAGTGGCTTTGTGGTGCTCAACTGCCTACCTGGGTTAACCTACAACAGGTTCTTATATGCTGAGAAATAAACATCTTTTTCTAGGCACACTCTTGTCATTATTCATGATCTGCAAGATCTGTATTGTATTCACTCATAATTCTCTTTCTCCAAGCTGCAAATCTAAATGCTTTCTCCTCATCTGAAAGCATTCAACCCTTCTGGTTCCTTGTTGCTGTTGTCTTGTTTGTGTGCTTTTCTCATGTTATGTAACTGTCTTGGGAAATGCAACGGTCAGACTGCAAACAGACCCCAGGATGCAATAACAAAATAAATAATGACTGAAATTATGACTTGCAGATATTTTCTGTTTTGAGAACATATCCAGCAATAGGTCCTAACAGACATTTTCTGCCACCTATTAACGAACATGGTCCCAAAAATCTGGGCAAGGGAGAGAGCAGCAAAGTGCAAAGCCTGTAGGTATTTTACTGTTCTACATGTTGATTACTGACAGTTTGCAAACTTCACCACATCACTGCTCCCCCACTGCAATCCTTTTCAATATGTTGGACAGTGTCTGTCCTTGCCAAACTCTACTGACAAATTCCTTGCCAATGTAAAAAATTACTTTTTCCACATTTTCTAACAAATAGCCAGATTTGGAGTAATGAGAAACATCCTTTCCTCCTAGAGTTTTCAGTCAGGAATAGAGAAGAGTCAATCTGAAAAATTATACCTTTTCTTACAGATTTGATTATTGCCAATAAATTTATTCTTCTTAGTCATTGGAGATCTGACTTTTTTTTTTTTCGTAATATACCCAATAGCAGCTATATTGTGGTTAAGTTCAAAGCATCCTAAGGAACTGGGTGGAGGGATGTGGACCCTCTAATAGGTGATATCATGTGTAAGGTCAGGCACAACCGGATTGTTGACTTATTACTGAAAATTCATTAGAGGTACCCTGGAGCCTGACATGACTCGGGAAACAAAGGCTAAAAACACAGCCCTGAAGCAAATGTTATTTGAACGTCTACATCCTTTCCTAAAGAAAACTTTTCTAACGTAAGTCATTCCAGAACTCAGCAGAGAATTCTTTACACTGAATTTTCCATTTCTCATGGGTTACCAGTGAGCCTTGAATTCACAATATACTCAAAACCACATCAGAAAGCTGTTTTTCCAGCTTGTGTATGGTTTCCACCCACGCAGCAAAAACGATGGACACCTAATAGCCATGGTCTTAAGGCTTAAAGCAGAACTCAAATGTTTTTTCCACCAAAGCCTAACTCATGGACAAGCCCCACCAGCTGTCACCAGTCCTGCTTTCTGGATGCTGGGTTACAGGGCTGCTGGCCTGAATGGAATAACAGGGAATCACAATTCAGGGAGGGTCACTCATGGAAGACTCAAGACTCATAGACCATTAATACCATGGATACTGTATTGATCATTTTTTTATGACTAACTACAACCCTTTGAGCCAGGCCTCCTGGATTGGACTAAACCAAAGTAATTATTGCAGTGCAGGTAAGTGGAGTAGCATTAATTAATACTAATTAGTATGGTGGGAGACACCACCATGGCAATGCACATCGGCCTCAGCTCTAGAAAAAGCTGCAAATGGAGCAACATCATCTCGAAATATCTGGGAAGACTCATCTGTGTCCTCTGGGTATTAAGGCTTATTTTCAAAAGCTTCTACTAGACCATTTAGTGTGTAGACGATAGTGCTGTCACCAGTGTATCTCCCTATGGTCTGGCTGTTTCTAATTCTTCTAGTAGTGCCTCTGTGCAAGCTCTCATTTATCTGATCAAAGGTTGAATTAGGGTTGCCCCCAAGGTGTGAGACCGCTGTTCGTGATAAGACTGTGAAGACTGCAGACATGGCCCCAGCAGACATGGGGCAAGACTCCTTCAGGGCTTCTGGGAGAACTTAAGTCTCCAAAACTATAATCCTGAACATTGCATCACTGTTGCCTTAGTCTGAGGCAAAGGCTTGCTTTTTGTAAGGGCTTATGTCAGCTCTCAGACTCTTTCAGCTTTCTCACTTAACCAAACAGAAGCAACAGGCCATGCCCCACAAAAGGCACAAAGGAGATCTTAATTTCTGGAGAACCTGATTTAAGGAGATTCACGGGAAAAAATGAGCAAACTGAAATGAAAAAATGAAAATATACAGATAACCATAATTCAGTGTACTACATAAATTACTTGCCAAACAGAAATCAGATGGATTTCATTAAAAACTTATTAAAGGCGATTTGGTTGTTACCAAGGATAATGAGGCCAGAGCATGTACAATGCAATAATCAGTAAGAATTTTAAAAGACCACTGAAAATCTTCTGCAATAGCAAAGCCAAAAGAAAAACATAACTATTGAAAGCATCGACAATCATGGGAAACACATATTAGGAAATCAGGTGAGAACAGATCAGTGATGAGGGAATTGCATGGCTGAGGCGTGGGATTTCTGAGCTATTGGCTGAAATCTGGGCTGGAGGCTGAAGCAGTGACTCCCACAAGAAAATAAATATTTTGTGGGTTTGCAGATGAGTCTGGACCCATTTGTACTGTACATGCAGATGATGGGAGACGTCTGATTCTATGATTCTATGATCTGATGGACTGCAGACAGTTCAGCTGAGACCATTGTCCTGATCAGCCACCATAGCCTAAGGAGCAAAACAGACACTCATCTCATCAGAGACCCCTGCAAGTAAAACTCAAGCTGCCAACATGCCATTGTTAGCAAGGCAACTAGCTAAGGTGAAGTTCCCTGAGCTGCAGGTATCTCCAGTGGGTGAAGGAAATAAGGAGTGAGGAGCTGAGTGGCCCTTGTTGGGACTCCACTGGAGCTGTGAAAAGCCACTGTGACAGTTTTCAAGGATCACTGCAAATTTTTTAATTATAGTTCTTCACAATGGCTAGAAAGTAACCGCAGGAAAACTGGATGACTGTGAGACATAAGAATGCGACAATGATAAAAAAAATATCAAGAGTTTAACAGCTAAAAATCAAGAATTTATCAGCTAACACTAACCCCTTTGTTTTAAACTCAGAGGGTCTATTTGCTGAAAAGCTGGAGGAAGATCTCTGGTGTCTGAGCCAACCCAATGCTGGAGTGGCTCAGGGGAAGTGCTTCTCATTCAAATATGAAAGGTGCAAGTACTGGGAAAGGTGCCAGTTAGACTTGATTAGATTTGTAAGATTAATTAAAACCAGACAGGTTCAGAGAACTGTGAAAAAGACAAATTAGCAAATTAGCAAATCAGGAAACCCATCTTTAGAAAAGGAATTAGAAAGAGTTTGGCTGCTTTATCACAGCAAATGTGTTTATCAAAGCATAGTTCTTTCATGTTTTCAAAGATGACAAAACAACTACACTAACAGTCCTGGCGATAAACATTTTTGTTGTTACAGGGTAAATATTCCATTTTTCAAGCCTGTGCAGCAGAAGCCCTTTCAGCCAAGAATGGCTCACAGTTTCTTTCTTAGGTGATGGTGGAGGTTTTCTTGACTAACCTGCATCAGCACTAGCTGATCTGTCTACTAAATATGCAGGCGGGATGAATGGATGGTTTGGAAACTGGCATCCTCTAGCTACAGTAACATGTTAGAAAATGGAGATGAGACGTATTTGTAAAGGACCACTGTCTTACCCAGAGGTTTGCAAATACCTTCCATTTTAGGGTGAGTTTGGAATTTTTAAGGAGTCCTGGCTACACTCCCACACAGAGTAAATAGTAAGAAACACAGTGTTCCTGGACTGGTAGAGGTGGGTACTCTCAAGATATGCCTAGTCCTAAGCTTTGTTTTCAGGTATTATCACAGGAAAAGCTGTAAATTCACACGCAGTCAATGCACAGATAGTGTTAAAAAGGCACTAAATGTTAAACATAACACGATGTTTCTCAGCCTGAGCCCCATGTTTGGTCCTGAGATGTGGTTTTTACCATGTCACAGTCCTGATATGGTCTTTGTCCTGAAACTTCAACTTAATAACCTAAATAATATTGCCTGATACCCCTTTATATCAGAAGCTTTTCATTGTCCAGAGGAGAGCCACCAGGCTGGTGAGGGGTCTGGAGAACAGGTCCTATGAGGAGAGGCTGAGGGAACTGGGCATGTTTAGTTTGGAGAAGAGGAGGCTGAGGGAAGACCTCATTGCCCTCTACAACTACCTGAAAGGAGACTGTAGAGAGGCGGGGGTTGGCCTCTTCTCCCAAAGGAAGAACGACAGGACCAGGGGAAATGGTCTGAAGCTGTGGCAAGGGAGATTTAGATTAGATATTAGGAAGAATTACTTTACTGAAAGAGTGGTCAGGCACTGGAACAGCCTGCCCAGGGAGGTGGTGGAGTCACCATCCCCGGAGGTATTTAAGAAACGTGTAGACATGGCTCTTCAGGGCATGCTCTAGTGCCCAAGATTATTGGTTTGTGGTGGGGTGTTGTGGGTGGGGTCGTGGGTGTGGGGTTTAGTTGGTGAGTGGTGTTTTTGGTGGTGTTTGTTGGTATGGTGTTGTTTTGTGGTTTTTTTTGTTTGTTTGTTTTTGTTTTTGTTTTTGTTTTTCTTTTTCTTTTTCTTTTTTTTAATGTGGTTGGACTCGATGATCTCAGAGGTCCCTTCCAACCACTAAGATTCTGTGATTATATTCAGTATTGCTATAACGTTGCCTCCAAACTTGAGTAATATTGAAACACTTCCATTAGTAGATACAAAGGAACCTCAGATTTAATTTAAGGAACATGAGCAATAACTCTCTGTATATGAGATTTGTAAATTATGCAGCCAAGTTCCTGTCAAATCCTTCCCATTTCAAGTCTTTTAGGAAAATCACTGATTGATCCACTGAGCAGTTCTGGGAACTGAAGAATAATGAGATTATGGGCATATGCTGGAGCTGGTGAACATCATATTTCTCATCCCAACAACAGCCAGTGGGAAACTGGTGTCTAGTCTGCAGGTATTGGGTGGCTCTGTCTACCAACAGAGGAAAGAGACTAGGTGATTTCATCCATTCCAAGGTCAGATCTAAGACAGATGTTCTGGAGGTCTACCTTACAGAGGTAGCATCTTTCCCTCAGCGGCAGATCGTACCTTTGAGATTTCAATACAGTAGGATCCGACTTTCTGGGAGAGAAATCCCATCACAATTCTCTTGCCATAGATTATTATTTTGAGAAGTACCTTATAACCTTGTAGAACTATGCCAGCTTGGGCATGATTTCCACTATAAGCTCCACTTAGAGCCATTGCCTTTAGGAAACTGAGAGTAAGAGTCTGCTTAAATAAAGAAGGAATGTCAGCCTAATGGATTTGTTTGATCATATCTCCTGAGACATGATCCTATCCATAGGATAGGATAGGATCATAGACACAAATACTATCTGTGGATTCACATTCAAAAAGCCTTCGGTGTGAGCTTCATGATGTTGTAAAAATGTTAATAACTTTTCAGAAATATTTATTGGATGTACAAAGTGCTTGACTTTCACCAAGGGCTTTGCGTGTGTCCACATTGCTGAATGGCTGCACTTTGAATCCATAATTCTTTCTATTTTAATGCTCAGAAATGTTCCATATTTGATATGCTGGCACATATTAAAACCAGCCAAACACCAGTCAGCGGGAACACAGTAACCAGCAGCTGCTGAGACTCCTACTAGACGTGCCTGGGATGCTTCACTCAGGCCTGGCAAAAATTTCAAAACAGGCTCAAGTTGAGCCAAATTGCCATAGATACTACTTTGGCTCAACACAACTCATGCAAATGGGATCTACAAGGCTGAGGGTGTTTGCAGTGAGGGAAGTCTCAACAAATACCATCGCTAACCCAACGGACTACGATTTGTGGTGTATGTTAAGCATACATTGATTAAGGCAGCTTGGTGCTCATGATACAAGAGGTGTACTGCACTCTTCTTTCCACAGATATTTCTGTCGGCAGATGGACCAACAGCTTCTGTGTCTGAACAGTAGATGGGGTGTCTTTCAAAATGCCCTGTCTACTCAACCTTAGAAACCGAGATTTTTAGCACACACCAGACGAAGACATTTTTCAGTTGAATACATGACAGAGATCATTAAAGTGCTGTGCATTATATCTGCGTATTTTCAATACACAGAACAATTCTTTAATTTTTATTATTTCACATTTAAGATTCGCTTTCCAGCGAATTTAGAACTGGCAACTTGGATATTTTCCTATCTTTCCACACAAAATCCAGCCACTAGTTTAGGTTGAATTGTTTGACTTGGCAGTGGAAAGGCTGATGAGCATCACTAAGATCCTGTCACCAGTGTCAGGTGGAAGATAACCTTCTACCTCCTGGTTACCAGCCCTGGTGAGTATGTAGGCAGTGTCCAGTGGGCGTCCAGGAGAGCAGCAGAAATCAAGTGCCCTCAGAGTGTCAGCTAAATTATTAAAGTGCAATGTAAAAGTCAGAAGTGATTTAGTGACCTTAGAGTCATGTCCTCTGAGGGTTCAAACCGTCCACGTCTGTGCTGTGCCTACAAGGAGGGAGGAAGGAATAGAGGCTTCCTTGCATCTATCCTTGTCTCATGCCCCCAGTAGAGCAGTGACTGCAGTGCAGGAGCTGGAGAGCAACAGAGCCAAGGCAGACAGAGTGAGAAAGCATTAGCTAAAGACTTGTCCTGACCTAGCTGGAGTGGCAATGACTATATCTTGGCACAGAAGATGTATAACATATAGCAGGGGTGACAGGAGTGGCCATCAGGTTTCTCCTTGGCATGTGTTTGTTGAGCCATATGTTGTCATCATAAGCCTTGGGCTGTGCCGTGGATGAGAGTTGCTTTGTTGTGTTCAGGGTCCTAATGAAGGTCCCACTGCCAATTAGACATAGGCTGGGGATTGAGTAATCCAGGACCTGTAATTTCCACTTTACATCTTTTGTAGCACTTCTGTTGGCCTCAGCAAAGGGTGTATCACAGTCACAGAAATGGCAACTGAGAGGATCCCTGGAGGTCTCTAGTCCAAACATCTGCTCAGAGTAGGGCACTCCCCAGCACCAGCCCAGGGTGGCCAGGGCTTCGTGTGGTTGAGTCCTGCAAATGTCCAAAGAAGGAGCCTCCTCTCCTCCACACGTACGTTCCTCAGGGCCACACCATCCTCCTGACCAAGGAGGGTCTCCTTATGCATAAACCTCTGAAGTCTCATCTTGTGGTAATTGCCCTTTGCTATTTGGTCTGGCACTACGGAGAAAAGATTGGCTCCATCACATTTCTACGAGCCCTTCAAGAAGCCATAGGCTGCTATTGAACATCCTTCAGTCTCCTCTTGGCCAGACTAAATGAGCCCAGACCCCACCACCTTTCCTGGTAGCCATGCGTCCCAGATCCTTACCATGTTGGGAGCATCCACTGGACACTCTCCAGTTTCTCTGCATCTCAAGAGAGCAGGGGGTGGGGAAGAGGACACTTCTCAGCACAGTATTACAGGTGGCCCAAATGCCAAGCAGAGGATGACAGCTCCCCTCAACCTGCTGCCCACACTCCTCCTCCCAGTGTAGCTCATCACACAGGTTATTTTGTTTGAGATGAGCACAGCTGTGGACTCACAGGCCTACTGGTAACCACCATCACTGTTTCCCCACCTGCACACGCACAACTATGCTCATGGGTGTGAAGTGTCGACCCGTCCACCTCAAGGTGTGTGTTAACATCTAGCTGAGGAAGCAAGTCAGCATGTAGAACATCTAACATGTGAATTCACTGGCTGGTGGCCTCCAGCATCCCCAACACCCCACAACCAGACCTGACCTGAGAGTAGTGGGTGGCCAGAAGTCCCCCTTGAATTTCCCGTGTCCTTGCACGGGGCCCCTTAGGCAGGTGCTTCACTTTGTCAAATGCTACTTTTACTGAAAGATTCAAATGAAGAGCAGTTGGTTTGCAATTAAACAGCCTCCTAAAAGCTTTTTGTGACCACTGAAATTTACGTCTGAATTTTGTTAGAAGAATGGTGACAGAGATTTCTGGCTTAAGGACAGAAACACTTCTCACTTTATTTGTGAGCCCTTCTCCTGTGTTCCTCTGGCTCCAGGCTTGCCTTGGCCCTGCAGGACAGAGTGAGTTCCTGGCACTGGGACACTCCAGGAGGTGTGAGTTTGCCAGGGAATGAGACTTCCTGATATTTGGGAAAATGCTTACTTTTCTTATTGGTCTTTACTGGTGTGTTCTAGTAGCATTTTGAAGCTGTTACTGAACTCAGGACTCCACTGGTCCTGCCAAGAGGCCACACCTGAGGCCACCAAGAGGTCCTGCCTGGCCACACTAACACTCTGCCATGACCTGGGGGTCTTTTGAGGTTCATGAGGCTGTACACCCTCAGAAGCTCTCCTCCAGCAATGTCTAGGGCTGCCCATGTGTGTCTGCTCTACAGAAAAAGTGATGAATCTGAATTCCAGCTTGAATAGCTCTTGCTTTCATGGCTTGGACCAACCATCCCGTTTGGCAGGGTGGTGGTGTGGGTACCCGTGGGCCATGCCTGGCTGAAAATGCTGAAGAAAACCTTTAAACACACAAGATCCTGAATGCTTGTGGCCATTTATTGACCGCTGTTTGCATGAGCAGTCACATGCCAACCCAGCCCCTCTCCTCATTACCCCTGACCCCAGGTAGCTTCACCTATAGCTTTGGCAGACAAGCACCCAGGGGCAGCAATCTGTGGCATCACCCACCAATAGCTGATAACACCCCTCCAGCGGTGTCAGCAGAAGGCGACGTGGGGTTTATGTGTCAGCTCTTCCACTTCAGAGCTCCACGTGCCAGCGCAGGCTGCTGGTGGAGGTGCTTTGGCTTCCCGTGCCAGACCAGGAGCCAGAGCAGCACCTCCGGGCTTGCATGGTAAGCTCTGTCATTGGCAAACTCCATCATTATCTTAGTCATTTTTCCCCAGAACTGGCTGTGTTTTCGCTGTAGGAAAATTATACATGGGGTCTTGTTTCTCCCCTTGCAGTGCTACAGCAGCTGGATTTGCATCAGGAAACCCACTCCCATAGTCGGTGCTACACTGCAATTTTATTATTTTTGAATAAAGCTTTAAGGGCCACATGCCTGTAACAAAACACAGACTACAGGATATAAATATTTTGAATCTTCAGAGAATGAAGAAAACAAGAGTGCTGAGAGAATGAAGTCTCCTATTCATTCCAGCAGGCTGAGACACTGAAAGCTGAACATGAGGAGTCACCTCAAACTGCATCTACATGCAAATGGTTTTCATATACAGGTTTTTCCTAATGAGGAAGCTACTGTGAGACTGGTGAGAACATGTTTTTATGTTTCTATCTGCCTCTTCCTAGGGGCTCACTGGGATGCTCAGCCAGCTGCCTAAGCCTCCAGCCTCCTGCTATTTCTGAGGGATAGAAATAAAATTTCAAAATATATGATGGTCAAAACCATTCTTCCAGTTGCCCAGTTGTCTGCTCAGAGGCCAACAAATGCTGGATGGGTAGATGCACTTGGTGAGAGTCACATTTATGGGCAGTGACCTATTAATCCTATGTATTGAGGAATGATGAGAGGAGTGGGGCTGAATTTTTAACTCCCTGCTTACATCAATGACTCCAAATCTGGCTCCTTTCTCCAGGCCACACACCAGAGGTCCTTAAGACTCCTTGGTGAATGATGGTCATGGAAGAGGAGAGTATTTGGTGTTTCTTCACAGTTCATGGGTGGAGTTGTCTCCATGGTTGCCTTCTTGAGTCCCTGCACATGTATTAGCATCCTGGGACCACATTCTAGTTGTTTCCTGGGCCACAATATCTCTGTTGGCCTGCACTGACACAGCTCTGGCCATGGGCTAGATTTTAATCTAAATTCTCTCAGAACATTACCAGAAAGCTCTGGGCTGATCCGTCAGTCTGTCTATACCTGCATTGACCAGTCTTTCATACCTTCACACCCCCCCAACCCCAATGACTGAGATGTTCTGTTACCCACACTGCCATAAGGGTATTTGGGATTAAAAAAGTGACTGCAGGTGTGATTGATGTCACCACCATCCCTTCTGCTGGCACCTGAAAAGGCTGTTGGCATGACCCATGACTGCTGCCTGCGGAGCTGTGGTGCCTGCCTCAGCCCAGGGGCTCCACCGTCCCACTGCCACCAGGGAGCCTGAACACTGCAGATGTGTATTTGTACTGCAAAGTCTTTCCCTTCGCATGCCGTCCGTCCAGACTGCTCCCTGCGCTGAGGGCTGATGGCTTGAGCCCTGCGGCCTCACATACGACATCTTGCCACCGAGGGCAAAGGCAGAACCCACCCTCCGACATGATGGGGAGCAACCTGGAGCTGTTGAGTTGGGCTCTCTCTAGAAAATATAACCAGGTGACCAACATCCTTCCCTGGCCCTCAATAAAAATACCACTCAGTGCAAACCCTCGGCAGCTTCATCTTTTCTCTTTTATCCCTTCCACCACACTATCGTCGGTGTCGTGCATGCTGGCATTGTCTGACTGCACTGTGGAGCAGACAGATTATTCCAGCCACCCCTAAGACCATTTACAAGGTGCTGAGACCCCGCTCTGATTGCAATCCTTCTCCTTGTGCACGTTCAGACACTTCCTCCCTGCTACAGGAATAAATGTTTTCCCCATTTATGCCCCAAAGCAGCAATGATCTGTTTTGATTTTGCTGCCAAAATATTCCCTATACAGTAGAAAAATACCCAGAAAGGCTGCACCAGCAGGACCAGGCAGTGTCTGTCAGCAGTCTTGGGGTCCTGCAAGATGAACAGTCCTCCTGAAGCTCTTGTATTTGGCAGAGATTAGTTTAGCTGAGGATAAGGATGCCCTGATGATCTCGGGTCCAGCCTGGCCTGGAGGGGTTCAGGAGCCCAGTGCAGGTGACTGGGATGATGTCGTGACCCATTTTCATTTCTCCCCCCCTATTTTGGGGCGTGTTGAACCCTGCAAGTGGGACTCATCTCCCAAAGCCTGCTCTATGCCTGCCTAAAGGTCAGAGCATCAGGAAGACAGCTGGAAAAGGATGCTTTTTTGGAGATTACATATCACATCATGCTAGAGTACACCATGTATAGGATCTCAGCTCCACAGAGCAGATATTCAAAGCCTTCAGTGTGGTTAAGGAGATATTTAATTTCATGTGCTATGGGAAGCATTGTCTCTGCCTGAGCAGTTGGGGAGCCTTGGCCTAGATATTTCTGCCCTTCTGCTCCTTCAGCCTTCAAGAAGCCTCTAAAACCCTGTGCCATTTTTGATAGCCCCTCAGTCCTACATGGGTCATCTCATCACATACTTCAGCACAGCGGAGACTCTTTGGCACCTTGGTATTGCCAGAATCTCCAAAAAATATCGCAAGATGCAGATTTATTAAATGAAATTCTGCAGGTGGCTTCTTCAGCTCCCTCTTTTCCCATGGATGCTGCTTGCCATGCCCCTGGTATTCCTGTCTTACTCTATATTGTTCATTTTGGGTGAACTTGCAGGGATTTTGGGGAAGACAAGGACATGGGGCAGGCACCTGTCTGCAGCATCTTCTCCTGAAAACAGGGAGAGACATTTTGCTCACAGGGACATTTTTTGTTTCACAGGGAAAAAACCCCAGACCTTTTCTTCAAGAAAATTTTGGTTCCTTGCTCTGAGAGTCGGAACCCTCCTCAATTTGGGTGTCAAATCCCAATTTGTATCAAAGCCCGAGGCAGGTCAGGAGCTGATGAGACCCCAGGAGAGCTGATGTCACGGCAAGGTACCGCTGCCCCACACAGATTCTTGCCTTTAGATCCAGCCACGCAATTTTGACCTGTTCTACAACCCACCGCACACCCCTGTTCAGACACACCGGCTGCCAGATGAAGGAGAAAAGGGATGTAAGGAATCAAAGCGATGCTGTCTCTATTTCAGGAGGCTCCCCTGCCCCAGGCTTCAGTCCTGAAGTTCAGCAGCCACGCTCAGGGCGAGGAAATAATTTAATTCTTCAGGAAAACATGCTGTGATTTAGCCATTTCATGAACCTGCGTAGCTTTTAAATGCTTCCTGAGCATGGACTTCTCATTGTATTCTCGGTCTTTCTCTATTGGAACAGCACATTTTAATTCTCAAAGTCCACAGTAATAAGTGGATTATTAAAAAAAAATTAGGCTTTTCCCTTCTGATTTCTAAATATTCCCAGACATGGCAGTCCATTTCCAAGTTCACTCCCACCTACTTCTTGCCATCTCCATGTTGGTACCGAAAGGATCTAATTCAGTAATAAAAAAAAGGAGACTTTTCTGGAAAGGCGAAAATAACCCAAGAATCTCAGTAGCACCAAATTCTAGCATCTCCTTCTTTCCCCTACGGATCATTGGGCTCACAGCCCCTACCTGGCACATACAGAAACTTAACAAGATATATTCCAATGAGAAATCCTACATGATAAAGAGAGAAATTAACTGAAATATTCTGTTATGCAACTCGCTGTCTGCTGTGTTTAAATGACCTGAAATGTTTTATTCTGGGTTGTTTTTTTTTATAAAGTGCTTCCAATTGCATTTTGTTAATATAGTTATTTATATACTATTATATTTATTTTTAAATTAAGTCACTCAGTTTTCTTAACAGCCACATTATAAGATATAACCAAATCTTTTAAAAATTATATTTATTGTTGGTGCAAGGAAATAAGTGACATTTCCATAATTAAAAAGAACAAAATACATCTTTGAGGAATTTTACTAATGAATATTTTCTCAGGTGCCATTTGCGTTCTCAGCTTATTTGCCGGACTAAATTCACATGACAGAATACAACAAAAGAAGAGAAAGAAGTCCAAAAACTGCAGCAGCCAAAAAGAAAATAAAATTAAATATTTTTTTAAAGGATCGACCACAGTTTAATTGAAAGGAAGAAAATACCTGCTACACAGTCATGCCACAGACAAAATTCCTATTGCACAAGAAAATAAAACCGCATCCTTTCACATCTAAAACAAATGCCTATTGCTACAGTGATGAAAATGGAGAAATTAAGAGTGGTGGGGAAGACTCCATTTGCGCAAAGGGAAACCTAGACATTGCCCTTTAAAAATAACCCCCAAACTTTTGATTAATTGCTGGTCAAATCTGAAGAAATTATGCTTAGAATCAAACATGCAGTCATGCCCAGCTCAGCAGGGCGAAGGGTGAAAAGGAAGGAATACGCTTACACACAAATCCCATAGCTGATAATTAATTAATTCATTAATCAATCATAGAAAGAGGGGAGGAGGGGGGAGGGAATCTTACCACCAAATTGGGTAACCGGCTAAGACCTTTGTGCCATTGAAGAGAAAAGATAAAATTAGTCCAAGCAGGTGGTAATCCATTAGTCCAGGCTGGTGCAAGGAGAAAATCTCAACGAAGTTTTCAGAAAAACATTAAGTGCAAAAAAATGAAGAATCCCCCTCTGTCCAGAAAAAAAAAAAAAAAAAAAAAAGAAAAAAGAGTTAAACAAAGTCCCTTGTAGTGCGGATGACTTTCTGGCTTGTCAGAAACACACCTCTCCAAGCCTTTTCCCTGTAGATCATCCAAAAGCGTCTATTAAAAAGTGCAGGGCTTGGGGATGTCAGCAGGCAGCCAATCAGACCGCATGGCCCAAGGTAAGGGATGAGTCTCAGCTCAGGGCTGTCAATCATGCTCTCCTCCCCCTCCACCCCACAACTTTGTTCCTAACCCTCGCTTCCACAGACAAACCCTCTTTGCAAGAGACTTTACTGGGGCGGTGAGATTTTTTGGCATTTGGGTTTGGTTTTTTTTTTTCCAATTTTTAAAATTTTTTAATTTTTTTTTTTTTTTTTTTTTTTTTTTTTAATTTCACATAGAAACCCAGGATGCACAGACCCTGTTTCTGGCTTGGCATGCCAAGGCGTTGTGAGGTAAGGATGAAGGGTGACTGCGATTGTGCTTATTCTCATGGTGGGGGTGAGATAGACAACTTATTCTTTAGATGGAGAGGGAGGGGAACATTAACCCTTGCAGGAGACAGGGCTCATGGGAGCATCAAAGAGGCAGAATAACCCTCTGAGACCGTTGATGTGAGCCATGTGGGCAAAACTCATTAGGAACTTTAGATGAAATCAGGTTTTTTAAAGTGTGTGGGTGGGGTGGATGAAGGGGGGAAGCACTGGCAGCCTGGTTTTCTATGGAGAAAAGCAAGCCATGTCATGGTGAGAGCAGAGCAGGCAGACAGGAAGATGTCCCATTAATGGATTTCTCGTGAAGTGCATCTCTGGACGCCAAAAGATGAAAGTATTATCAGAAACCCACACACTTAATAAAAAAAAAAATAATCACAAGTGTTATCACTTCTCCATAGAGTTTGCATTTTGCAAATAGACCCAACAAAGATATTCCTTGAAAATCCTTGTTATTGCATGGACAAGCTGTTTTTACGGGAACTATGGTGTCAGAACAGGAGATTTAGGGGATGACTCAACAGAATGGGACAAACAAAGGGGAGAAGCCAGAAAAGGTGCTTTTGCCTATAAAGCACACTCAACAATCCCAGCTTTACCTCCCGCAGTGGAGCTGCCCGGTTTCTAACCACCTGGAGATGGGGTGCTTTAGGAGAAGCCAGCAAATCAATTTATTGCAGAGCAACGGGGGTTGCTCTGGGGTCCAAGGTCCTATCTTGGGCAGCCCAACACATTGCATGGGTTTGAAAGTTACAAATCTTCTCCTGATGTTAAGGCTCTGGATAAAAATGCATTCTTTGTTGATATCTAATTACTGGGATGCACTTGCCTCATTCCTCTGTCCTCCTTGATTCCCGGTTCTTATAGATTTTAGTGCATTTGGACAGTGAGTTAGTGCAGAGCTGTTCTCATAAGTGGTAACTGGTTTCCTGGCCATCATGCCTCCAAGAGAGGACACCCACCATCTGGTTGCTCTGCACCTTGCCTCTTCATGAGTCTCTGCATCTACTGCAAGGACTAGGAGGCGAAGCTTCTCCAGGTTTAGTCCTATGGGTTTTTGAAGCTGCGTATGACCAATCATAGGTGTTAAACATGGCTTGCTTCTCTTGTGGGATTTCAAATCCCAAAAGGGTTTATTGGTGGGTAGTCTGCCCTAGCAAATCTCTTACCTGGCACCCAGCTGTTTTATTGAATGCAATCACTTGGGTTTAAAAAATGATGGTTTTCAAATGACCATTAAGAGACATGGATTTAATCTGTTCCCCTAAATTAAACACTACCTGGGAATCTTCCCCAGATCACAGAATCACAGAATCTTCATGGTTGGAAGGGATCTTTGAGAGTCCAACCATACACACACAAAGAAAACCCCAAAAATCTCGGGCACTAGAGCATGCCCTGAAGTGCCACGTCTACATGTTTCTTAAATACCTCCAGGGATGGAGACTCCACCACCTCTCTGGGCAGAATGTTCCAGTACCTCATCACCCTCTAAGTAAAGTAATTCTTCCTAATATCTAATCTAAACCTCCCCTGTCTCATCTTCAGACCATTTCCTCTGGTCCTGTCATTATTCCCCTGGGAGAAAAGGCCAACACCCACCTCTCTACACCCTCCTTTCAGGTAGTTGTAGAGGGCAATGAGGTCTCCCTTCCGTCTCCTCTTCTCCAAACTAAACATGCCCAGTTCCCTCAGCCTCTCCTCATAGGTCTTGCTCTCTAGACGCCTCTCCAGCTTGGTGGCTCTCCTTTAGCCATGGTCCAGCACTTCAATGTCCTTCTTGTATTGAGGGGTTCAGAACTGAACACAGTACTCAAGGTGAGGCCTCACCAGTGCCCAGTACAGAGGCACCATCACATCTCTACTCCTGGTGGCCATGCTATTCCTGATACAGGTCAGGATGCTGTTGGCTTTATTGGCCACCTGGGCACACTGCTGGCTCATGTTAAGCTGGCTGTCCACCAACACCCCCAAGTCCTTTTCTGCTGGGCAGCAGATATTGAACTCTACTGTCCAAGTTTTTAGCTATGAATGATGGACCCTGGCGTGGGCTTGAGCTGGCCAACTTGCACAGCCCTGAAGAAATTCTAGTCACAATCTGGGGGTTAGTGTTGGACAGGAACTATTCCAAATAGATCCCTAAGATGTGACCCACCTCTTTTGGAGGTTAAGTGAGCTTAGGAGGATAGATGAAGGTGGTCATGCATCCCTGTCTCTCTGGTTCTAGTGTCAGGGAATGGTCGCAGGCACTTTTAACTTACTGGTTAAAGTGGGCCATGGAGTATGTGAATTGTCACTAAAGAGCCTATAAGTCTGTCTAGCAAAAGCAAACCTTAAATTTCTGCACAGATTTGTACCTCTGTAGGTGGATGTCTTGGAGCTGCATAAACAGAACAGGAATTGAAAATACAGAGTGAAAGCATTTCCATCATTAAAATGTCAAATGGTTAAAGAGGCAGTGAAAGAAGAGAGTGAAGTGAAATATCTAAGGTGATATTACAGATGACTGCCATCCCATGGAAAAGGACAAAAAATCCTCAACAGTGCAGAAATCCCGCTGGGGAAAGCTTTTGAAATCTGAATGGAATAATTGGTTGGACTGTATGTGGACACTCAGCCAGACAACAGGGAAAAAGGATTTCCCCATAGTCAAGGTCTTGGTTTTTGGCGTGTTCCTGCCCATCAGACGCAGGGGAGCATTACAAAGTGCTCTTTATCCATTGCTTGATGCTAGGATTTGTAATTCAAGCCAACAAAAAGCTATAAAGTGCTGGTGCTGCCGACAACCAAGTTGGGGAAAGTAACGCAAGACCCAAACCCCAGAGACCTTCAGGCAGAGATCCCAGTGTTGCCTCAGGAAGGGCTACACTACAAAAGCAGTCGAGATGCTAAAGTACATGCCCACACCCCAGTGACTGCCCAATGTCATATCGATGTGGCCACAGACAGGTTTTGAACAATGAACAGGGTGTTAGTAAAGATTTGGTCCCAAGCAAACTGAAGTCAAGCAAAAGATCTCTATAGACTCGGACAAGGATGTGATGAAGTTTCACGAGTTGCCTGTCCTCTCACACCTTCACCCATCCACTGTTCTCTTTGTCTGCTCTGAACATTATGGACTGTTTGTCCCAGCACCATGAGGAATTCATGTTGTCCTACCTTTTGGGAAGAGACTGATTTGAGTGTGCCCACAGTTGCTTTGGCTTGGAGATCCTGGGAGATTCTGTGAGTAGGAGGTACTTGTTGTCTCTAACACTGTGACTCACAACAACTTTGGCTCCAAGATTATCCCACTGAAATGAGTAGAAAAATAAGTAGAAAAACAATGGCAGGTTTCAGCTGTGTCTCTGGTTGTATCAGCCTCGACCCCCAAAGCCTTAAAATGGCAGGCATGCCTCACCGAGGAGTGTGACCTGTCTCACAGGGATGAAGACTATGTTGTCTGTGAAATGAACAGACTTACTTTCAGTCTTCTCTGCTGTGAAATGAAAATCTGATGCGTACATGCTAAAATTATCCTGGGGATATTTCGTGCTAGCCTGAACAAATATTTATAAGTTCTACAGCAAACATTAATTTTAAATGTAATTTCTAAGAGCAAATGACAGTTATCCGAAAAAGTGCAATTTCAAAATTTCACTCATAGATACCTCCTTGTGCTGCTGACTGACAGTTTTATTTACTGCGGGTCTTTTCAATCACGTTGGTCTGTCTAGTTTGGCAATATTGACTCTTATAGACCAGTTTCAGTATGCCCAGAAATGAAAAAAGTTGAGGAAGCTAGAGGTTTGGCTGCTCAAGAAAAGTCCTGTTGCCTTTACAATGTCAGTATAAAGCTCCTTCTGTATTGTGGTAACATTGTGGTACTGCAAACTCAGCCACTGTAGGTGCCAAGGCATCCGGAGGGATCCTTCGGTTTGTTCTAACAACCCTCCAGTGAAGGAGAAATGCAATCACATTGGAAATGTGCCTCTCCTTCCCCTTGACACTCTAACTTTTGTCACTTTTCCTTCTTTTAGCTTTTCTTTCTTTCTCCATCAGAATCGACCAGCAGGAAGAAACCAAGTGCCTGGGGAAGGTGACGGGACCATGGAGTCTCCTGGATTTGTTCTCAGCATGTCTTTGAACATACTGACCCACTGATGAGTGTGAGACACCAGGAGCTCGAACCCTTCCTGGTGCCCTTGGTGGAATTCCCCCACAGTCAGTGTGATGTGAAGAGGATGACTCAAACCACACAGTGAAGGGCAAGAGATGGGTGACAGAGAGGGTTTAGACACCTGGTTGGGTGTATTGGGAAAGGCAGGGAATGTACAAGACCATGGTGCAGGGCTAAACAATGGCATGATTTGCAGATTGACTCGCGTTCAGTGGTGGAGGGTGGCTTAGCTGGGTGCTGGACATTGAATTGCACATTTGGGGACTTCTGAGCATGGCCAGAAACAGTAACCGAGAATCTGAGTCCCTTGGGACCATGGTCCTTTAGGGGGCTTCCAGTCTTAGAAGCAGATGAATTTGTTGAAGACACAAATTTTGGTCTTAGTATCTAAATAGAAATTAGTTCTTTGATAGCTATAGCCATGGGCAAATCATTATTAAAAAGTATGTAAATAGCTGAAGAAATCCTTTCGCAGAGCATGAAGGAGACATCTGGGTCCCTTCCATCTTAAAAGACTCAAATCCTGTGTTTCCGAGGGTGTGTTTGCTGCTAACTTACAACGGGTAACTTTAACATTTCTTTCTAAACTTATCTGTTTCTCATGTTTCATGGTAAAATCTCCCCTCTCCTGGATTCTTATGATCCCTCTGGCCCTAACAATGTCCTCCTCTGCTGCTCCTGTTTCTTCATATCTCAGTTCATGTTAGCAGAGCACACCAAGGCAGTCATTTACCTGGAAACAGTAGTCCTGTACTAACCCCTGAGCAGACTGATGTAAAGAAGGGCCTCTATGGATATTACATCATTTCTGATCCTCTCTGGACAGGAACATCTTGATATATTTCCAGGTATCTTCTCAATGTGCCCCGTCACTGATGATCTGGGAGGTACCCTCCAGCACATTGACGTTGCATGGGCTGACCTATCACACCCCTCACTCCTGTTCCGTGCCTCCTCTCCACGTTTACTCCGGTAAAACTTCAATGCCATCTCCAAGTAAGCTCATGGTTTACGTGGGGTTGAGGGAAATCTGCCTTCTGCCTTTGCCTGCCTGGTCTGCCCAGTGGAGCACTGCCCAAAGTTGACCTGTAAAGCTGTTAGGCGCCTGCGGGAGAGGTAGCCACAGGGCAAAAGTATCCACTGTTACAAGAAAACGGATCTTCACCTGTTCAGGTGAGCACCATGATGTTGTTTCTAATTAATATTTTTCTGAAAATATTAAAAAAATAATAATAAAAAACCAGGCTGCCCAGAGACCTGGTGGAGTCTCCTTCTCAGGAGACATTCAAAACTCACCTGGACATGTTCATGTCCAACCTGCTCCAGGTGACCCTGCTTTGGTAGGGCGTTGAACTAGATGGTCTCTGAAGGTCCCTTCCCACCCCTGACATTCTGTGATTCTGTGATTTAGCTGAAGGTCTGGTGGCTGTTAAAAGGATGGTAATAGAAAGTTCTGAGTTTAGCAAAACACCTTAGCACTGTTTTTAATGTTTTAGGAATAACTTTATGGCTTCCCCCCCCCCCAAATATCCTTACCTCACTC
>QJSC01017333.1:258693-277989 GCA_003697955.1 Calidris pygmaea
AGTAACCTGCTGTAGTACCTGTTGTCATATCCAAACTCAAGAAACTTGGGTTGTGGTCTCAACTTTGCCAATGACTCCTCATGTATTCTTGCTTTAAAAGTTGGGAAATAATTGCTTTTATGTGTATCCTATTATTTCCTTCAAGAGGGAATGGTCTTACCCTCTGTTTGTGCAGACCTGAGCTAGAACATCAAGGGAGAGCTATGAATCACAGACTTACTAATAAAAATATTTTTCATTGTTAACAGGACCGCTGTTACTGAGCATATGAGCAGAACTGGAATCCCAGTCCTTTGCATTTGAAGTGCAGACAGAATGATAAACGGTGCTTCCTATGGTTTAGTTTTTCTCCCCCTTTTTATTAACATATTTCGTGTTCTGTGGCTGGGGGATCATAGGAAGTATGCGAAGTGGAAATGGTGGAAGTTCCTCCACCATTTCCAGTAAGACAGAAATCTCCCAAGGACACTTGATCTCAGTGCCTGGGTACCACTGAACCGGAGATGCTGCAGAATAAAAACATCTTTCTTCCACTGTCACTTACTTAAATTCCTTTAGCACCTCATAGTTCGAACTCTGGTTAGATTTTCGGATCTTTCCTCTATCTTGCCATGGAGATGTTCAGAAGAAGAATAATCACCTAATGAAACCCTAAGATGCATGTTTTTTTAGTGACTATGACAAATTGGATCAGAGACAGCTAGCGATGAAACCCATCTCGAACTGCAGTAAACACAAGGACACAAATACTATGTTTGACTGGCACAGCAATGGACTTGGAAAGAGGCAGTACTTATGGTGAAGTTTTAAGGTCTTCTCTGTTAACCTTCTATTCTTTTATCCAAGTCATCAAGTCATCCAGTCATTCCTACTCTCTTCTGAAGTAAAGGGGGATCCAAGTTTGGTAGAGAAGGACACTTGTCCCATCAGTCATCAGTTTTTAGTTGGAAAATTATTTTCAGACAACTTTTAGGATTCTGTTCAGTCTTCACCTAAGCCTCTTCGGGCAGGCTAATGCCCAGTGGAAGAGGTCTCAGAAGGATTTCTTGCACATTGTTGTGATTTTTTTCATGAGTGTGAAGCAATAGCTCAGGAGAGGTATGACTAGGATGGTTCAGTAGGTGGAGAGCCCTGTTTGCCAACTTATTCTATACATAGGTGTGTGAGAGCAAGCAGAGATGTTTGAGGGTGGTTATAGGTACATAAGACCTTGCTGGTGGGGAAGCAGCCTCAAGGCAAGGCCCAGAGATTTCTGGGAAATGGGCCCATTATAAAAAGCAATGTAAGGCTGGTGCACGTTGTCTCTCTGAAACTGTGCAGTGAAGGGCAGCTTTACGCCTGGTGTGTTTGCGGACAACCTTGCTCTACAGGAGAGGCTGAGCTGCCTTTCACAACTGCAGTAAATCTGACTAATTGGACGAGCTGAGCATATGAAGAAACTGTGCCCCAGGTCCTGGGCTTGTTTGAAGACAGCTCTGTCTACCTCGACATCTGCAGGAATGCATCCCAGGGACTGGGGGAGGGGATGGAGAGCAAAGGGAACAGAGTCATTCCTCTACCTTCCTTCCTTTCCCAGGACTCCAGCCCAGCAATATCCTGGAGGCTGGAGAATACGTGGTAAAAAATGAGCCCAGATATGTTTTGCTGCAGGCTGTGGCTTTCCACGACGTTGTAGCTGGAAATCATGGAGGTCCCTGATGTAGGTGAGTGCTTGTGCTGTTGGAGTAAAAGGTGCTGCATGCATTTTACGTCAATGTTGCATGTTTCCCGGGCTTGTTTGGCCAGCCATGTTGTAGAGCAATGGTCAGCACTGCCACGGGAACACTGCCAGGACTGGAGATCTTCTCCTTGCTGAGACTCAGCCACCTGCCCAGGCTTCAGTGCCCATCTATAAGGTCCCCATCAACTCACACCTCCGTCCTGAGCATGCCAGCAGGGAGGTGTCATAGTCCAGCAGAGCCAACACAACACAAGAGCAGGTAAAAATAAATTTTTTTGCTTATTTTACATGACTCTAAGGAGCTGTATCCTCCCTTGCTAATGTTACTGCCAAAGGTAGGGATTGATAACAGAGATCTCAGTCTTTCTTGCATCTTGGGTTCTCACCCACATTCACAGAGTAGGTATGAGGTCAGTGTTGGATCCGGTGTTGCTGGGCATGGCCAAGAACTTGACTGTCCAAGGGCACAGTGCTCTGCAGGTCCCTGGAAGCCCAAACACTTGATGCAAGAGGAGCTCTGCTCCATCTTGGCCTGGTTCAGTGACGTGTGGGCATAGCAGAGCAGGGATGCCAGATCTGGATTGTCCTCTGCCCCTTCTGAGACAGCTCAGTGTGAAAGAGCAGAGAATCACAATTTTTGCTTAATCACTATGAGGACTGAACTGTAAGAAGATAAAATACCAGGGAGGAATGAAGTAGGGAAGGATGCAAATGTCCCGAAGGGAAACTGGGCTGGGCTTTGCTGAGCTGGGACTGGGACTGGGGCTGAGTTTGGATGGGTCTTTTCTGGGCTGGGTCTGATCTTTGCTGGTCCAGGGGATGAGAAAAGGCGAGGGCAGCTGGCTGGAGGCAGGCAGGAGGTCTGGAGCAGTGCCTGTGGAGCAGCCTGGTGGGGATTCAATCCGGGAAGTTTTAATGACACAACAACAACAACAACAAAAGAGGAAAGGGGGGAAAGGAAGAAAAGGCTCCTGCAGGGCTGGTTGCCACGGAGACCCCAAGGAAGTTTGAACCAGTCCTGCTCTTTTCACAGCCGCCTTTGAGCCAAGGAGGGAATTATGGCTGGCGATAAAAGGAGACATGTGGCCCTTTGCTCACAGGGACCGGCCTCTGCAGTTATGAGTCTTCAGCTCATTTTCCCCCTTGTCCCCTCCTGCAATTATACATTCGGATCTCAGGAAAAAAAGAAGAAAAAAAAAATCTAGGACAAGTGGTGCACCCTTTGCCCTGGGGACCCATCCCTGCAAGGCAGATCGCTACCTCTTCCAGCCCATTATTCCCCCCTCCACAATGCACCGCCCCCATTTCCTCCCTAGTTATGAAATTTTTACGTGTTCAGAGCTGATGAACAGCTCTTGTTGTCTGCTGTCACACCAGCCCCTGCAACGAAACAGCCTCCATGAGGAAGGGGGGCTCGAGACCTTTTCCAGGGGAGCTGGAGACAGTTTTCTTGCTTGCCACAGCTTTCGGCTTTTTGGAAAGGATCTGGCTTACCAAATGCCAGAAATTAAAGTGAAAGGGATAAATTCAGCCCTGTGCTGCCTCCTCCAGTTTCTTCAGTGAGAGTTGCATAATGCAAGCCCCGAAAATGTGTTGCAGACCCAGCTCTTGGGTCTTCCTCGTCGTGGGGTTAAAGCTTGCACTTCCAGTCCATAATGTAACATACTGCAAAATGTCCTGCTCAGGCCCATTTGGTGTTATACACAAGGGACAAAAAAGTGAAGGGAAGGCAGAGGTGCCAGCAAGAGAAGTGAGTCTCCTGCAGGGACAACACAGCGCTGGGAGCAAAGCTGGACCCAGCTGGGTTACCAGAGTTCAGTTGTCCTCTTTCGTGTGTTGTGAGGGGTATTCAGGTCTTCTTGGGTCTTTGGTGCTGTGAATGTCATGGTGACATGACATGGTGACATGACATGTGAATGTCATGAAAGAGCGGGTATGGCTGGGGACATGGGGTGGTGACCAATGCTGGGCTCTGCTCCCTCCAAACCCTTAAGAAGTTGCTCCAGAGACCATGTGCCCCTCTTGGGCTGTGGTGTTGGATGCTGTGACATGAGTGAGGCAGAGGGACAGAGGGGAGAGGCCAGGCCAGGGTAGGTGACCTGCTTCTGGCTCCTACTCTGCATTAGTCTTCTGCTGCTGAGAGCAGAGCTACTCCTGGAGCCCAACACCAAGTGGGACTGGAGGGTCGAAGTGCCAGTGCCGGGGGCAGACTAATGGAGTTCATACAGTTGCGCAGCCCTCAGTTTGTTTCCATCAGCTTCCTGGGTTTATTTTTAAACCCAGAACTGTGTTTGAAGGGATCTTATTACCTGGAGAGGCTGTGGAATATCCATCCTTGGAGGTTTTGGAGACTCAGGCAGACAAAACCATGGCAAACTTTCTGGCATTAGTCTTGCTTTCAGCAGGAGGTTGGATTAGACACCTCCAGAGGTTCCTTCCACCAGCACTTCTATGAGTTGATGATGTTGATGCTGTATTGTTTTACAAGTTAAACAACTATTTATTCTAGATTTTGTGCATGATAATAACATAAAACCCTTAAATAGTCCAGGAGACCTTCACAGGAGTCATCTGACCAATGGGTTACAAAGTGAAGATCCTGGTTGCTTGTTCTCCCAGGCCCCATACAGCAGGTAAGATGTGTGGGTGGCCAGATAAACACTGTGCATGGTGCAAGCAGATGTATGTCCACTGGGATCCAAAAGTGACCACAGTCCTGGGATCACAGAGGAATCCGAACATGAACCCTGTCTGCTCGCCAGAAGCTGAGTGATGCCTGGGCAGACAACCCATTCCCAGTGGTGAACTTCTCTGCTCAGGAGGGACCTGCCTTTAATGAAGGGAAGTTAATATCATTAAATGAAGAGCAGCTGCAACAACTGAGAATTATTTGGACAAGTGTTTATAGAGATGTTTTTGCCTGTCTTTGCCAGGTTTTAGTGTTCTGGGTAGCTATGGCTCCCATTCCCACTTCTGCTCCCTGGACACCCAACCTGCAGATGGGCGTTATTTCTCAGCTCCTACCATGGTCGTGCTTTGCAGAGCAGCTGGTCATTTCCAGGCTTTGTGCTTCATGCTTTTGCGCTGAGGACACTTCTACCTGCTGTCTTCAGACACAAATAAAAGGAACTTGCACCCCTTAGAGTGCTTTCCTGTCATGTAGTTTGGCAAGTGTGTCACCTTCGGAGGTCTTCTTGCCAGGGGAAGCTGGAGTTTTCTGGAGTTAAAAAGCTAGTGAAGCCTCACTTTTGATCCACGTAAATCCACTTCTGTTCCATAATAAGACACAAAAGCCGGGTGGAGCATCCCCCAGCTGGTGCAGTCCTCTTTGTACCCGCCCCACACTGTTCTTAGTCCAGAGAGAGTGGTGAGAGCTCCTCAGACCCTCCTTGGTGATGTCCTGGCTTAAATTTCTCCATCACAGTGTTGTCAGAGCCACATGTTCCCCTCCTGGGATTACCCCCTCAGCTACCCCGGTACCCCGTTTGTGGGGCTAAGTGGTGAATCGCAACTAGGGACTGAGCTGCTGTACAAATGACCTGTTTTGGAGGGATAATCTCTATTTATATCAGTGACACCTTCACATATTGTTCCTTTTGTTTTGTTATCACGTTTTTTGATGGAAAGCACATAACAGGAATAAGTAGGGTTTCTGTGTGCTGGAGCAGGACCACTGAATCTACGATCATGAGAGTGTATATTGTGTACCAGAACTTGGATGTGCAGCATATTGTGTCCTGCTCATACTTTTGCAACCAGTGACTGATTCTCAATTACTAGTGTTTCTCAAAGACTATCCGTATTTTAAAGGAAGAGTGTCCTAAAATGCCATATTGCATTGCAGGTGGCAGTGACTCCTGCTGACCTGCAGACCAGACGACCTATGCTCACTGTGGTCTGTGATCTGGGGAATAAGTGTGATAGGATGGGGGTGTCTTGCCAAAGAGCTCGGGAGAGTGGGACACAGTGCCATCCAGTGGACCTGCCACCACTGACCATGTAGAATTATAAGGTAGCATTGGCTGTATATGATGCTTTCCTGGTCCCGCCCCAAACAAACCTGGGCTGTTCAGCAAAAACACCTTCTTCATGAAGGTGTTAGGAACCCCTCCAGGTACCTGACAGTGCCCATCACTTATGTGTCCCAACTGTGAGGATGCAGGAGGACAACTATTCTGGAAGAAGCGTACATGGAGGACTGGCGCATTGCACCTCATCTCCCCCAGCTCCAGGTAGGAGTTGCTCCAAGATTATGGAGGGGAAGCAACATCCAAGTTAACACTCACCTGTGTGGTTGGTGTCGCTGAGGAGTGGTGGGAGCTGCCCCTGCAAGCAGACCCCCTCACATTCCGTGCACCTCATCACAGGAGCACAGGGCAAGAAAAGGGCAGAAAAGGGCTCCAGGAGTGGTAGGGTGAGTAGGAAGGGCAGAGAAAAATAGCCAGCACCTTTCCTAATTGTTTGGAAAGATTTCTCCTGGAAAAGCCCCTCCCAAAGGAGGCCTCGCTCCTTGTGTGATCCTTGGGGGCACAGTACCACCTGCTGGCAGTGAGACGGTAGCATAGGGAGGGATGGGACACACGGAGAAAAAACAGCCCTGGCAGTTTGCTCTTTTCCAGAATTAGAGCAAGACTCACGTTTGCTATTTGTTCTGTCCAGTTTTAAATATTTAGGTTGAAGATTATACCTCAAAGTCGAGCCATCCTTGTGAGGGAGAGATTTCCCTCTCAGACAGTCGGAATCACTGATGTTCAGGCTGCAAGCTTTTTCCATCTGCAAAAGGAAGGTAACACAAATCCCAAAACAGATCCCAGCCTACCAAATCTGTGTGGAAGTTTTAGTTGGGTAGATATTTATAGCTTTTTCTTTGGTTTCTTACTAAGCTATAGTTTGAACAGTAATGTTTTCAACCCCTCCCCTCCTCTTCACAGGGTGTGCATTACATGCCCTACCTTCCCTCTCAGCCCAAATTTATTTCTGTTCTGTGCTTTTCTGTTCTTCTCAGCACAGTCTTCAGCCTCTAACTCTCCCAGGATCTACTCCACTTAAGTTTATTTGCTTAAAAAATAGCAGATAATTGATTTGAGGCTGTCAATAGTTTGTTCCTGCTCTCAGAACCCTCAAGCCTGGCAGCCACGTTCACTCTTTGTTTCCTCTTCATCACTTTCTTGTTCCTGTGTGTTGCTGTTTGTCTTCTCCTTGGTTATTTGACAGAGCAGTTTCTGTTTTCTGGAGCATGGAGCTGAGGTGGTTGGTGGTGGTGGTGACTGCAAAAGGAAGCTCTGTACACTTAGCTACTAGCCCACACAATGTGGCCAGGAAACCGTGGTTTGAAGCAAACCCAGAGGATTCAAAACACAACTCCTGAAAGCAATTGTTAAGCTACGTGGGTTCAAATACGATCCAGGACTTGATCCCACACTTGGAACATTGTCCCACTGGTTGAGGAGGAGGAATAGACAGGAGAGTCCTGACAGTCCCTGCTTGGCTGCACTCCCTGGATTTTGTTTTCTGAAACTTGACTCATCTATCAAAATGCACCTGACTGATGAGAGGTGTGTTAAGTGCTTTGGAAATAACAATTTTTTCATAGCTGCAAAATTATCAGCTTGTACCATTGCAGCACCTGGGAGTTGCAGACACACCTGGGTTAACTGGAAAAGGGACTAAACTGAAGACGATGGGTTTGAGTTCAAGACACTTTGAGTTCAGCCCACCTGAGCTCAGACACTGACAGTGCAGGGCTCAGTCCAAGCAGGGGGTCTAATGCCTGGTCCATGTTGTGGCTGAAGGGTTTGGACACCAGACCACATGTGGGTCTGGGACTGGAAGTTCGCAGGGGAAGCTCCGTGAGATGGTGTGAGCTCAGCTAACACCTAACTACTGACTAAAGGACTAAGCAATTAAGCAACTAAGAAAATACCAAATTTTCTAGTAAGACAAGGACTATAATACTTCAGAGTTACAGACACATCAGGAGGGCAGTTTTGATTGAAAATCAAAACTATAGGTTTACTCCAGTGTTGTGGTTCTCCACAGCCCCCAAGCATTATGGAGACACAGTTTATGTCTAGAAATTGTTGAGTTAGGGTCACAGTCTAGAAGTTTAAAATTTTGCATCCATAAAATTCCAGAAAGAGGTAATAACGGCATCCTTTAAGGAATCTTCTCTAATGTTAAGACCTGACAGGTCATCATCCAACATCGTAAAAGGAGGGGTCTGCCTCTCCCCTAAGGGCTATGTGCCCACACATCACGCCCGGAACCAGCTTGGTGTCCACAGAGCTCTCCATGGACCAGTTCAGCTCACTGATTATGCAGAACATGACAAAAAAGAGCTTGTGCAGAATAGTGGTCAGGACTGCTGTTGGGAGTAGAAGGGGGATGGAGAAAGGAGGAGAAGAATGATTCCCCTTTAGACAGCAGTGAGCTGTTAGACTGGCTCAGTTTGTCATTTATTGGCATCCTCAGACTCCTCTGTTGGAGCCCAGCAACTGTACTTGAATTGCTTGGATATTAATTAGCAGCTCTTTTCATTCATCCAAGATACCTCATTGGAGGCCTCTCTAAGATGTTGGCCTTTTCGTAGGACCTTAGCAAAACTGACTGTGTTTTGGCATGATCAGAGATGGGTGACCTCCTCTCTACCCTCCTGTTTCCTCCAGGATGCGAGGACTACCTTGAACCTGCTCTTCTCTCTATCTTGAGCAATCAAACAGCTGTGCAGCCTCTGGTGTCCCCTCACATTGACTCTGTAAGCTTCATTGTTGGACTTCAGTTTCCCAGCCTTCCTGGATGGCCCAACATTTTATCTGGACAAGTAACACCAGAAGGGTTCACTCCAAACCGGGTCTGAGGAATATCTGATCACTCCCTTTTTTTCCTGGGTTGCTGCACAGATGTAGGGTGGCAGGACCTTTCATGAGAAAGGGAGGTGGAAATCCAAGATTTCAGTTTATACAAGGTCCAGACTGGGACTTAGGTTGGAAAACCAACCACTGCTTGGTGGAGGCGGATGTGCTCACAGTGCAGTTCACAGCACCCCTCCACACAGTTTCTTTTGGTGGTGAGAGGCAGACCCTGGTCAACATGTACTTCAAGGCTGCAAGCCATCCTTCAGGTCCTCTAGACACTCCCGCTGATGCTTCTTTTTACCTGTGTCCATCTCACCTGAGGGCACACAGGGCCATTGGATTTCCCATCAGTGTCCCCCTGTTTGGGCTAAACTTCTGCCCATGGGACAAGGAGGTGCATGTGGCTGCCCCCCACCACAGGTGACTGTGGATCCAACTGCTGGTCTCTGGCCCCGTCGCCTCTCCAGACAAGACTGCACTAGGAAGCCCCCACCAGCTACTTGGGTGCCCTCAGGGAGCAGTGGGCATTTCCAGAGGAGTTCCATCAGTTTCCCTTCTGCCTTTCTTCTTTTCAAGTTTTGCATATTTCTGATCCTTTGACCTGTCCCTTCCTTTCATTTTTACCAACTTTGTAATTTGATTTTACTTTTGATCTGTTTCCCAATTTTCCTTATTTTCTGTTTAGGTTTTCAAATTTGGCTCATGCCCAGCAGCGACACTGTGCAAAAGCAGATTCCTTGGGAAAAGTACAAGAACAGAATGTGCACGTAGAGACTTTTCCCCTGAAAAATTTCCCAGGCACCAAGAATTTGCAGCTCAGGGACTTCCCCAGCCCAAGGTAGTGTTGAAGGTTTTAGTGACAGGGTTTTTTTCTCTTCCATAAATCTATATGGTTTCTCCTTAAACTGCATGCAGACATTTGGCTTCTGTGACATGGCGTAGCCTGCAGTCCCAGAGCTCCTGGTGACTATATCTTGGTTGTGTGAAGAATTGCATCCAGTGTTGGTTGGCTTTTTTTTAAATGACAGCGGCTGTCTTAATATAATGTCCCAATATTTAAGTTCTTGTCCACCTTCTATCGGCCACTTGCTCTGGAAGGCTTCTACTGTATCCCCGTGAGTTCTCTCTTTTCCAGGTTGAAGAATCCCAGCTACTCAGTAGCTCATTCTACAGATGCCCTTCTCTGTCTTTGATCAGCGTTGTTGTAATTCTCCAAACCTTCCCTAGCTCTATTACACTCCTAGGTGAGATGGGACAGGGGCTGAGTTATGCCTGGTTCTCAACTTAAATCACCATGAAATCAGACTGCTCACAGACAACAGTGTCTGTTTCTTGACATTCCTGTTGGCATGAGCTGAGGAAGAACATAAACCATCCAAATACAGATGAGTTGAGTGCTACTAAAGCTGCAGAGCAGTGCTTAGGTCAAGAAGTACAGAAGCTCTAGAAGAGCTAGTCAGCCATAGAATTCTGTCCTCTGCATTATCTGTGATAAGTTGAAGATTTATTTACTCTTTAGTTGGATAGCTGGGGGAAAAAGCATCATTTTTTGTGGAATAATGCAGCACAATGGGATGCAGGCCTACAAGAGAGATGGGGAGGGACTCTTTAGCAGGGAATGTAGCGATAGGACAAGGGGAAATGGTTTTGAATTGAAAGAGGGGAGATTTAGATTAGATATTAGAAAGGAACTCTTTACTGTGAGGGTGGTGAGACTCTGGCCTAGGTTGCCCAGAGAAGTTGTGGTTGCCCCATCCCTGGAAGTGTGTAAGACCAGGCTGGATCGGGCTCGGAGCAACCTGGTCTGGTGGGAGGTGTCCCCGCCCAGGGCAGGGGGGTTGAAATTTGATGATCTTTAAGGTTCCTTCCAACCCAAACCATTCTATGATACTATGACATGAGAGGAGTCCTCCATCTCATGAGAGGAGTCCTCCATCTCATGTCAGGAGGATGTCTACAATGTGAGTGTCTACATAGATTCATATAATTGTCTATGTGGGAAGGGACCTTTAAGATCATCGAGTCCAACTATCAACGCAACACTGCCCAAACCACTGCCCAAAACATGTCCCTCAGCACCTCGTCTGCCCATCTTTTAAATACTTTCAGAGATGGTGATTCCACCCTGGGAAGCCTGTTCTAAGGCTTGATAACCCTTTTGGTGCAGAAATTTTTCTGAATATCCATCCTAAACCTCCTCTGTGTAACTTGAGGCCATTTCCTCTTGTCCTATCATTTGTTAGTGATAGGACATCTGTGCTAATTCACCAGTTGCTCTTTACAGACAATAAGTTTCCAATATACAACAGGCACTTATTTAAGTACAGCTTTCTATGAAATATCATCTCAAATCTCCTGGATGTTCATCATGGAGAGCAGAACATCAGGAATTACTGCTAGAGACCAAGACAGGAAATGCACATGGAATACAGGTTATTCTGTCTCGCCATTGATAGGGAAGATCCGGGAGAATCAGAGCAGGTGCTGGGAAATGGGATGAAGATAATCAAAGGCACTGAATGATAGCATCACTAAAGGAGGTCTAGGACTCTCCAGCTGGGGTCTGTGAAAAGGATGAAAGCAATTCTTACTCAGACAGTTGCCAATCTGACCACGGCAGTAATTCCTAACAACCATGGAAAGGATCACTGCAACCTGGGGACTCCAGACACACTCAGTACACGCCATGGCCTGGAGTTAGGATTTTTGGTGCTTTTGGTGCAGTCCAAGCGTGTCTGCTGGGACTGCTGTGAGAGAAGGAGTTCAGTAGAAACAAGAGGATCATGCAACATGCTGGACCAAGGGGCGTATTGGGAGAAGTCTTTCAGGGCAGACATGCCATATGACACCCCAAACTCTGAGGATGTCAGGGTATAAGGATATCACTCAGCTAACATGCCGTGTTCCTAATTTTTGTCTTTTGTTACAATAAACACCCTGCTTCATTCCTGTGAAATGTTGTGGGCAAGTTAGTGTTAATTAGCATTAATATTAGCATTATATTATTCTGTTCAGAATATTATGAAGTATTCCAGAAGTTGTGACCTGTCTCTTGAGATGAATGAACTTCCTATGAGTATGACAGAAATGTGAAACATCACTTAGGTCTTCAGGAGGAGACGTATTGCCTCTGTTCTCCACAGAAGCCAAGAGAACATTGCATCTGAACTAGAGGAGATGGCTTGATGGCTGTCCCACTTTCCCGTCCACCTCCTCCTCTTTGGTGCCTTGTTATGGAGTCCCTGAGCAAGAGGATGGGAAGAATTTGTGCTGGCCCATCTCAAAGCTTTCTTTTGCTGAGAAAGGAAGGAGCTTCTATTTTGTGGGCTAAGATAGATACACAAGCCATGGTTGTGTCATGGGGTCCTGGACTCCCTCTCCAAAGCACGGGATGTGCTTCCAGGATCTCTGATCAGGATAAGGTTGGATGGACTAATTTACTACTTAGATGAAGAGTGGGGTGGGTTTTGCAAAGTTCCTGTGTAGGAAGGCGTGTGTATTGTTTTTGTTAATATACATGATCAATATCGGAGTATCAGAAATTCCCATGAAGCCAAACTCCAGCATATAAAAACAGAGTGAGATTTTTTTTTTGGTTCTCGTGAATGCCTCAAAATAGCTTTTCTCCAAAATTTTGCAATATATGCCTCTTTCTTGTGAATCAAAGTGGTGACTGAAATTCAATTAAAAGCTCCTTGAAATGCCATAGATAAAAAGCTATGCAAACTGAAGGTATGAAGTGAGTACTAACATAGACACTTGCTCAGATGGCTGTAGGACAGCGAACAGGGCAACAAGCAGTTGACTCACAAAACTCTCTGGTTTATAAGAAAAATGGCCATTGTGTCTTGGCAAATGTCCCTAAAACTGCTTTCAAAACAGCATAGACCAAATCAGCTCTGAAATAAAATACTTTAACTGGAGAGAGGTCTAAAATGACAAGTCCTGAAGCAACCCTACCTGGAACTGGGATAGAGCAACTTGGCAGGGCAGAAAACAGACTTCTTTCTCTTGTCTTTTATAGGTTTCACTGGTTTATGAACTCCATGACAAAAACTAAGCCTTGGCCTTTCCCTCTGCAATGGAACGAGTGGCACAGTTAGAACAGCCTCACCTTTACAAATAGACCCTCTCAGGTAATCTTGCTGCCCTCCTGTTTTCTCCAATATTTCTTCCTCCAGTTTTCCTTCCCCTGCTGTTCTGTGCCCTTCTCCTCCCAAGTCCTCAGCAGGTCTAAGCCTCAGCCCAGCCTCTGACGAAGCCTTTTGCATTCCTGCTGTCAGCACAAGGGATTACTTGGCCTGTGTGCTAAGCCACCCAGATGCCTACTCTCAGGCTTGCTTCATGCCCACCTCCACCACCAATTTGTCATCCACATATACCCAGTGTCTCTCCTGACACCTCCTTCTCTGTTTGAGAGACCATCTTACTCTTCATTTTAACCTCCCTCTGACCCAGCTCTTCACTGATCAACCAAACTCCTTGCATTTTTCCCCAAGAGTATCTCTACAAACATATTCTTCACTCCTTGCATGAGGCACCTTTCCTCCCTATGCTTGGCTCTCTTGTACCTCATGCCCTAGATAGACACTATGGCAGGAGCCCCTGCTACAGTGGCTCCCCAATAAGCCAAGCAAGAAGAGAGATCTGGGGACAAGATAAATTCTCACGTTGTCTCACGCTGTCCCTTTGACATGTTCTACTGGAGACTTAATGTCCAGTTGTCCTGCCACTGTGGCTTGGGATGAGAAAAGCAATAGGTACAGCTAGGGCTGTCCTTCTTAGCCCACCACCTTTCTCAGGTGTCACTTTGTCGGCAGAAGGGGGCAGGACCAAGAAGGACAGGGTGCTGACATGAAAGACCCTCTTCAGAACATTGGAGCATGATCAGCTTGCCCAGAACCTTGACCTTTTCTTCTGACAGCTCTTCACTGTAGACATTGCCTCAGCAGGACTGTAACGTGCACAGTCACCTGTGACTTAAGGTCCCAACTCTAACACCATGAAGCATGGCTGCTCCCTCCCTCTGCCCTATAGACCCCACCAGATGCTTACATACCATTTGAAATTCCCTCCTTCACACCAGCCAGAAAACAAAATGTCTTTTCCTAACAGTAACTCTCCCAATACAAATAGATACTGTCAAAGATGTGAAAATCTGGCTGTACTTGTGGCCTCCAAAGTGTATGGAAAGACACCTTCTTCACATCACAGACACTTTCCAGGGGGCATAAGTGAGGTGTTTGTGTCCTCTTCCCCACCACTGCTTGCCTTCCTCCCTTGGCAGCCCTCAGAAAGTTGGTCTTCCTGCCTGTATTCTATCTAGGATTGAAAGATTCGTACATCAGTACCTTAGTGCCTTCTTCTGGCACTTCATTGCCTGAATTCTGGCCAGTTCTTTTCATCTTCCTTATCAGGTCCCCATGGGGTTGCACAGTCCTGTGGGGTCTATGCCTCTCTTCTTCCTCTACCAGCCTACATGGCATGCCTGGGAAGCTGTTCATGCTTTCCAGGTGTGCTCCAGGACACCCAAGAACTGACAGAAGCACTTCATCTGCCACAGCTTTCTACAGGAGCCACCAATTCGCCTGCCCCCTCTGAGGTACTGGCAGAGGTACTGTGTGAACTCTGCTCTGCCCACCAGTGTCCACAAAGTGGACTTCCCTAAGCCAGTTCACTTGGACAAACATCCGGGCAGCTCCCCTGATATGCTGAGGGCTGTAGGCAGTGCTGAGCACCAAGGAGTGGCTTAAAGGTGTCACAGCTTCTCCAAGAGTCTGCGGTAAGGGATCTTGGCTGCTTTAGTACTCAAGGGGGGCTTGGGACCCTGGTCCACCAGCGCACCTGAATTTTGTGAGTAAGTACCAGGAGGCCTGCAGAGGCTGAACTGTAGCTGCCTTTGCCAAAGACATCAAGACCTCGTTGTGACACTGGTGAGCATAGTGTGTGGTTCTCCTAGTGTTTCCACTTTCAGATTTGGAGGCAGGTGGTTGCCTTCTTCCTGAACTGCTCCCATGGTGGTGTCTGGTGTGGGGACATCTTGGCACTGTGGCTGAAGACTGCATCTGAAGAATATTCCCAGATGCAGAATTGCATTCTCTGATGGTTCTCAGCAGACACAAATGTCCCTGTTTCCCTGATGCCCAGGCCTGGGTGCTCTGAACACTGTCATGGTAGAAGTGAGTCAAGAAAGGAGAGGGTTATCACAAGCAACCCCTCCCTCCCAGTCATTCTGATACAATTTGGTGAAAAATAGCATCAAAAAAAGCATCAATGAAAATAGCATCAATGAAAAATAACATCAAAAGACATTCTTCTACCTGTAAACCGGGGTAACAAAGTCCTGAAGTCGCTGTGTGGCACCTAATGCCAAGAGCAGAAAAGGAGGAGAGCTTCTCAGAGGGGGAGGCAAAACAGAACTGTGCTGCTCCTTGAGTATTTGGGCAACGAGATTAAGATACGAGGCTGCAGCAGAGCAGGTTCAAAGGGAATGCCATGGGGAGTCAGTTGTGTCCTAGGACAGTGAGGAGTACTAGATGATGTCGGGCTCTGTAGGGGGTAAGGACAGTTGGGTTGCCTTTCTTCACCCCATTTTTTATGGTATCTGAGACTCCCATCTTACCTCCTTCATGAAGCCACAGACTTTTCTGACATGCAGCCACACATTCCTCTGGTTCCCCTCCCAAACAACAACCCTGTTCACCCTCCTGTGCCTCCATGGTTGAACTCAATGGCCCACCCATTGGGCCCTCCATGGCCCAACTCAAGACAGGGCATGGGAGAAGAGCAGGGCTTTCTCTTCTTACTGTAGTAGGACTGGTGTGAAGTGGTGACTGTTAATGTTGTCCCTACAACATTAATCCTCTCCTAAAATCATTAGTCCTTGCAGCAGGGTTGTGCAGGCAGGAGGTGGGACAGCTCATCTCTGTCATCCAGGCAGAGGCACAGTTATAGAGATGTTCTGCCCTGTGAAGGTGCCATGAGACCCTGTGTAGGAAAACAAAAGAAGCAGCCCAAGTGCACCATGGAGAACAGGTCTCAGTAGTAGTCTTCCCATCATGAGAGGTTTGAGGATACTGACTGCTGCAGGGATGGGACTAATTACAGATTCAGCTGGAGTTCTTTAAGTTTTGGACATTAGGAAAGGTTCTTCACTGAGAGGGTGGTCAGTCACTGGAACAGGCTCTGCAGGGACAGGGTCACAGCACCAAGCCTGTCAGAGTTCAAGAAGCATCTGGACAATGCTCTTAGTCATATGGCTTAGTGTTAGGTAGTCCTGGGAGGAGGAGGCAGTTGGACACGATGATCCTTATGGGTCCCTTCCAACTCGAGATATTCTATGAATCTGTGATTCGAAGTGTCACTATGAAGTGCTACAGTCCCCAGCCTCACACACACCTTTACACTGTTTGCAAAGCAAACTGCCCGGACACACAGCCTGCTGGAGGCAGGTGTGAAACGGAGCAGTGCACCACCAGCTTGGTGGAGTTGCCATTCTCATTGATTGCCTGGGTAGGCTGGCATCATGCGACTATCTGCCTATCGAGAGCCCTCCCACATACGTGACTCCAGACTCCTGTGACTTTATGGGAGTGTTTTCAGGGCATGGGGGTGGCACCTTCCTAACGTTTGTCCCAATGGTCACGGTCAGGTTCTGGAAATTTGTTACTGAGTTCCTCTATGAAAGTTTGTGTAATTGCACTTGGGCACTAAACAATGCTTCCCCTGCAGGGTTGTGATTAAGGGATTGGAGCACCTCCCTTACGAGGAAAGGCTCAAAGAGCTGGGGCTGAGGGGAGACCTTATCTACGCTTACAAGTATCTAAAGGGTGGGCTGAAGGAGGATGGAGCCAGACTCTTCTCAGTGGTTCCCAGGGACAGGACAAGGGGCAACGGGCACAAGCTGGACCATGGGAAGTTCCACTCCAATCTGAGGAAGAACTTCTTTGGGGTGAGGGTGCCAGAGCCCTGGAAGAGGCTGCCCAGGGAGGGTGTGGAGTCCCCTTCTCTGGAGATCTTCAAGCCCCGCCTGGATGCTCCTGAGTGATGTGCTCTGGGCAACCCTGCTTTGGCAGGGGAGTTGGACTGGATGATCTCTAGAGTTCCCTTTCAACTCTGACAGTTCCATGATTCCGTGATCTGCATCCTTGGAGATCTGCAGAACTTGGCTGGACAAAGTCACACTCATCCTTATCTAGATCTGACAGCAACCTGTCTTGGAACAGAAGGTTGGTCTAGACACATCCAAAGGGTCCTTCACACCAACATTTTTATGAGATGTCTGCCTGTGCTATGTATCTTTAGTTATATATGTCTGTGGGAGTGAGCTCTAGTCCATGTCTTGGGGAGCCCCATCCCTGGAGGGGTTCAAGGCCAGGCTGGATGGGGCTTTCAGCAACCTGGTCTGGTGGAAGGTGTCCCTGCCCAGGGCGGTGGGGTCAGACCAGATGGCCTTTAAGGTCCCTTCCAACTCAAACCATTCTGTGATTCTATGATTCTGTGATCCACCTGCTATATCCATGAACACGAGAGCCGCTGGCAGTGAGCCCGAGCAGAACCAGGAATGTGTTGGGTGAACGCTGGGTGCCTGGGCACAGCAGGTGCCCCTTCACCTTAACTCTTAACGTATTGGTTTATTCCCTGCACAAACAGCTGCCGGCAGCCGTGCGGCACCAGCAGGGCTTGGAAGCGGGATGTTTCCCGGCTGCATCCGCTGTTATTATTCCGTAAGGCACCGTCGAGCATCCCGGAGCTCGGTACGGAGGTTGCCGTGGTCTGCGAGCCCACCGGGCCCTCGGAGCCCGCGGGGATGAAGGGACACGGTGGGACGCGACCCGGCCCGGCGCGACCGCGGGCTCCAAGGGCCGGCGGGTCCCCAGGGAGCCCCGGGGGTGCCCGGCGCCGTCCGCCGCAGCGTCGCCGGCGGCTGTGGGACGGGACGGGACGGGACGGGAGGAGGGGGCCGCCCCGCCTCCCGCTTAAAGAGCCGCGGCGCCGGGCGGCCGCGCAGCGAGCTGCGGAGCGGCACCGCCCGGCACCATGGGCTCGGCCGCCGCCGCCCTCCGCCGCATCCTCCTCCTCCTCCTCCTCCTGCCGCCGCCGCCACCGCCCGCCGCCGCCTACTTCGGGTCAGCGCCGCCCGCGGGGCTCTGGCACCGCCTCCGCCCGGGGCAGAGCGGGAGGGAGCGCGGGGGGTCCGCGGGGCAGCGCCGGGGAACCCCCCGGGGAGGGTGCGCGGATTCTCCGCGGATGCTCTACTGAGGGTTGCTCGGCCCCCGGGGCGGCCCTGGGAGCCCGGGGGGGTGCGGGAGGGGACCCCGGACGGGCCGAGCCCTTTTGGGGAGCGGGGTGGGAGAAAGGGGCACTGGGTGTCGGCAGGAGCCCCCGCCGCGCTCCCGGGCACCCCGCAGAGGGGAGCACCCACGGGTGCGAGAGTGGGGCGGGGGAGCGGAGTGGAAGCTGCTGGGAGCAACGGAGAGAAAAACCGGCTTTCTTATATCCCTTCGACTGTTCTCCCTTTCTGCTCAGGATGTGAAATTAGCGCCGGATGATGGCTTTGCTGCCTCTCTCCAGGCTGCTGCCCTGGAGGGAAGAAGGTGGGAGATGGGGGCTGGCAGAGGGCTCAGCAGGGAGGTGAGAGGGGGATGAGGGTGCTGCGGGGCTCCCCGGGGCGGCAGGGGGTTCAAGGGGAGGGTGTGCTTGGGCACGGAGCAGCAGAGCTGATGCTCCAGCCCGGGACACCGGGCAGGGTCATATGGGCACGATTGTCTCCGTCGCGTGTCCTCCCCTCATGTTTTAGTTTTCTTGGGTGACCGGCGGAGATGGGTTTTTAGCAGGTTAGATCAATGCAGAATCTCCTGTGAAGTGTTGTGTTTTGTTTTGTATTCTGAGTAAGCTGCTTCTCAGACAGATTTCCAGACTCTCCTAACCAGAGCTGTTAGTTCATATATCACAGTGCGTGCAACAGGAGAGACGTAACCACTAATACATTCAGACACTGCTGTGAGGGAGTGTAACACCCAGGACAGACCTGCACTGACTTACACTTGTGGAGGGTCTTGGTCCCTGTCTACCGATCCTCCCATCACATGCCAGACACTTCTTCCTACATTTCCTGGCAAGTGCTGGCTTGGCACGCCTTACTGAGTGATCAGTATTTCATTTCTGTTGGAAACCTCCCTTAAAACAGCTGGATTTGAAGTTTATTAATAGTAGCACTTAGCCTGACTCATGTCTAAGCTCCTGCTGATGGGGAGGACTCTACCTCTCTTGGTCAGCCATAGCGTGTATATCCACATACTCTGTAAAGGAGCGGGGCTGCAGCGAGTGTTTGGCTTTCCAGGTACAGGGGCACGTGCACATGGTTGGGTGAAGTGAAGTGAAATGTGTTTGTGCTTCCCTTTGAGATAACCCACACAAAGCAGTTACTGGCTACTGGTCGGTTGTTAGAGCAACCGGAATGATGCTTTTTTTTTTTTTGTGAGAATGACCTGTTTGGATGTGAGCTGCTTTCTAGCCATACGAAATCTGGATGTGCTGCCTTTTGACGATGCCCAGCTTAGCATCTGAGGCTGCAGTTTCACTTTGTAACTTTTTCTCCTTGGGGGGTTTGAAACAGATGTGTCCTGGGTATTCACAGAATCACAGACTGGTTTGGGTTGGAAGCGACCTTAAAGCCCACCCAGTGCCACCCCTTGCCCTGGGCAGGGACACCTCCCACCA
>QJSC01017345.1:0-20455 GCA_003697955.1 Calidris pygmaea
ACAAAAGTGGTTAAAAGGTAATTTTTTAAAAGTTTTGTTATTTTGTCTTACATATAATTCAAACTATTTTCATTAAAACATTGATTCTGTTGTCAGTATTCATAGAATCATAGAATCATTTAGGTTGGAAAAGACCCTTGGGATCATCGAGTCCAACCATCAACCCTACTCTACAAAGTTCTCCCCTACACCATATCCCCCAACACCACATCTAAACGACTCTTAAACACGTCCAGGGTTGGTGACTCAACCCCCTCCCTGGGCAGCCTATTCCAATGCCCGACCACTCTTTCTGTGAAAAATTCTTTCCTAATGTTCAGTCTAAACCTACCTGTTGGAGCTTGAAGCCATTCCCTCTCGTTCTGTCACTAATTACCTGCAAGAAGTAGTTGTAGAGAGTGATGAGGTCTCCCCTCAGCCTCCTCTTCCTCATACTAAACAGTCCCAGCTCCTTCAACCGCTCTTCATAAGAATGATGCTCCAGGCCCTTAGGTATACTAAGTATATATATATAAGTATCTAATACTGCAGGTATAAAAGCAGGCAACTTCTATTAAAAAAAAATCTTCATTGGGACTTTAATAATGTTTTGTGCGTTAAAAATGAAATGTCATAAACAGACTAGAATAACAATTCTGCTTTCTGTGATATGTTTATATTTAAAATATGGAAAAGGTTTTTGTTTGTAAAATATTATTTGAAGGATAGAATTAACAATACTAAAATCATTAGTCTATCATTAAAGCACTCTAATAAAGAAAAAGGAATGTAATAACTTTTCTCAGATCTTAACAACAGTGTAAGAATAAATGGGGGTGAAGAGGAAGGTTATAGAAACCTTCAGGGCATTGTGAATTTCCAAAGGAAAGCTAGGCTCAGAATATTGCTTCCTGATTAGAGGCAATACTTTCCACTTTGTATCTACAGTGTAGAGACCTGTTGCATTCATACTCCAGCTTTGTGTAGCACACAAACCTTACTTGATGTTACTCTTGTGGAATGAAAGCTGGATAGCTAAGGCAGCGTAAATCAGGAGGAAAAATTTGTGCTCTACTTTTTCTAATATTCCCATAGAAGTCTGCCATTTCCCCATAAGAAAGTTCAGGCTTTTGAATAAGCTGCATTTTTTCAGTAAATTAGAATTTTCTGTGTTTTTAAGAGCTCCATATGTTATTTAATGCTAAATTTTGCTAATACATCAAAATTATAATTGATTGGGTGTTTGATCATCAGACATAACTCAGAGAAGAATGACATTTAGGAAGTAAACAGGGAAAACGTTATGCTAAAAGAATGGTAAAATTATGTTTAATTTCATCGCAGGTATGCTTGCTATAAAGCTACCATTATTCAATTAGTTTGTTTCCCAGATTTTCAGGGAAGTAATCTGTTTCACTAATCTCAAAATTTTAAATTCTTCATTACTTCAGAATAAAAGATATGGGATGCTCCAAACAATATAACAATCTCCAAATGCAGGAAATCAACAGTTAAGGTTAAAATCCACATTGACATGGAAATAGAAAGTAAAATAACGATCCCTCCCTTGAGGAGAACAATGCAATATCAGGTAGTTTCAATAAATGTTATCAATGTCTGTGACATCAAATTAAAATAAATGGATTTTTCAAGACCATAATTTTTAATTCTTTTTTTTTTTTCTTGTCTTTATAATGTCTTTTTATGGTGAGTTGCCATTTGTGTGCAATTATGAAGCTATAACCAATACTTTTATAACTGGCTAGAAATGTACAGAAGGAGGGAAGAGCTTTCTCTTATGACATGGTATGAAGGATGCAGTAAAAAATAAAAAAGTGCTGACCTTCTCTGGTACTTTCTTCCTTATGCTATTAAACAAGTGGTGGAGCAAAATAAGAGCCACTGCTTTAAAAGAATTATTCCAAATTCTCCCCATAACTCATGAATCTGTAAGTGACTAAAAAATGAACATACCTTGTTGTATTTAGGAAAAAAAAAATAGCATTCTCTGCAGTTCTGAATGCTCCAAACTCTAAGAAAGCTAGGAAATGGCTTGATATGTAGATCATCAGTACTAAAATTGGAAAGCAGAGATAATTGATTGCTAAAAAGTGAGAAGAAAACAGTTCACTTGAGTAGCATATTTCAGATAACTTCAGTGCTATAAAAGTGCATGGTATACAAAATAAACCTCTGAGCAGTACTGAGGAGCATTCAGATTGGTTTGGATCTGTCTCCTCTGAATCTTAAATGTTTGGATAATAAGTCAAAATGGAAGCATCCTGTCTGTTTCTCAAAAATAACTTCTGTCATTTCAGACAGATCAGCAATAAGTGTTTTGGCAACTATAACCATCATAATTTAGAACCACCAACAAATCAGCAATGTCATCTTAAATACGAATGAAACTGTAGGGACCTGCAATAGTGTTCCTTCACAAGATAAAGGAAAGGTAGAATCATAGAATCATAGAATTGTCTAGGCCGGAAGGGACCTCCAAAGGTCATATAGTCTGACCCCCCCTGCAGTCAGCAGGGACACCCCCAACTAGACCAGGTTGCCCAGGGCCTCGTCGAGCCTCACCTTGAATATCTCCAGGGATGGGGCCTCAACCACCTCCCTTGGCAACCTGTTCCAGTGCTCCACCACCCTCACAGTAAAGAACTTTCTCCTAATCTCCAATCTAAATCTGCTCCCCTCCATCTTAAAGCCATTGCCCCTCATCCTGTCACTACAGGCCTTTGTAAACAGGCTCTCCCCAGCCTTCCTGTAGGCCCCCGTCAGGTACTGGAAGGCTGCTATTAGGTCTCCCCGGAGCCTCCTCTTCTCCAGGCTGAACAACCCCAGCTCCCTCAGCCTGTCCTCGTAGCAGAGGTGCTCCAACCCCCTGATCATTTTAGTGGCCCTCCTCTGGACCCGCTCCATCAGGTCCATATCTTTCCTATACTGAGGGCTCCAGACCTGCAGACAGTACTCCAGGTGAGGTCTCACCAGAGCAAAGTGGCAGAATCACCTCTCTGGACCTGATGGCAACACTTATTTTGATGCAGCCCAGGATGCGATTGGCCTTCTGGGCTGCAAGTGCACACTGCCTGCTCATGTCCAGCTTCTCGTCCACCAGCACCCCCAAGTCCCTTTCCTCAGGGATGCTTTCTAATACCTCGCCCCCTAGTCTGTACTGATGGTGAGGATTGTTCCGGCCCAGGTGCAGAACCTTGCACTTGTTCTTGTTGAACCTCATGAGGTTCACCTGGGCCCACCTCTCCAGCCTGTCCAGGTCCTTCTGGATGACATCCCATCCCTTAGGTGTATCGACAACACCACACAGCTTGGTGTCATCTGCAAACTTGCTGACGGTGCATTTAATCCCCCTGTCTATATCATTGATAAAAATGTTAAACAGTATCGGTCCCAGCACGGACCCTTGAGGGACACCGCTTGTCACTGCTCTCCATCTGGACTTCAAGCCATTGAGTATCACCCTCTGGATGCGACCATCCAGCCAATTCCTTATCCACTGAACAGTCCACCCATCAAATCCGTACCCCTCCAATTTGGCAAGCAGGATGTTGTGAGGGACCGTGTCAAAGGCCTTGCAGAAGTCCAGATAGATCACATCCATAGGTCGTTCCTTATGTATTGACTTAGTCACTTTATCATAGAAGGCCACTAGGTTCGTCAGGCAGGACCTGCCCCTAGTAAAGCCATGTTGGCTATCATGAATCACCCCCCTGTCCTCCATGTGCCCAAGCATGGCATCTAGAAGGATCTGTTCCATGATCTTCCCAGGCACAGAGGTGAGGCTGACAGGTCGGTAGTTCCCAGGGTCCTCCTTTCTACCCTTTTTAAAAATGGGTGTGATGTTTCCCTTCTTCCAATCCACAGGGACTTCACCTGACTGCCATGATTTTTCAGATATCATGGAGAGTGGTTTGGCAACTACGTCAGTTAGTTCCTGCAGTACTCTGGGATGTATCTCATCAGGTCCCATGGACTTGTATATCTTCAGGCTCCTGAGTTGATCTCGTACCTTGTCTTCACTTACAGTCGGAGGGACTTTGTCACCTTGTCTCCAACTTGTGTGCCATGAACATGAGAGCTAGGATGAAAGGGGTTGCCAGTGAAGACTGAGGCAAAGAAGTCATTGAGAACTTCCGCCTTCTCCTCATCTGTTGATACAAGTTCCCCACTGTTGCTCATCGGGGGGGGTACGTTTTCTTTAACCTTCCTTCTCTGGTTAATGTACCTGTAGAAACCTTTCTTGTTTTTCTTTACATCCCTTGCCAAGTTCAGTTCTAGCTGTGCCTTGGCCTTCCTGACTTCATCCCTACACATCCTGGCAGCGTCCCTATACTCATCCCAGGATGCCTGTCCCTTCTTCCATTTCCTGTGTAGCCGCATCTTGCCCCTTAGTTTGACCAGCAGGTCATGGCTCAACCATGGTGGTCTCTTGCCCTCCTTGCCCATTTTCCTACATGTGGGGATTGAGATCTTTTGTGCTCTATAGAGAGCATCTTTAAAGATCTGCCAACTTTGTTCCGCTCCTTTGTCCCTGAGGGCCGTTTCCCATGGGGTCCTATTTATTAACTCCTTGAAGAGCTGGAAGTTTGCTTTCCTAAGATTTAGAGTCCTAACTGTGCTTCTCGTGGGCTTCAAACTCCTTAGGACAGTGAACTGCACTAGGGCATGATCACTGCAGCCCAGGCTGCCTTCAACTTTGACATCCCTGATAATTTCGCTTGCATTTGTGACCAACAGGTCCAACAATGCATCTCCTCGAGTAGGGCTGTTAATTTCTTGTCTCAAGTGAGAAGGTAGACCAGAAATTTACATCCCCATCCTTCCCTCTGTTTATACTCCAGGGTTTCTGGTTATCTGTTGCCGTTTTATTCAGTGTAGCTGAGACCAGTTGTCTCCCCTGTGATTTTTGAGTTCTTAAGTTGGATGTGCATTACAAATAATTCCCTCAGATATTTTTTTCAGATATAAGGAAAAAGTTTGCCAAGAAAAACCATAATCTGTTCCATTGCAGATGTTAGGAAATGAAACAGACACAGAGCACTAGTCAAACCTGCTGCTGCCTTAGCATTTTTTAAGTAGCACACAAACTAGAGAAATTGCAGGAGAGTTTCAATTATGATTTTAAAGTTCTTGGTGCTACTGCTTCACAGAGTTCTTAAATGTAATGTAGGCTTTCTCTTGGGAAAAGAGGAGCCATAATGCTTGGAAAAAAAGTGATTCAGAGCTGCTGGGCTAAACATCTTTTCTTGAGATGGTAGGCAGAAAGGTAATTTCATAGAAAAATGCCTCTGTCAGCTGATAAGACTTCTCACTTTCTCCTTGCTCATCTGGCTGTCTTTTTAAAGCCAGAATTATACTGGTAGTTTTAGGCAGGCTCTTTAAGCCAATGAAAGAAATACAGTCTGCATGTGCTTAGTCAGTTTGAAAAAGGTAAGTAAATTATAACAGTGGCTCCATGAAGAGTGTTTTATGCTCCTTCCTTTCTTTCCCTGCCTTTTGATCTAATTGCAAACATGCTTTTGTAAAAGATGTAGCCTTAATGTAATGATGACCAAATATAACCAACATGTTCTGGTGGAAATAAAGCAGGTACTTTGGACAGAACCATGTCCATAGGAGTCTAAATTACTGGGCTGGAATGGCATGCTGCCACTATCATCTTTGAAAAAAGATGACAGTAATTGCAAAACCCCTTCCTAAGCATCAGAAAAAACTACTTGCACCTAATGATAAGTTTCCTCCTAAGTTCAGAAGTGGGGGCAAGTAGAAGAGCCTTCTTGGAAGGTAATTATTTAGGTGAATGAATACTTATGAAAAATGAGAATACCATGAGCTCATGAAGAGGCTTTGAGTTCCTGTGTGCATCAGGAATAGCAGCTTTGGCAGTTGAGAACTAGGGCAATAAAGTACCTTTTTCATTGTAAAATTCTGATTCAGTTTGTTGCATTGGACATCTAACTCTTTCCTTCCCAAAATATGCATCAATATTGAAGACTCATAATAATTAACAATGGTCTGAAAATTTCATTATAGCACATAAATTGCTCAGATGAGTATTTTAAAGCTGTATTTTTTATATGCTGAGGATATTCTTCATTTGATGATATAATAATCTAAGGTGCCAGTCAGACCTTTCCCATGTATAATATAGCACATGACTTTCTGCATTTATGGGACATCACATAATAAACTAGATACATGCAGACATTGCTACAGAGTAGGTATTCCACAGGGGGACATCTTATAGGCATGGAAGTGATGCTTTTTTGATGATGAAGTCCATCCCCAGCATGATGGAATATCCATCATTCACTGATGTTCCTTTTCTTATATCCATGCAATTAATGGGGAGTAGTTGTTAGCAATACATTGTGCTTTTAGTTTGTTATGATCAGCTGAAGAGGTGAAACAGTACCCAGTGTATTGTAGCTCAGAATCACTGTGATGAATGGGAGAAAGGACTTCACTGAGATGTTCAAATTCACAATTTATTTGGACTTCACTCACCAGTCCAATATGCCACTATTGCAGGTTCTATGTGTCCAATGGCAATTACACTATTGCAATTTAAAAGCAATTTGTGGAATACTCTATTGCAACCTACAAGCGATCCCGAAAAGTAACACCACAAACCACAAGCGCGCTACATATGAATACCTTAAAAGAGTGCACCAATCACAATCTTAATAGCATGCCATATCCCATACGTATGTTCCTTAATCACCCTCTCTCTCAGGTAAGGTCACTCAATCCCTGGGAAGTTAACCTGTACAGCGTCCTGGACAAGGGGGGGACAAATCTCCTACAGGCCAGCTGTATCGTTGGAAGATTCCCCATTTTTTCTCCCCAAACCTTGTGGTTTCTATTTCCTGATTTGGTGGGGGTGAGGATTATGCCTGAGTGGATTGCCCTATCTGGGATATTTACCTCTGGTGGTGTGATAGCTGAGTCTCTGTTGCCAATTTTGTGATGTCTAGCACTCGAAGTCACAGGAATAGTGGTGGGATGGGACTCAGGGCATTTCGTTTGTTAAGGGAGTTTGTTACGGCTCCATTCGGTTTTGGTTCTTATTGTGATGCAATCTTGAGACAACCCCGGGCTGAGCCGTTTTTGCAGCTCCCCCCAAGTTATCAATGCATAGACAAGGCAAGGGGGAGACAAAGCTGAGTCAGATGACAACTCCTTGCATCTCACCTATTGTGCTCTGAAACCGGTTTGGCTGGGTGCTCCCATACATTATACCCCATGACCTGAGTCACAGATCCACCACGGATATGTCATCATCACCCAATGTGTCTGTATAATTTTCATCTGAGTGTTTAAGTAGATCCAGGTATTCCCCAGTTTCCAGGTGGACCCTTACCTGAGAGACAGATTTTACAATAATTCTTTTAACACAACTAACAGCAATGCATACTACAATAATGCAAATTATGATAACAATCAATGTTTGCAACAAGTTAGTAATCCATGTAGTAAATACCCATCCTATTTTAGCAAAAATATTTCCCAACCAAGTATCCTTTATTTGGTCCTGCAGCTCATGTGTCACTTCAGCTATCTTCTTCACCTTCTGGAGGTTTTCCCGGAGAGATAGTGACACATTAGGAATTGTGACACAGCATTCTTCTTGTTCATGGTTTGCCTTTAGGTATCTACACAATCCTTGTTCTTTGAGTAGTATCATATCTAGCACGAGTTGGTTTTGTAGTGTGACTTTCGAGACAGCTTGCGCTTGGGCATTGAGCAATTCAAAGTTGTCATTCGTAAGGTCCGCTAAAGTTTCCATTTGTGCAGTTAAATTGGACAACATAATTCTAGTTCTAAGGTGACCTATTCCTAATTCAAAGAATCCTTCAGCCCATACTGCTAACTTCTGGGATACAGTATTTGTATACAGTATGAGTATTTGTAACAGAGAATTCTCCAAGGACTGACCTCTTACGTGGCACATGAAGTGACAATTTCAGTGCTTTGAGTATGCAAAAGCTCAATTATGGCATTCTCTTTGACTACTTCTCTGTCCCATGGAAGGCTCCTATGTATCTCACTACCCATCCCTCTGATTTCACAAGCCTTGTGCCATGTTTGGGAAGGAGGAACTAACTTCGCCAAAGATTAATATTTAAAGAAATAAGTTCCCCCCCCAAGTGATTGAGAGGAAATTAATCAAAGGCAGAGTAAGAAAACGGAATTTTAAAAAGTGCATGCTATTAAGAAATGTCATTGTTGTACATATTCTCTTCAAGTGCTTCATTTATGTCAGGCTAGTCAGGTATACATTGTTGACTGTTTAGGAATAACAGTAATCATTTAATTAAAGATAGTTTTATACATATAATGAAAGTCTTTTCAAATACATTTTCTATGAGTTGACTTCTAGTTTTAATTTGATGATTATGTTGGCCATCAATGGCTTCAGGGGTGTCTTTCAGTAGCACAGGATTTCTAGGGCACAAGGATTCTTTTGACATATTTCTTTTTCCAGAGTCATATCATCTTTGCTGAAAGGTAATTAATTTGTTGTATGGAAATCTCTCCTGGCCAAGTGCCACCTAGAGGTTTCTTACTGTATTTTCTGCTGATTTTTAGTCTTTATTCTGAAGTTCAATGACAAAGAAGAACGCTAATAGAAGGGCTCCAAGTCACCCTGTGAGTGGAAGCATAGAGGGAGCATGCATACAGCATGGCCCTGGGAATTGCAAAACCCATGTTCTGCTTGAACTCTCATTGGCTACTGTGTGCCTATACTGTACTGTTACAGCAACATCACCTATTCCATCTTTGTCCCTGTTTACTAATCCAAGCGTCAGTGCCACAATGTGTATTCTTTATCCAGGTACAATACCCAAATAAAGACTTATCTTGCAAGAATATTGTTAAATTTTCTTTAAAAGTTTTAGAAAATAAGTAAGATGCTTTCAAAAGTCTGTGAAAAAAAATTTACGTAGTTGTGCAGTATTCTGAGACCTGAATAAACTAAACGGAACTTAACTGATCCTGATTCTCCACTTAGACTTCCCTGTACTAAGTATGTTCTTTCAGGTCCAAGCATGATTTCTGTAAAAATCACGTTACGTTCTAAGAGATGTCTGATGCTGCAGAAGAATAATGGGTAGTTTCTCTCCTCCTCTTTTGGGCAGTTTTGGTATGAATCATGATGGAATTGGAAATTCCTGTGGGACCAAAGGTCATGAAGCAGCAAAGCTAATGGCAGCTCATATTACAGCAAACACCAACCCTTTCTCTTGGTCAGCCTGCAGTCGGGATTACATCACCAGTTTTTTAGAGTAAGTAATCTCTCAAGAAAAATCATTATTTGTTACAAAAATGCACACCTTTCAGAATAAACAGTAGAGACACAGTGACCTGTTCTGATGGTTTACATTTTTAGAATGAACAGATAGAAGCATAGCAAGCTACTTAAGGCTTTTATGTTGTAGAGTCCTTTTCCTATGTAATGGCAAAAGCTTCTTCTGCTCCATTTCCCACCTTAGAGTTCTCATTTTTAATCTATTCAAAACATTTTAAAGTGCTGATCATATTTTATTATTAAATTAATCTGAGGGTGAGAAATAGAGAAGGGCTGACTGTCTATGAATGTTGGGAAGTTTTTTTTTTTAAATACATGCATAATGTGAGGGAATCAAATGAAAGGAACAACGTTCTAGCCGTGTTCCTTGTACATTTAATTCTCCTGATTTTTTAATGCAGTCTTGTGTTTTTTTTTCTATCAATGTTCTTTGGTACCTTTAGTGAGACTATAAACATCATGGGACATGATGACATAGATCTTTCTATTAATACCTTAAAATTATGCTAATCTATACTTCTGTGGTGATTTCTATCCAGAAATAGATTGCTACCTGAAATTTTACTTCTGTATGAAAAAAAAATAAAAGTTAAAATATGTTAGTCTCAAAAATGTGTTCATTTCAATGTAAATTGGTATACATGATGAATAATCACAGAATCACAAAATCATATGGGGCTGGAAGGGACCTCTGGAGATCATCTAGTCCAACCCCCCTGCCCAAGCAGGAATTGAAGCCTTTGTATGTGTTTTAAGTTGTGGAAGACACACACAGAACTGTTAGTTCACCGAGAACATGTTAATAACAGGATTTTTAAAAATGTGCGTAAGATGGACTTCATGGGAACAAATGGCAGTTGATTGGTAGGTTCAGTGTCATCAGTGCAATTGTTCCTTTTAGAAATAAAGGTTGTTCAATAATTCAGATGCTGTGTTTTAGGAGATGGACTTAAACCAGTCAAGTGGTCTAACCACTAGACTATTAAGAACAAAAGGGCATCTCCTCTTTCAGGGATCTAACCTCAGAATAAGATGCTCTATTTTGAATCTTACCTGAAGGGACCCATCCAGACCAATAAATTTTCTTTAGATTGGTTCAAATGTAGCTTCCCACACAATGTACAGGAGCACTGAATTGTTCTGAAGAGATGTTTGAGCTTCCTGTAGAGTCAGTGGGCAGAGACAGACGTTTCATGTTGTTGTTAGGTGCTGTTCAAAGGAAAATACTTCTCCTCAGTTTCTGTATAAGGTTATGGCATTTTGTATCACCCCGGTGAACTATGCACCCACTCAATTTTATGTACTGGAGTGTTTAAGATGAGTGTCTAAACTAAAGCACACTGAATAAGTCATCCTACATATATGTGTGATACAGATTTCTCACAATATATGTTGATTTTCTCAGGAGAGACATATATGCATTCATTTAACCCTAGCATTATAAAAAAAATACAGGCTAGACTTGTTTCATCATTGCCAATAATTTCTGTTAATTTAACACTGTTCCCATTAGTAGTCTTTCTAGTATGTCATGCAGCCTGGTATTAGCTATGACAAAGAATAGGGTTTTTGCATCTCTTCTGAGAGATTATTTCGCAGTTTGGTAATTCTGACTGTCAGCTTACAGTTCAGGTATTTTCTTGTATCATTTGGGGGTTTGTTTCTTACTGTTTCAGTTCTGCTCTTCTCTGTCTCATCTTACTTCTATTCATTGCTCTCTTCTGAACTCCATTTTGGACTCATAATTGTCTATTAATGAAGATCTAATTCCACAGGTAGCTAAGCAGTTATTTCTTATTTATGGCTTTTGAGAAGGAAGCATGGTAAAATTCTGTGGCTTGTATTATGCTGTTTGCAAATGTTATAGAGCTGAATATTTGTTCATAAAGTTCCCACAAAGTTTTAAATTTCAGACTGAACAAACTTTCTTGTTTCGTTACTTGATATGTATGCTGTGATCTTTCAATTTTTTACTGTCAGTTAAAAACATGTTTAGTTTGTGCCTCCTCTAATTTATGCTTAAATGTTTTTATTTATTTTATTTTTTAATTTTAGCATCTCCATTATTCTTTTCCATTCCCCAGGTTTAATTCACTATTAAGGTTTTGTTTTAAGTCTGGGGAATGCCAGTAAAATTGTAGTTACATTAGCATAAAGCCAGAATAGTACTCTGGTGAATCTATTCCCATAATTCTAATCATCTCTTGAGGGTTTTTGAGATACTTCTCTATCATTGCCAGTGTTTGCAACTCTACTTGCATTTCTTCCATCTGTGAATTTCATAAATAATCATTACTGAAGATACTAGGTGATATTTGAGCTCGAGTAAAAATCCCCTAGAAATAGCAGCTCCAATAATAAATTATCTTTTGTAATATTTTAGCTATATTTTTGTAACCTAGAATGTAGATGTCTTTTTTTTTTTCAAAGCCACCTTGGATAAACATTCTTCTACGCATTGCAATTATGAATAGGTTTTCCAATTGTATAGGATACTGTGTTAAATAACATACCAAGAGCCCAAGATAACTTCTCCATCTACTAATTTTGCAATCTATCTTTAAAAATGTCAGATTTCTCAAATATGATCTGTTCATTATAAATCCATGTTTCTTATTGTTTGTGGTTCTAATATCCTATAAATTAGTTGATACTTTTTTCTTAATATAATTGTTTTATTATTTCACAAAGTAGAATAGTCTGTAAAACTGTAGGTTTTTTTCTCATTTCTAGTCTTCTCCCCAGCTTTTCATGCCATCTCCTCAATGACAGCAGGAAGCTGTTAAGATGGAGTTACACAGGTACCTGAAGGACAGCTTTCAGAAGCCTAGATCACTTCTTTTTTACCCATTCACACCTTTCCTTGAGACAGAACAGCTTTAAGAGCAGAGGCTTTTCTGTTGCAGGTAATGATCAGCGAACAAGAAGCAAAGAAATATTCAGTTTCATGTGGAAGCAATTCCCTGACTGCTTCTATAAATAGCAGGACATTCTGCATCCAGACAGGAATTTTTTTTTCTTTTTTTTTTCTAATATTTCTTCACAACTTAGCAGCAGATGACGAAGATGCTGATTTAGAGTTTTAGAGGCAAACCTTCAAGATGCTGTTATCTGTGTCTGCAGATGTTTATTCCAAATAGATTAGACTCTGCCCCCTTTCTCGCCATTTTTCTTCAAGAATGGGAAAACAACTGACACAGGACCCAATAGACCACAAACAAGGAAGACAAGTGTTTTTTTCTGTGTTTAGTGAGTATGGCTAGATTAGGATTCATTTAGCTATGTCTAACAAGAAAGATAGGGCACAGTGGGATGAAATGCAGATACCCAAGCAGAAACATGAGGCTGTGAGTCTATATGACATATCACCTCTTAGATTTATCAGCTTGGATCTGGATACAAGTTTAGGCAGGGCTGTCAAGGCACCAAGATAATGCAGCTGGAATGCATTTGGCTAGAAACTCATTAAGTGTTCACAGTATAGTATGGTAAGGTAGGTTCATGTGGATTTACCACTTTACCCGCTTGGGTCACCATTTGCTACAGGAGTTTTGCACTGTGTGTTTTACCACAGTGTTACCACACTGGCCTTTCTCATCAGGCAGAAAAATTTTGAAACAGAAGTCATCCTGGTGATGTTCATAGTCAAGCCTCAGCTTCACCCTCCTCTTTCTCAAGACTTTCTAAAAACTACACCCAGAAACAAATTTTCCATACTGATGGTACTGAGGAACAACCATTAAATATCACTTGGAAGGTATCAATTCAGTCAGATACTAGTTGGGAAAACAATTTATTGTGCAGGATGGCAGGATAGAGGATGAATATGGCTTTAAGGATGGGAATAAAAACAAAGCAAAGCTATGTATTACTAAAAGATCATTCAGAACTCCCAAGAAGGATGACCAGTCATCATAGGCTTTGAAATGGCCAAGGAAACCCATTTTTTTTCCTGGGGAAAACTTTCCTTCAAGCATCTAATAGTTGTTGTGTGTCAAGCTTTATGTTAGAGTGAAAGATAGACTGAATTATGATTAGCATCCTGTCATTGGAGCAGAACAGGCATATTTTTGTTTTTGCTACAAGGATTTTGACTTACATTTGGGCAATTATATGTCTTGTAGAGTATGTATAGACTTTAATTTACAGGTTCGGTGCATTTAAAGATTTAGATCTGATTCTGTAATCCAATCCGTTTCGGGGTCCATATGCCTATGAAGAGAGTCATCAAAGGTAATAAGATTTTTTAAATGCTGTGCCCTTGGCTGTCTGTTTACAGGATCACAGTTTACAGGTCAACCTGTACACTATTGGAATCTATGGAAATATTTCCATTATATGCAGTATGAGCTCAAGCTGATGTCAAATGCTAAACTTCCCACTGCTTGTTTAAGCAAAGTTCCTATCTACAGTTTGGTCCAAACAATACAGAAATATCAGATTGTATTTGAGTTATTTCCATATTGGAATTAGTAACGTGTACTCCTCATACATGCAAAATACAAGACTGAAATATTTAGATTCAAAAGAATGTAGGATAGTTTCCGAGCTTCTGCTAGTAGAAATTTTATATGCTTGCAATAAATAGAACTGGAATAAAGGGGCAAGTACATTTTATTTTTTATGCCAGAAACACATGTGATATTTTAAAGATAGATTTCAACTGAGTTGCGGGGTGGTAGTGTTATGTGCAGGTGAATCACATTAAATCATTTTGATTAGTAACTGAATATCATATTTTTTTCTGTATTTACCTGCTTATTGCCTTAGTTGCTGTTTGCATTCTTCTGAAATGGTTGGAAGTTGTTTATTTCTTTGTTTTTCCAAAGGGTTTGAAATGAATAAAATGGGGTTAAAATGAGAACATAAAATGTATGGTTAAAGGGGGCTTTTTGTTCTTTTTTATCTGCAGATAAAAAGTGTAGAAAATTGGAGATCTCCAAGAAACAGTGTAGAATATTCACTTCTGAAATTATGTTCCTTTGGCAAGGTGCATGGAAAAGATTTAAAAAAAAAACCATAAGCACTGGAAAAATTTGTAGGATGGAAAAAATTTTAAAGCGTTGGCATAAGAATTCTTTAAAAATCCTCACTTATTCACATGTGAAACTAAAGTAAAAAAGCATCTGTCCTTTTATATGCACACTGACTAAATAAAACTAAATAATTATATTTAGCAAATTACAAATTTTTCTAAACAGAAGTCTGTCTGCCTTTGACTTTCTTTGTTATTTGTTCCACTACACTAAAATACTGTGGTTGAATATGGGCATATTTTGAAAAAAACACAAAAAAATCCACCAAACAAAACAGTGAAAAGAAGAGAATATTAAAGTTTTCAAAGATGATCTTAGTTCTAACATTAATTTTTGAAGACTAAAAATTATTAATACAATAGAAAAGATCCTTGGATCCATACAAATTTTGTCACTCACCTAAGTATAGGTAAATTTGAAGACCCAGGAGAATTTTTACCACTGTACCTATTTTGTTCACTCAAATGGAAGTAAAGCATGCATGTTAAAGTCCTAATCCTATAAACATTTAGTCATGTTGAAATTTAAATGTGTTTTATATAAACCAGTTGAGCTGCTCATATCTATAAGATTGTACTTAGCTTTTTGAAGGATCAAAAGGGTCATGAAGAATTGCAAATTTAATTTCTTTTATTTGCTTAATTTTTTTTTATAATTTTTTATTCTGTGACCAAATGTAGCTATTCTTCAGTGAAAACAAATAGGAATCTTAAAAGAAAAATGAAAATCAGTCTTGTGTGGCTCAGAAATTGTTATACGTTTCAAAAGGATAATACATGAAATATATTTCACAACAAGCATTTTTTTAATATCATAGAATCATAGCATACCAGATTGGAAGGGACCTCAAGAATCATCTGGTCCAACCTTTCTTGGCAAAAGTACGGTCTAGACAAGATGGCCCAGAACCCCGTCCAGCTGAATCTTAGGTGTCCAATGTTAAGGAAAATAATGAAAATTATTTTAATCTCTTAATTTGCTCTAATTATTTTTTTATCTTTGCTATGGGTGTACCATCTTACTGTTTGAACTGTTAAAAGTAAGAACTAGATACATGATATCATTACTGTGATTTACAGTCAGTAGAAATCCTAATTCCTTTGGTCCTTTATGTTGAACAGTTCAGGCCGTGGTACTTGCCTTGATAATGAGCCTCCCAAGCGTGAATTTCTTTATCCAGCTGTGGCCCCAGGTCAGGTGTATGATGCTGATGAACAGTGTCGCTTCCAGTATGGAGCAACATCTCGCCAATGCAAATATGGGGTAAGAAGTTTTAATCCTTATGCTGAGTGTTCTGTATAGTCATTTGTATATATTCCTTAAAACATAAATCTTTAGTTAGATGCAGTAGTGGGTTACAGGTTTCTGATAGCAAACTGTCTGGTACCATCATATGTAAGTAAAGGGTACATTTTAAACCTTATGCTGCATCTTTTGCTTGAGTCATTTGTGTGTATTGTACACCAAAATGTTTGGGTTACAATGAGCTGGAGAAGCATTCTTTAATTTTAGGAAAAAAAAAGGAGCCCAGAACACTTCATCCTGCTCCTTGTAAAGTGTGCAACAGAATTTTCCCTGATTTCAGTTAAATGAGATCAGGTTCATGTATTAATCTTGAAACATGAAATCTGTTGTGTTGGCTTTAACTTTTCAATTTAAAGCTACATTTCGAAGTTATTTTATACTTGATTTGTCAGGTCTGTTTGTTTTTATTTTAATTTTTTGTGCTAGCATTGAGTTTGTTGTTTCTCACATTGCTCAGATCTCTTTTTGAAAAGAAGAATAATTGGTTATGGGAACAGAGGAACATGAAGCTAGATAGCTGAATAGAATACTGATTAGCTAAGTGCTAGCAAAGCTTTAGCTGCAATACCAGTGTGCAATATTTAAGGCAAAGAAATTTACAGTATAAATAAAAACCTGCACACTTAGGCCATTATGTAGTAAATGTATAAATATTGCTTAAAATCTTGCAGCCCAAAGTATGTTGTAAAAGAATGCATTCTGCTGTGGTTGTCATCAAATAATCAGCTGAGACTAAATTAAATAAACCTTGAAAACATATCTAGTGGTTTAAAAATATATAGTTTTAATAATATTGTAATTATTAGATTAATCAAATAAAACAATGTAGTCATTGAATTTACTCTATTCATTCCTCTAAAGGCTAGCTACAAAGAAAGTCCATTTTTTAATATTCTTGGGGTCATAAATACAATATTATTCTCGGGATGCCTCTGGCAGATCGCATTGTGCAAAGGATTTAAAAGCTGTATGTAGTTCGCTGACTAGCTCACTGGATTTTCTATTCTTGATCCGTCATCAAACCTCTTTTGGCCTTTATTGTTCCTCTTTAAGTTCTCACTTCCCACCACTGTTCTTTCAGGGGCCTGTTTCCTGTCACTACATCCAAGGCATACCCCCTTTTTTTTTTTCGTTTTTTTTTTCGTTTTTTTTTCGTTTTTTTTTTTTTTTTTCTTACAAATTCTCACCAAAAATACTCTTTATTTTCAGACTAAGGAAATCTGCAAGTATTTAATTCATAGAATCATAGAATTGCTTAAGTTGGAGGGGACCTTTCAGATCATCTAGTCCAACCATCAACCTAACACTGACACAAAACATCACTAAATCATATCTCTAAGCACTATGTCATGTCTACCTGTCTTTCAAATATCACCAGGGATGGTCACTCAACCAATTCCCTGGTCAACCCCTGTTCCAATGCTTAATAATCCTTTCAGTGTAAACATTTTTCCTAATCTCCAATCTGAACCTCCCCTGGCACAGCTTGAGACCATTTCCTCTTGTCCCATCGCCTGTTCCTTGGGAGAAGAGACCGACCCCCCCTGGCTACACCCTCCTTTCAGGGAGTTGTAGAGAGCGAGAAGGTCTCCCCTCAGCCTCTTTTTCTCCAGGCTGAACACCCCCAGCTCCCTCAGCCGCTCCTCATAAGACTTACTCTCCAGACCCCTCACCAGCTCTGTTGCCCTTCTCTGGACCCGCTCCAGCATCTCAATGTCTTTCTTGTAGTGGGGGCCCCAAAACTGGACACAGCACAGCCTTTGGAGGTATACTGCATTTTAAATTAAACTGGAAAGTTAATAATGTGCAAAACCTGACTTTTCCGCATGTATGTGGGGTTTTTTTGTTGTGTTTTTTTCTCTTCAAACTATATTAAACTATGTAATCATTGTTGTGATGATCATGCTCAGTACACTTCTGTTCTTAAACCAGTTTCTAAAATGCAAACAATTGGAAGTAATGAAGATGTAGATAATTTTAGCTTTATGTGTTCCGCTTTCTTTTTGTTTTAAAGGTTTTTTTGGGATTCCTTTATAGATACAAAAAGAGGTTGATGCTTAATTGAGGCAATAGATAACAGAACTTAAGTCTTCATGTGACATTACCAGTCCTCTAAATTGATATAGTGTATTGTATTCCATCAGTGTGCCATCAGTGTGAGCATGACTTATAAGTGTTTCTGAAAAAAACACCCCTATTGTTAATAATAGGATTTAGATTGTATATATTTATATAACAGATTATTGTATAACTCTGGTAATATCCACTCTAAGAAATTATATGCATTTAAAATAATGTCTACATTTAAATATATTATCTCCCACAGCCATAATGCTCTGAAAATGACATCATGATGACTATGATCATATAGATTTCAAGTGATAATTTTGAAAGGAAAAAAATAATCTTTTCAAACTGATAGTGCAGATGGAAAATATCCACACAAGTGCTGCAGATGTTCCTTTTTGATGCACTGTTCACATGAAGATGCCATTAGTAGTTCATGGATCTTAATCTAACAGACACATGTGCAACTATGAATGGAAAAACATAGTAAAAGTCCCTAATGGACAGGGGACCTAATTCGTATACTAGCTCCTTTCTAATGCTTCTTTCAGCACTTTTTATTTGAAGTGCCTGGTAAAAAAGGGATAGAGCAGATTTTCCAATGTGGGATTTAGTGACCCAGAAGTAAATAAATTCTAAAACAAAGGGAAAAATCAGTGAAAATTGCTTGCCTTTTTCTCTTGCTTCTTTACTGATTTGTGATGGCAAGACATGACAAGAAACAATCGAACTCAAATCAAAAGCAAAAAAATTACATGTCATCTTTGGGCTGTGATATAGCTGTCAACATAGTTGGTGTTTTTAAGGTAACTTTGAATATCTTCATGTTCTTTCTGCTTTGGAATTCTATCCTAATGTCTTATTAACCTTTAGAAAAAAATACCTCTTTCAACCATCTAGCTCTGTATTCATTGCATTTTCTCCCATATTTCTTCATCCATTCCCTCTTTATGTATAAATTATTTGTTGCTTTTGATCATAAATTAGGTCCTAATCCTGCAAAGAATTTGTCACATTTAAGTGCATGAAGCCTTTCTCACTTATGAACTTTAAGTTAAATACTGGGAGTGGTGTTTGAATGATTAAGGCATCAAAACTAAAAGTACTAAAGGGACGGCAAGGATCTGCCTTTCTGTGTGTGTGTTTACTGACAAGGAGTCAATTTGACCTTGAAAGGAGCTCTTTGGTAGTTGTACAGATACTGTTGTGAGTACTAGACCTAATTAAACTTTTTAGTCACTTATAGACAAAACTGTTCCAGCAAAAGCATTGTGGCTATTGGTCAGATTTCCCTATATCATTCAGCACATTAAGTCAGACAAAAATTCAAAGAGATGCTTTAGGTCTGAGCTAAAAAAATAAGACTACATGTTTGCAAGAAGACAGTGATCCTTCTAATGTCACGTGTATTGTTCTTTATACTATACTTTCCACCATCTCTGATACAGGGGAAATTGTAAAGAATTTAAGTGAAGAAGCAGATACTTTTAATAAGGAATTGAGAGGCAATGTCTCAAGATACTTAAAGTATTTAATTTTTAGGGTATATTTTCAGATTCAGGAGAACATTAAATTTATGACTTGTGAGCCAAATTGTAATGGCTGAAATGTCACCATATAATACTCATGCATAGCTTTTTCTTAAAGGCAATACATGCTTACTGGTTTCATTGCAGTGGGAGTTTTTGAGATTATTAGGGACAGTATTAGTTCCTGTTCTTTTATGTAGGTACTAGATATGCTACATCTTCTAGGGTGATGCAGTGTGAATTCTCTGCTGATTGTCAGGTGTGGCTCAGTTCTCTGCTCTGTTTGTGTGTCAGTTCTCCTGAAAGTTCAGAAACCTTTTATTTAGGTGGATGTAAGGAGAACCTTTTTTATCAGCTCCTTACCTCCTTAACCTTTGAGCATCTGCCTAATAACAGTTGGCTGTTGGCTGTCTCTGGGTTAACTCAGGAAAGAATTCCAGTCTTGACTGTAACTTAGAGATTTTGTGGTTCAAAATAAGGCTTTGCTGTAGAGCTGGTCCCCACATTTTTAGGATAGAGGCTAAAACCTCAGACATTTTAATAGCAGTTAATACTTTATGCATATGATTGATATTGCTGTGGGGCGTATTATGATCTGTGAAGCTGTTTGCAGCTAGCATGGATTTCAGAGATAGTGCCTAACAATTCTTCGGTATATTTTTTGCATTAAAATGCAAAACCATCATTGATGTCAGTAAATACTTTGAGTAGAGGGATTCTCTGGGCTTCACTGAAATCAGCAGAGCCAATCTATTCATATTTCACACTACAGTTTAACACATCAGGTAATGTATTTTAGCTGATGACAGGTAGCTCTTTTCTTTGTCACGGTCTTATGTTTGCAATTAAGTTCTCCAGTTAATTTGCCAACAAAAATAGTTTAAAACTCAAATACTAGTTTTTATTCATAATTTGTTAGTGCGTTTTGGAAGACAGACAGAGTTCAAGCTATGAATTTACTGCTTGTAAACAGGCAGAATGAAAATATATTCTCAGGATAAGGGGTCCTCCTGTTGCCTTCAGTAGCTCCCTTGCACTATTTGTTTCTAGGAAGCTTTTAATGAATTATGAGTGGCAATAAAGTTAATTACCATTAATAGAAAGTTGCTGGGAAAGCGTCAACTGCAGAAATACAGGACATGCAGTTGTCATACCTTTACTGCTTCCTAGTTTCTCACATGCCAGTTCAGAGACAGAATAGTGTA
>QJSC01017369.1:0-54944 GCA_003697955.1 Calidris pygmaea
GGTGCAGGGTGCAGGCAGCAGTGCGGGGTGCTCGGTGTGGGGTGCAGGGAGCAGTGTGGGATGTTTGCTGTGGGGTGCAGGGAGCAGTGTGGGGTGCAGGGAGCAGTATGGGGTGCTCGGTGCAGGGTGCTCCATATACCTTCCCCCCCCTCCCCTCTCCTCCCCCTTTCCTGCCCCTTCCAGCCCGTTCCCCTCGCCCCCGCTCTCCCTGGCACCCCTTTGGGATCCCCAGCACCCTGCCGTGCCCTCCATCACCCCTGCGTCGCCGTGGAGGGCAGGCTCGGGCACGGCTGTCTGTCTGTCCGTCTGTCCAGGCACTCGGGGGGGTCGGGGCCACCCTCCTCTGCTGGGGCACTCGTGGGTGCCTGCATCGCGGTGCCCTGGGCAAGTGGGTGCTTGGGGAGACACTGCTCCCGTGGGGCTCGCTCGGCGTTAGCCTCAACTTTTTGGGATGAAAGGTGTTGGTCATCAGCAGCTGAGGTCTGCGTGGCCGTGGGGTGGGGGTCCCTAGGTAGGGGGGTTGCGGACAGGCTGTGTCTGTGATGGTGCCTCACAGCCCCCCCGATCCCCCCCAAACACCGATGCTCTGCCCGTCTGTCACCGGGCTGCTGCCCTGCGGTGCTGCACGGTAGGGAGGTGAGCTCCACACGAGCTCCGTGGCCACCTCGAGTTCCTTGGGCCGCGTGGGCAGAGTCACAGTCCCTGGTGCCGCTGGCAAGCGCGTTCCCACTGAGCTGGGCCACGCTCTGCCCCGGGAAGGGTACGGTTTGCATCACCGGGGGGCCTTTGTTCTGTCCCTTGCTGTGTTTGTTTGCATGCTCGGTCCCCGTCCAAAAAAAACCAAACATCTCACAGCTTGAAACCCCTTTGCAAGGTCTTCCTCTGAGCGAGTGGGAGCCTGGCCCCACCAGCATCTGGTGCACGGTGTACGGGGGGTGAGTCTCCCCTTCCCTTTGCACAGCCGCCCGGGCACCTGGCGAGGGTGGGGGGAGAGATTGAAATGATTCGTGCCTAAAGGGTTTCCAAACTGGAGGTTGCTTTTCTGGGAGCGCCGCAGTCGGCGAGCTCGTGGGGAGCTCGTCAGGCACCAACGCAGGTCCAGGTGTTCCCTGCGCAGCGGGGTTTTGTCACACCGTGCCTGGCTGCAGCCACCGAGAGAGCCAAGGGTCTGCGGGGTGCTCACAGAGGGTGGGGGGAAGCCCCTGGAATTTGGGGAGGGGCTGTGGGGGGATGATTTCCAGCACTGACTTTTGTAGCCGCCCCACGGTCTGTGCGTGAACCCTCAGGGGTGCAGTTGGAGGAAGGGGCTGGTGGATCTTAGAAGGGCAACGGAGCTGGTGAGGGGTCTGGAGCACAGGTCTTATGGGAAGTGGCTGAGGGAGCTGGGGGTGTTGAGCCTGGAGAAAAGGAGGCTGAGGGGAGACCTTCTCGCTCTCTCCAACTCCCTGAAAGGAGGGTGTAGCCAGGGGGGGTCGGTCTCTTCTCCCAAGGAACAGGCGATGGGACAAGAGGGAACGGCCTCAAGTTGTGCCAGGGGAGGTTCAGGGTGGATATTAGGAAAAATTTTGACACTGGAAGGGTTATCAAGGCTTGGAATGGGCTGCGCAGGGCAGTGGTTGAGGCACCATCCCTGGAGGTGTTCAAAAGACGGGTTGACATAGTGCTGGGAGACATGGTTTAGTGATGGTCTTTTGGTTTTGTTTTTTATTTTGTCAGAGTTAGGTTGATGGTTGGACTAGATGATCTTGAAGGTCCCTTCCAACCTAGCTGATTCTATGATTTTATGATCTTGCTGGTGCACCCGGGAGCATCCCGGTGGTTTGGTCCAGGGCCTTGAGCTTTCTCCATTCCTGCGTGTTCCTTTTGTGCCTGTGTGTGCTGGGGGACACACACAATGCTGCTTTTTGGGGGTGCAGTGANCAGGATGCTCGGTGCGGGGTGCAGGGAGCAGTGCGGGGTGCTCGGTGTGGGGTGCAGGGAGCAGTGCGGGATGTTTGCTGTGGGGTGCAGGGAGCAGTATGGGGTGCTCGGTACAGGGTGCTCCATATACCTTCCCCCCCCTCCCCTCTCCTCCCCCTTTCCTGCCTTCCAGCCCGTTCCCCTCGCCCCCGCTCTCCCTGGCACCCCTTTGGGATCCCCAGCACCCTGCCGTGCCCTCCATCACCCCTGCGTCGCCGTGGAGGGCAGGCTCGGGCACGGCTGTCTGTCTGTCCGTCTGTCCAGGCACTCGGGGGGGTCGGGGCCACCCTCCTCTGCTGGGGCATTCGTGGGTGCCTGCATCGCGGTGCCCTGGGCAAGTGGGTGCTTGGGGAGACACTGCTCCCGTGGGGCTCGCTCGGCGTTAGCCTCAACTTTTTGGGATGAAAGGTGTTGGTCACTGGCAGCTGAGGTCTGGGTGGCCGTGGGGTGGGGGTCCCTAGGTAGGGGGGTTGTGGACAGGCTGTGTCTGTGATGGTGCCTCACAGCCCCCCCGATTCCCCCCAAACACCGATGCTCTGCCCGTCTGTCACCGGGCTGCTGCCCTGCGGTGCTGCACGGTAGGGAGGTGAGCTCCACACGAGCTCCGTGGCCACCTCGAGTTCCTTGGGCCGCGTGGGCAGAGTCACAGTCCCTGGTGCCGCTGGCAAGCGCGTTCCCACTGAGCTGGGCCACGCTCTGCCCCGGGAAGGGTACGGTTTGCAACGCCGGGGGGCGGTTTGCATCACCGGGGGGCCTTTGTTCTGTCCCTTGCTGTGTTTGTTTGCATGCTCGGTCCCCGTCCAAAAAAAACCAAACATCTCACAGCTTGAAACCCCTTTGCAAGGTCTTCCTCTGAGCGAGTGGGAGCCTGGCCCCACCAGCATCTGGTGCACGGTGTACGGGGGGTGAGTCTCCCCTTCCCTTTGCACAGCCGCCCGGGCACCCGGCGAGGGTGGGGGGAGAGATTGAAATGATTCGTGCCTAAAGGGTTTCCAAACTGGAGGTTGCTTTTCTGGGAGCTCGTGGGGAGCTCGTCAGGCACCAACGCAGGTCCAGGTGTTCCCTGCGCAGCGGGGTTTTGTCACACCGTGCCTGGCTGCAGCCACCGAGAGAGCCAAGGGTCTGCGGGGTGCTCACAGAGGGTGGGGGGAAGCCCCTGGAATTTGGGGAGGGGCTGTGGGGGGATGATTTCCAGCACTGACTTTTGTAGCCGCCCCACGGTCTGTGCGTGAACCCTCAGGGGTGCAGTTGGAGGAAGGGGCTGGTGGATCTTAGAAGGGCAACGGAGCTGGTGAGGGGTCTGGAGCACAGGTCTTATGGGAAGTGGCTGAGGGAGCTGGGGGTGTTCAGCCTGGAGAAAAGGAGGCTGAGGGGAGACCTTCTCGCTCTCTCCAACTCCCTGAAAGGAGGGTGTAGCCAGGGGGGGTCGGTCTCTTCTCCCAAGGAACAGGCGATGGGACAAGAGGGAACGGCCTCAAGTTGTGCCAGGGGAGGTTCAGGGTGGATATTAGGAAAAATTTTGACACTGGAAGGGTTATCAAGGCTTGGAATGGGCTGCGCAGGGCAGTGGTTGAGGCACCATCCCTGGAGGTGTTCAAAAGACGGGTTGACATGGTGCTGGGAGACATGGTTTAGTGATGGTCTTTTGGTTTTGTTTTTTATTTTGTCAGAGTCAGGTTGATGGTTGGACTAGATGATCTTGAAGGTCCCTTCCAACCTAGCTGATTCTATGATTTTATGATCTTGCTGGTGCACCCGGGAGCATCCCGGTGGTTTGGTCCAGGGCCTTGAGCTTTCTCCATTCCTGCGTGTTCCTTTTGTGCCTGTGTGTGCTGGGGGACACACACAATGCTGCTTTTTGGGGGTGCAGTGACCGGCCGATGCCTGCAGCTCCGTGCTTCCAAGAAGACCGGAGCATCACTGCTAGGACCCGGCCGTGAGAGCCAGTTTCCACGCCTTGATGTTTGGTGGCACGTCAGCTGAGATGGGACAGCCACCACCCCTTCCCCAGGCCCCCTCTGCCGAGCTGAGAGCCCCTCATGTGGGGCAAGGAGCACCGTATCCCCTGGCAGCAACTGAGCCGGGCACGGTGCCACACGGGTCCTTCTCAGCATCACCTGGAGCTGGTGCTGCAGCCGGCGTCAGGGGACGTCGCTGCGGGGGGACAGGGGCAGAATTCTGCCCTCCACACCGGTGCTGGGGAGATGTCCCAGGCTGGGAGGTGCCGTGGGTCTCTCCAGGACACATTTCGCTGGTGGGCTCAGCAGAAGGATGGGCAGGCTCGTGCCGCTGCCGTTCTCCGCCTGTAGGTTTTTTAAAACCGTATTAGTAATTCCTGTCGCTATTTTAGGAAAACACTTCCAAAGGCGGTTTGCATTCCAGATACGCTGAGCCTTCAGGGGATGTGCGGGATGGCAGGAGTGCTGCAGAACGCAGTGACTGTCAGGAACGTTTTTGGAGAGAGAGAAAACAAACACCCAGCAGGTGGTTTTATTTGGCACCGGACAGATGCGTCTTCTGACGAATTCGTGATGCGTTTGGGAAGCCTCAGCAGAGCCTGTTCCGCTTTGGATTTCGCAGCCCTCCGAGCGCAGGCAGCCAGCCGGCGGGAGAAGCTTGCCCTCTCGTCTGCCCGCTTTGTTTGATACCATTTTGGAAGATTTACTCTGTGCAGTTCTGCTAAACCTCCGTCCATCTCCGGCATCGCAGGGATTCTCCTCAAAGGAATCCTGTCTAATGGCGAACGATGCTTTTTTCCCTCCCCGTTTTCATCCCCAGTCCATCCTTTCGGGCTGGCCTTGCAGTGTGGGTGCTGGCAGGAGCGTGGGCTGGCAGCGCTGCCAGGGGCTGGCCATGCCTCTAGGAGCCATGTGGTGTGTGAGAGGCTCACGGAGCGCCCCCCGAGTCCCCTTGGGTCAGTAAACAAGACCCGGTGACAGCAGCAGAGGGTTGCTCAATCCGCAGCGCTCGGAAGTTGAGCAAGAGGCCGGTTCCCATCGCGCGTTCCCAGGCGAGTGAGCCCAAACTGAGACCGGGGAATCTGCAAGTGGCTGCAGTATTGAGGTGCTTCTCCGTGGGATAAACAACCATCAGCTCATTGAGGTGCTTCTCCATGGAGGAAGGACCATCGGCTTCTCGAGGTGCTTCTCCATGGAGAGAGGACCATCGGCTTCTCAAGGTGCTTCTCCATGGAGAAAGGACCATCGGCTTCTCAAGGTGCTTCTCCATGGAGGGAGGACCATCGGCTTCTCAAGGTGCTTCTCCATGGAGAAAGGACCATCGGCTTCTCAAGGTGCTTCTCCATGGAGAAAGGACCACTGACTCCTTGAGGTGCTTCTCCATGGAGAAAGGACCACTGACTCCTTGAGGTGCTTCTCCGTGGAGAAAGAAACTGTCAGCTCCTTGAGGTACTTCTCCATGGAGAAAGGACCATCAGCTTCTTGAGGTGTTTCTCCATGGAGAAACGACCGTCAACTTGAGGTGCTTCTCCATGGAGAAAGGCCCACCAGCTCCTCGAGGTCCTCATTCGTGGAGAAAGGACCATTTAGCTCCAGAGCCACTGCGATCTGCAGACTGGTGGAGCGGGCCAGGGAGAAGCAGCTGGGCTTTTCCCAGTGCTCCTGTTCCTGCTCGGTGCTGGGGATGGATCTTGTGGCTGGATGCCCTGCAAGGGGGGTGGGAGAGCACCCGACCCTCTCCTGCTCCCCCGGGGCAGCTGTGGGCCACCGGGTCCTGGTGACATGCAGAGGAAGGGTGGCACGCAGAGACAGCTTTCAGTAGCCCAGCATTTGCAGCTGTAAACGGCAACAGAGGACGCAGGGCTCGTAGCCAGGTGTCTGAGGCCAGGAACTGAGCCGTGAAGCGCTCGGATGTGCCGTTGGAGGTAGTTTCTCATACGGGTCGGCCACGTCCATCTCGGAAGGACCCGATTCCTTTTTGTCCATCCATGGTCTCCTGGGAAGAGCATGTTGCCGAAGGTGGTGCTGGGCAGCGCTCTGTGCCCTCCCCAAAATTACTGGCCTTGGGGAAAATACCAAACACTCGCCCTCGTGGCAACTGAAATGCTGAGCCCCGCTCTCTGCAGGGAGACGGGCCATGGCTACCAAAGCCTGGCTGACCGTGGCCCCTCTTCCTCGCCCGGCCACCCTTCTGTCCACCTTACCCTCTCCTCGGTCAGTGCCCTCAGCCCTGGGGCCGGCCGGTGGCTGCTGCTGCTGCTGCTGCATGGGGAAATAAAATATTTTGATTTTGCTTCTTAAGCAAATTTGAGGTTTTGGGGTTTCTCTTGCAGAAACAGCCTTTTATTTGCAAATCCTGGTCTTTGTGCGTGCAAGAGCGGAGCTTGTTGAGACTTAGGGTTTTGGAAAATATTTTTTTGAAGATATTTAGTATATTTTTTTTCCAGCAGACCCTCTGACTTCTTGTTTCTTTGTTTTTTGGTTTTGTTTTTCCTCCCTGTTGCACGGCAGGCTCTGACCACCCCACATCCACGTGGGGAGTCTTTGCTGAGTTTTGGAAGTGTCGTGTTTGCGCTGAGCGCCGTGAATTAACACAGAGGCTTAAATTCTGGCTCCCTCTGCCCCTCTCCTGTGGGGTGGGAGTTGGAGGGACCCTGGTGGGGAGCACTGGGAGGAGTGGGAGAAGAGCTCCGAGCTTCCCGAGAGCCCCCTTGTCCAGCTCTAAGGGGAGGAGGACGACAGGACCATGGGTCAGGGTGCAAGGGGAGCCAGCGTGGGAGTGTGTTTGTCTGTCTGTCTGTCTGCCACCGTTCGGGCAGTGCCACCCGCGCTGGCTTTGCCTTTGTGTGTGTGTGTGTGTGTGTGTGTGTGTGTGTCCCGCCTTCCCGAGGCAGCGACTGCAGAGTAATTAAGAAAAGGTAAAGCTGTGAGAATTGGAGCTGCAGCTTGATTAAAAGTCAGGAGAATCTCCCTCCGAAGCGCGGAGCTCCTTTTTAGGCACAAGGGCTACCCAGCCCATCTGCCAGGGGGCTCCATCTGTCATTGGGGGGGGTCACAGACACCCCCCCCCCCCCCCATCCTTTGCAGCCCACGGGGTGACGGGTGGGTGTCCCTTCCCGGTCTGTACCCCCTGGCTCGGTGGCAACTGGACCTCCTAGCCCTGCTCCTCCAGCCAAGAGGGGGGACGTGGCGAGCCCCCGGGGTGGGGGTGGCGACGGTGGCTGGTGGCAGGTCGGTGGGGTGGGTGCCTCCATCCCCGCTGCAGCTTTCGCTCCGGGCGTTTTCATAATTAATAAGCCAGTCCGAGACAAAGGCTGTTGCCTGACGGGGAGGTTGGCAGAAGCGGGTACTGTGGTTGGCATCGCCCGGCCGATGAAATGCCATCGCTCTGCTTGGAAGGGGAGGCGGGGGGGAGATGCTGTGAATCGGTGGGGTTTTTTATTATTTGGGGAACGTTGTAGCTCCGAGCGGGGATAATAAAATGTTTTTTCTAATCGTAACAGCCTCGAGGCGATAAACAAACAGTACGTTTGTGCTGCGAAATGTCTGTCCATTCTTTTGTTGATGTGATTTAGAGCCTGTTGGAGCGGGCGGGGGCCAGGCTCTCCGGGGATGCTGTGCTGGGGGGGACTCAGCTGGGAACGTGCTGCGTGGCTCAGGGCTCCCACCTCTTCTGAGCAAGAAAACTGAGATTTGAAGCCAAGTTTGCGCTGCCTGAATCCTCAGGGCATCAGATCCTTGCTAGTTTATTTTTCTAGGTGCTCAGCAGTGAGAATGAAGCCCCCCGTGTCCCCCCTCTGGAGGAGGAGTTTGTGCTTTGGGAGAGGAGTGGTCTTTCTGGAATCCTGTGTCCAGTGCTGGGCTCCCCAGTTCAAGAGGGAGACGGGGAACTGCTGGAGAGAGTCCAGCGAAGGGCAACAAAGATGATGGAGGGATTGGAGCATCTCCCTGATGAGGAAAGGCTGAGAGAGCTGGGGCTCTTTAGCCTGGAGAAGGGAAGGCTGAGGGGAGACCTTAGTAATGCTTCCAAGGATCTAAAGGGTGGATTGAGGGAGGATGGAGCTGGACTCTTTTCAGTGGTTCCCAGTGACAGGACGAGGGGCAACGGGCACAAGCTGGACCATGGGAAGTTCCACTCCAATGTGAGGAAGAACTTCTTTGGGGTGAGGGTGGCAGAGCCCTGGCAGAGGCTGCCCAGGGAGGGTGTGGAGTCCCCTTCTCTGGAGATCTTCAAGCCCCACCTGGATGCTCCTGAGTGATGTGCTCTGGGCAGCCCTGCTTTGGCAGGGGAGTTGGGCTGGACGATCTCTAGAAGGTCCCTTCCATCTCCAACAACTCCGTGATTCGTGAGACCCCCCCCCCTTCCCCCTGCAGGTCCAAGCCAGCGACCTCCGGGCTGCGGGACAGTGGGGATTGTGGTGGTGCTGGGGAGCGGGAGCTGCGCCGGGGTGGTGGGCTCTGCCCCCGGACCCTCGCGCCCAACCGCTTGGGGGTGGCTTTGGCGTCTGAGTGGAGTTGCCAGAGCCACGGCGAGCGCTTTGCCCAGCGGAAGGTGAAGAGGGGATGCTCAGGAGCCGGCGTGGTTGCAGGGAGGCCGGCGGGTGCCCGGCGTGGAGGGTGCAGCAGGGGGGAGCTGAGCCATCCGGGTGCTAAAATTCGAGCTTAAACATCCTCCCTGTGGTTTGGGCGCCGAGCCGTGGGCTCAACCGCTCCTCCTTGCAGCCCTCCAACTGTTCTTTCGGTTTGACTCGGGACGGTGTCAGCACACAGTGCAAATTGCCAACCAGGGTGCTGTTGGTGTTCGGGGGTTTTCAACGGGACCCGTTACCCTGCAGGGCTCTAAAAATCCAGGTGTTTTTACCGGGATTGGCTTCTGATTCCCGCAGATAGGCCCGGGTTTGTGACCTGCGGTGCATTTTTTAGCTCTAAGAAACAAAAATTGTTCTGCTGGTGATGTTGCTGCTCTCACCACTTGGTGGCCTGCAAGCAACTTCTGGGTTTTTTGGTGGTTTTTTTTTTTTTTGTTTTGTCTTTTGGGTTTTTTTTTTTGAGTGCTGTAGGTGCCGTTGTTCAACAGCTTCATTTCATGCAGATAAAAGCTGGGGCTCTTTTCTCACCTCCCGGAGCCTCGGGGCCGTTCCTCGCCTCCAGCAGAGGTTTGTACCACGCTCCCGAGGGGCTGCAGCACCCATCGATCGGGGTGGGCACCAAACAGCCGAGAAGGTTGGACCCTGCTCCCGTGCTCCGGCCGTCCCCGCGGGGATCAATCCCGGCCACGGACGGGCACCAACCCCGGGGTTGTGCAATGGGGCTGACGCCACATTTTGGGTGAGGAGCCTCCTCCGCGGGCACGTAGGAGCGAGCAGAGATCCCTGCCTCCTCCCTGCTTTCCAGGGCTGCTCCTCCACCTCTCGGTGAATGTTTTAAACTTTTATCCTTCAGCTTTGCCCCCCCCCAACCCCAGGGCTGCTTTGAAATTGCCACCCATCCCTTCCCGCTCCCCGCCGTTCTTCCCGGGGCTCATTGGACCCCTCTCTCTGCCGTTTGCTCGGGACGGGAGCGTCTCTGTCCTGCTGAAGGGAGATGCTTTGGAGTCACCGGGCGCTTTGGAAGGTGCGTGGGAAGATGCCACCGGGAGGGTCCCGCCTGCCTTCGGGGGTGACAGCGCTTCTGGGCTCAGGTTGGGATGGCGGCGGCCGCCCTCAGGCAGAGCTGTGTTTATTTTGGTGTTGCGTGCCGCGTGTGAATCAACTGGAGACTATCAATTAAGTGATTAAATTTTGCTGATTTGTAAAGATGCGCGCTTAGATAGACGAAGATATTTCTTGCTGACCGCAGCTTCTGCTGCCGTTCCACCGCAAAGCTGCCTGCAGTTCCTCATCCTCCTACGAAGCCCCAACGATTTGAGCTAAAATTTTCCAGGCCCCACCTAACGTCTTTTGGGGAAGCTGCAGTTAATAACGATCATTTCTGGGAATGGTTTAAAGAGAAAATGCATATATTTATTTATTTTTTTTTACTTTTTTTTTTTTTGGATGGCGTTGAGCTTCTTGTCGAAACTGGGTTGGGTTGTTGGGGTTGTAACGCTTCGCTGCTTATAAAAAAAAAAAAAAAAAAAAAAGCATGGGAGTTGAGACGTTGCTTCATCACCACAGATGGTGCAGGGCAGCCCTGGTGGTGGTTTGGCCCCTTTCACAACCGCAGGTGAAGGAGGACGCGGAGGCTGCGGGTGGCTCGGTGCTCGCCCGGCTGCGGCGTCCATCCGGCACGGCCCCACGCTGCGCTGGGAGGCATCAGGAAGGAAGCGTGTGTGTGTCTGTGTGTCTGTCCGTGTGTGCTCGGGTGACAGCTTGGAGCTGTTTCCGGAGCTGGGTGTCTCGGGGCTGGGGGGCTGTTCAACCGCCGCCGCATCCTCCGTGGCGCTCGCGGGAGCACGGCCGGGGATGCGGGTGCTGCTCCGTGGACCTGCAGCCTCATCCCGACCCCGGAGGGGATGGAGGCCAGGTCTGGGTGGAGCAGAAAGCCTTGCAGGGAATGGAAGGGGCGATGCGTGCGACGGCGGGTAAATTCTTGCAAAGCTCGTGCTGGGTGGAGTTTCCCTCTGTTTCTTAATTAGCGCTAAAGCGGAGGGGGCCGGGTGACGTTTTGATGGCAGCTGGGCAAGGGAGGAGGAGACTCTTGGGTGGCTGGAATAACAATTAGTGTCTGTACTTGAAATGTTCTCAAAAACATCCTCCCGAGGCCGGGATGCATCGAGGGGGAAGGGCCTGGCTGCGGCGTCCCCCACGACGAGCCCCTGGTCCCCTGCGGATGCTGTGAGCCTTGGAAGGTGCCATCCTGCCTCCTCGCCGGGTCCTGGCCCCTCGGGTGGCTTTGCTGGGAAACCTGCAGCCCTGCTGGGACAATTCCCCCCCTGCTGCTGCCTCCTGTGCCTGGAGGAGGGTGTTGTGCAAGGACAGGGCTGCTGCACCACCAGGAGCCCTGCACCGGCGCGGTGTCACCAGGATGCTCGGCGCTCGCAGGATGGCTTCAGCCAAGGCAGGTGCTGAGCCCCCCAGGATGGGCGCAGTCCTCTTGGGCGCAGGCGTCGTGTCCTTGTGGGAAATCTGGCGTTTGGGCCGATGTGCAGCTTTTGGTGTCCTTCCCGGTGGGGTTTGCGTGCCCCGAGGGGTCGGTGCTGCTGCCTCGGTGGGCGGTGAGGCTGGAGGGAGATCTGTTCCTCGGGCAGGAGCCATGGGCAGCTCTTGGAGCTGAGGTTGGCACCCCCCGAGACCGCTCCTGCAGGCACAAGCGTGACCCGAGCGGACCCTGGGACCCGTCTCCTTTTGCTCTGACTTGTTTGGGGACTGACCATAGTCTGATTCATGCCTGATTTCAGCATTTGTACCAAAGCCTGCGACGGGCGAGTCTGGAGCTGCTTCCTCTGGGACGGGCTGTTGCTGGGGTGGCTTGTGCGCGATGGAAGCGTGCCACGTTCAGACTGCTGTCCCCCGGGTTTTAAACATCCCAGCTGCTCCTGTCCCCCCTCCCCGAGCCTTCTCCCTTCCAGGAGGCTTCATTTCCTAAAAGAGCAGTCACCTTCCTGCTTCCCTCGGTTTCCCCTTCTGGCTCAGCCCCGTGAACGCGGTGCCAATGCCTCGGGACGGGTGGCCGTGTGACAGCCCTGTCACGTCTGGCTCCCAGCCCTGGCTGTGAGCTGGGACCACCGGGACCACCTTTTCCCTGGGCTCGGAGGGAGGCTGCGGGCAGGAGGGGTGTGTTTGGCAGGGGATGTTGCCGAGGAGGAGAGCATCGCTGGTCAACTCGTGTGCGAGGATGCCGGTGATAAACGAACAAATCGACATTGTGGCTTTTCTCTCCCATCAGGTGTTTTCGTGGCCAGCTCTGGTTCGGCATGAAGCTGGGTTAGCAGCAAAATGAACTTACCAGGGGAAGGTGAGTACGTACAGATGGCAGCCCCAGAGCGGCTGATTCCCCCTGTGACGCTGGGGGAATCATCATTTCATACCCCTGCGAGCACCGCCACTGGTGCCCTGATAATTCTGAGTTGCCTTCACGAGCTGATAAGAAACAGTTTAAGCCTTGTTTATACCAGCGTCCCACCAGCATGCAAAATAAGGAAGACTTTCTGCCCGTAGGACTTCTTGTGTCCTTGTCACTGCTCTGCTGTCACTTCCCCACCGGCTCCCGTCCTCCCCCACTGTCTCTGCTCTCGGTGCCAGCCATGCCCTGGTGGCAGCTGGACAGCTGGACAGAGCCCCCGGCTGTGGGTCACAGCAGTGTCCGAGCTGCACTTGGGGGCTTCTGATCAGAATCGGCTGCTGGCACTTTGATTTCTGCTCCCCGTCACCAGCTGCAGTGGTTTTCAGTCCCCGCCGTGATGTGCCAGAGAAGCCCCCGAGAGCTTCCTCATTCCTGCTGGAATGAAAAGCTCTCAGAGCCATAGAAGGACTAGAAGGTCGTTTGATCAGACAGCCGTGCCGCCTAATTAAGCCCTGATATTTTCCACCGGTTATCTGCTGCGGAGGAAAGTACCCATCCCTGCTCTCTCCTAGACTAATAAGCCCCATAAATTCGAGGGAATTCTTAGCGAAGGATCACACAAAAGAGTTGAAAATAAGCCAGGACTGGTTGCGGTCGCTCAGCAGAAGCACGCTCATGGATGCTTCTTCATCCCACCGGGGTACACTGGGGTAGTCCCAGTGGAGAAGTTCTTCTTCAGCCTTCCCAGTGCCTTGGGGCAGAGCGGGGCAGTTGTGGGAGCAGTGGTGAGTCCAGCAGGATGGGAGAAACCATCAGAACCTGCCTCTCTGCCTTCCCCCTTGTCCCCACAGTGGAACGAGAGCTTCCCCGTGCTGCCGGCCTTGGATGGGCAGTGGTGGGGGCTGTGTGCCCTGGACAGGGTGGCAGGATGATCCCAGGGACACGGTGCTTTGTCCCATTGGAGCCAGGGCCGGTACCGTGGGGTCCCCACCAGCCTCCTGCTCCCCACAGCAAAATGAGGGAGTCCCTTTGTTCCTCTCCAGCGACGCTCGGACTGGAGCTGCTGGGAGCATCTCGGTGGGAAACGCTCCCTCTAAGCCGTTTTTGCAAAGAACAGAGCACTTCTGTGCTCCCAGCCTCCTTTTTAAACTGCGGAGCTTTCCTGCTAATTAGCCCGTCCTGGTCTGCATAGCCGTAATTATTCCAGTTGGCCTTAAATCCTGACTGCTCCAGCTACAACGCATTGAAATGGGTCCTGTGGCATTTGCAATTATTTTTAGGGTGAACATTTGAATATATTTACATGACTGAAACGGATCAAGATAGCAGGAAGGAGCAGATTGAGCGCTTGTCTTTTTAATGGCTCTGGCTCTGCCTGGTGTTGCACTGAACAGCCAGAGCTGTTTGTTGTCCCCTCTGATTTGCATCTAAACAAATGGGGCAGCGTTTTGACTTCTTGACTTTTATAGGATGTGGGGATTGCAATTCAAACTGTTTGACCTTGGTATGTTAAGCGAGCAGTTGGCCGGGAAGTTAACCCTGGTGCTAAAGGAGCCCCAAAAAATGATGTCGGGTGGCGATCTGACTTTGGAAAAACACATAGCTGGGTGGGCAGAGGGGCACCGCCTCTCCCTGGGGTGGCTTGAGCAGAATAAAAGGTAAAAGCAGAGCGGGTGGATGGCGAGCAGCCCATGGCTTCGTCGGGCTGGGTGGATGGAGAGGGATGTCAGGGTTGGAAGGGGAACAGAGCGAGTCCTGGAGTGCCCGGCTGGGTCTGGAGCCGCCTCTGCGGGCTCCGGGGGGGCTCTCCCGCCTGCTCCCCCCTGCAAAGGGGCTCTGGCCGGGCTGCTGCTAAACGTGCTCTTTCATGGGAGAGAGTCGAGAGGAGAAAAACCTTTTTCTTTGGATTTTCAGCAAAACAAAACCGCCTGGACGTCCCGTTCCTTCCAGCCCGTTCAGCGCCCGCCCCGGCCACATAATCACAAAGAGCTTGAAATCCCTGGGTGAGCCCAGGGGAGGATTGCAAAACCTGCGCTCGCAAAGGGAGCAGAAAAGGGGGGAGGAGGGTGTGGGGAACCGTGCCAGCGCTCGCAGGAGCCCTTCCCGGGTAGGCGGCAGAGCAGGGGACTTGCAGAAACTGCCAGGCTTCCTGCTGGAGATCCTCCCGACGCGCAGAAAAAAACCCCAAAAAGCCTTAATGCCAGAGGAAGCCTTCAAGGATTTTTACGTAAGGTCAGTCCCCAGAGGAAGGGCATTTAACGCTGACTCTCTGTGTTGCTGTTCTAGCCTTATTAATTTGATTTCTCAAAGCGTTTCATTCTAATGGGTAACTGCTTTTCCTGACTCAGACCCTTAAAAGTTGCATGAGATGCTTTTGTGTGGTGGTTTTGTTTTTTTTTTTTTTTCTCTTATTTCAGCTTTCTCCCCTCCCTTGTGGCAGCACAAAAGAAAATGCAGGAAGGGGGCAGGTGGCTGAGGGAAGTGAGAAGCCAGCGGCACGCTGATCTCACTTTTGGGAGGAAGGAGAACTGCAGGGAGGGTCTGAGCTTCATCTGGGGTTGGAACAGACTCTCTCTAAAGACTTTTTTTTTTTAAGGACTGACAGGATACGCGTGGCCCCTCCTCTCCAAAACACTCCTGGAGCTTTGCTTCAGCTGTAAACTTGTGATTCTGGGTAGGCAAACAGTCTAGAAGTAATCTCTTTGGGTGTGCTCTGAGGCAGATTTTAATCACCTTGCTGGGTAGAAGGCACCTAGCGTGGAAGTTGCTGATAAGTGAAAGAGATGACGAAAGCCTGGGATGGTGTCAGCGTCCTGAAGGAGCCAGGCTGGATGCTGAGGTGCTGGTGGGGCTGGGTTGGATTGTGGATCCTGCTCCTCTCACCGTGCTGTGTTTCTCTTGCAGATGCCCGTTGGGTTGAACACTTGTTAGCCGAAAGCTGAAGCGTGGTCACCAGCCTGTGCGGAGGAGAACAGGATGCGGGTCACCATGAGGAGGGTCTTGCTGGTGGTGGGCTCGGTGGCGGCCCTGATGGTGACTCTGCACCTCGGGCAGCAGGTCCTGGAGTGCCAGCAGGTCCTGAGCGAGAGGAGGCACAGGCTGATGAGACCTGAGAACGAGGAGCTGGTCATGATGGACTCCAACCACGTCGAGTACCGTTACAGCAAGGAGATGCCCCTGATATTCATTGGGGGGGTCCCACGGAGCGGCACGACGCTGATGAGGGCCATGCTGGATGCCCACCCTGAGGTGCGCTGCGGGGAGGAGACCCGCATCATCCCCCGGGTGCTGGCGATGAGACAGGCCTGGTCCAAATCCGGGCGAGAGAAGATGCGCCTGGACGAGGCGGGGGTGACGGACCAAGTTTTGGACGCCGCCATGCAGGCCTTTATACTGGAAGTGATCGCCAAGCACGGGGAGCCGGCCAGGTATTTGTGCAACAAGGACCCCTTCACGCTCAAGTCCTCCGTCTACCTGTCCAGGCTGTTCCCCAACTCCAAGTTCCTCCTGATGGTTCGAGACGGCCGGGCTTCCGTCCACTCCATGATCACCCGGAAAGTGACGATCGCGGGCTTCGACCTCAACAGCTACCGGGACTGCCTGACCAAGTGGAACAAAGCCATCGAGGTGATGTACTCCCAGTGCCTGGAGATCGGGCGCTCCCGCTGCCTGCCCGTCTACTACGAGCAGCTGGTGCTGCACCCCGAGCAGTCCATGCACGCCATCATGAAGTTCCTGGACATCTCCTGGAGCGACACGGTGCTGCACCACGAGGAGCTGATAGGGAAGCCCGGCGGGGTGTCGCTTTCCAAGTGAGTGTCTGGGCTCCTGCCTTGGCTTTTGGAGGAGCCTTTTCATCACCCAGAGCGGGTCGAGGCTGAAACTGGGGGCGAAGACGCGTTGCTTGTATCTTCTGCCTGCTTCTTCAGGGGCAGAAGTGGCAGCACAGTCCAGTTTTGCTGAATAGGTTTTGTGTTGCTGAGCAGAAGACGCTATGAATACTAGCAATCTCGTCGGGCAAGGATTTTAGAGGCAGGTGACTGCTTTATTCATATCTCCTGACAATGCAGAAAGGATTTTGGTCTCTTAATCTGAAAAGAGCTCCTTGCTCTGAAACGTGAGCTCTTCAATGCCTTTTTTTTTTCCTCCACCCATCCTCCAAATACCTCCTTGCCGCGATGAGTTTTGCTGCTAATGAATGGCTTTCAGTGGGGAGCAGCGATTTCTGCCAAGTTTGGTGCTGGTATTGCAGAATAAAAGAAATACCTGCTCTGTGGAGACACACCCCAGCACTTCCTCCTCGCTGGCTGCCAGGGGCGTGCTTGCCTTCGCCCACCTTCTCCTCTTTTAATGCTCTTTTTTTCCTGGATGGAGGCTTAAGTCTAAATCAGCAAAATTGAAGTTGTAAGCCCTCTCGCGAGGCTCGGGATCCGCAGCCTCTGTGCAGATTCCTCCCTCTCAGGACGCCGCTTCCCTTGGCTGGAGTCGAGCAGGCGGCTGCTCGCCCCGGGCCAGCGTCCCGCCAAGCCCAGGGGGCAGAGTTGGGGGGGCTGTACCCACGAGGGGCTCGGAGGGCAGGGACACGGCTGGCGGGGAGCTTGTCCCAGCGCCCTGTCCCCGGGAAGGCAGCTGTGTAGGATAGAGAGACACCTTCACCTTTGATGGAGGAAGCCATGATTTCTCCAGGGCTTTGAGCACTATTTGCTCAGAGTCAATTTTGCCGAGGTTGCCTAAACAGATGAGTTTTGGGATTTTCAGTGACGTTATCTGCACTACAGGCCACACATCTTTCATTATTTTCCTGCAATAAGCAGAGGTGTGCTGGTAAAACCCCGACCCTGGTGCAGGATGGATCCCCCCACATCCAGGGGCACCCAACCTCTGGGGCTGTGGAAACCCCTGCCAGGATTCTCTCCCCCAGAGCAGGGCTGTGGGTGGGATGGGGCTGCTCTGGGGCTGCCCCACTGTCCTTGGCACTGGCTGTGGCCCTGGTGGGTGCTGAGCGTTCGCCCTGCACCCGTGCCTCGGGCATTGGAAGCAAACTGTTGAACTGGCAGTGAACCTGGCTGAGGGCTGTTCTGTCTGCGCCCAGCACCTGTGTGAAATCCAACTTTAGCCTCTTGTTTTGTTTTTTTTTGTTTGGTTTTTTTTTGGTTTTTTTTGTTTTGTTTTTTGTTTTTATTATTTTTTCCCCCAGGATAGAGCGATCCACAGACCAGGTTATCAAGCCGGTGAACATGGAGGCGTTGTCTAAATGGATCGGGCACATCCCGGGGGATGTGCTGCAGGACATGGCCCACATCGCGCCGATGCTCGCCAGGCTGGGCTACGACCCCTACGCCAACCCCCCCAACTACGGCCACCCCGACCCCTTAGTTGTCAACAACACGCACAGAGTGAGTGGCGCCGGAGGGAGGGCTGATGTGGGGTGGGCTTGGGGGGGGGGGGGGTTGCACCCACAGAGCCCCCCTGGAGCGGAGGCGGCGGCTGAACAGCATCAAGAAGAGAGCAGGGGAGAAGACAAACGATTTCTCTCCTTTTTTTTTTTTTTTTTTTTGGGAGACTGGGAAGGCCAGACACCCGGATGATTTCGAAACAGAGGCGTGTGGTAGATCTGAGCCTTGGCGTGGCTCGAGCTGGTGACGTCCCCTATGATTTTGTGGTGCTGTTCGTTTTCTTCTGTTGTGGCAGATAGTGACCTGTCCCCTCCCCGACCCGGCCCCGCTCTCGGACCCGGGGCCGGGTGCCTGGAAGTTACTGGTGTGGGCTGGTGGTATCGAGGTGGCAGGGCTGTCGGCACCAGTCCCACCAGTCTGGCCCCAGGAGGAGGCTCAGACTGGGCTGTGTCTGCCTCTTGCTCACCAGCCACTCCCGCCGTCCCGCGGGGAATGCGAGTGGGGGCTCGTCATGCATTTGGGCAAAACCAGAAGGTTTTTTTTGTTTTTTTGGTTTTTTGGTTTTTTTTTTAGAATATTGACTCATAGCCCTGGAGCAGGACTGGAAGGAAGAAGCTGCAGAGCCACAGACAGCAGTTACTAAAGAGAGGGAGTTTCTCATGCTCTGGGGCGGACTGGTTTCCTCCCTGGCCTGAGGCTGGGCTCTGCAGCCACCCCAGTTTTGCACGTGCTCCCCATAATGGTGGCCTTGGACGAGGTGTCCTTTGTCACACTGGGGGGAGCAGGGGAACGTCTGTGCGTGGGACCAGGTCCCTCTGGTACTATGTGCAGATCATGGCCAGGCAGGGAAGCAGCAGCGCTGGCCTGGAAGGTTGGAAGAGCTTCCCTGGAGCTGGTTCCTGCTCTGGTCTCTTCCAGCTCCTCCTTGCTCTCTCTGCTTATGAGAGCTGTTCTAGACACGGTGGTTTAGGTGAACGTCTGCCCTGGGCAGGGTCAGGGGCTCTCTGGGTCTCTGACGTGGACCTTTCAGTGCTTCTTGGGATGAATTTGGAGAAGTGGCACGATGGTAAAGACCAAAATACTCTCCCCTCCCAGGCTAAAGGGGAGACCAGAGAAGTGCTTGCGTCGGTTCCCTGCTCCGGTGGGATGCTGTTCCCTGTCTCTGCTTACAGTCAGAAAGGAGGAAACCTCCCGCTTTTGTCCCAATATAGCACCACGCTGTAGAACAAAGACCCTTCAGGGTATTTCAGCTGGTTCAGGTTTACTGGGATGTAGGATGCAATTAACGAGGCGGACTTACCGATGTTCATAGAGCCACTACCCCAGGAGGGTCACTCCAATTTTCTCTTTTCTGTAGGTTTTAAAGGGGGATTATAAAACGCCAGCCAATTTGAAAGGTCATCCACAGGTAAGAGTCTGATGTCCCTTTCAGGTCTTTGCCCTCTTGGGTGAATCCTGGGTCCCTTGCTCCCTCTTATGGGCAATTGCAGGCTGGGCAGTGGGAAATGTCCCTGCTCTCTTGCCTCCATCCGTGGGGAGGATGTGCCTCTCCTCCCTCCTGTGCTCCGCTCCCACCCTCCTTGTGGATTCTGTGCTCCTCGGACCCTGCTCATTCATTTCTGCCACCTCCTTCCCTGGTCTGTGTGTTTGGTTCCGTGCTGTGGGGCTCTGTGTTCACTCATCAGAAACTTGTGTTCTTCATTCTCTTACTTTAAGACATTTCCTACCTCACTCATTCCAAAATTCTTAAAGTTGCTGTTGCCGTGGGTCCTGCCTGCCTTAGGGAAGGGGGGACTGGCTGATTTACAGGTTATAGATAGGTCTAGTTCTTGCTCTTGGGTGGCTGTGTCAGAAAAACACTATGGGGCTCCCTCCCTAAAGAGCGGTGCTCGAAAACAATTAATAACCATCTCTTTTAATGCAAAGCAGTCCAACAACCATTGCATGTACGGGATTAAAATAGCAAAAAGCAAAAAAAAAGACCAGACTTCTTGACTCTGCAGGAAGCGCTCCCAGCACAGCAGGGAGATGGCAATAGATTGTTTTCGATCAAAGGTGCCGGGTTTTACCTGCTCAACATGTGGCCTCCTGAAAAAAAGCAGGGGGATTGAGCGGCATCGCCAGCGTCGGGCGAGAGGACGCAGAGCCCAGTCCCGGCCGGAGGAAGCCAGGCTGCTGCTGAAGCGAGAGCCTGTGGTCTCGTGGCTCCCGGCTGCTGGTTCTCTGCCCTCGCGCTGCTTTCCCCGTCCCAAACATTTCCTCTCCATGCTGCTGGGAACGCCGCGGGGATGTTTTGAGTTGCAGATGGCGGCTTAAAGCTGACCCCTTCTGTTTCCGGGTTGTTCTAGGTGACTCAGAACACATCATCTTCTCACTAAGAAAATTAATGATTTCCAGGTAAGACCTCCTACTTCGTTTTGGGACTCGGGGAAATCTGCCTGCCTTGCTCCGGGGTTAGCATTTGCTTTGTGTCATTCCTTGTGCCTGTGGATTAGCCAGCCTGCTCCAGGCACCCTTGTTGTGTGAATTATCTCCTTCACAGTTGCTTTAGGTTTCCAGAACAACACTGTTACGTGAGAGGATTTGTCAGAAATTCTTTTTTTTTTTTTTTTTTTCCCGAGTGCTGGAAACAGGCTGACTTCAGCAAAATCCAAATCAGCCCCTTGGGAGAGTTTTTACTGACTGTCCCCGCGGGGAGCATTGAAACGGGTTATGGGAACGTGTAGACGAGCCGAGCCGCCCCCCAGCTGTCTTCTAGGGCCTGCTGTGGACCCGTGGAAAGGAAGATAAAGCAGTTAAGATCTAGTGTCAGTTTGAAAAAACAAAGCTGCTATCTTGGCTTTCTGCTCCAGATACAACTGTTGGTGTGGGGGATGTTTTTCCGTCTCTCCTTTCGGCTAGCCTCTCCCCTAAAACATAAAGTGTCATTTTTCTTACTAAAAATGCCCCAGAAGCATTGAGCGAGAACAGAAGTTGAGTGCCTGCCGTCCTGGAGCTGGGACTTGGGTTTCTTTCTAACCATTTAAAAGCATTTTTTAAAAAGCATGAAAAGCATCCATGTCTGGATTTCACCCGTGGAAGAGAAGTTTCTACCCTTCAGCACATGGTCCTTCCTCACTGGGCGATGTCACACGGGCAGCTGAAGGCACGACTTTGCAGTTGAACGTTTCTCTTCACCCTCTTTTTGCCTCACCATATTTTTTGGGTCAGCCCACCACGCTCAAATTACTGCCCTCCCTCACCCACGCCTGTCCCCCCCTTGGGCTTGGTCTCATGCCAATCTTCTAATGAAATTAATAAAGAGTAATTGGAGGGGGAGAAGAGCAGCGAACAAGCTGCTGAGCACATTATGGAGCCCACAGTGAACAGGGACCTGGCCAGCAAAGGGACCAGTGACCACCTAAGCATTAAGATGGGCTTATATGGGCAAATAGAGACGTGTGTTTGCACGTTAATTGACATAGAGCTTTAGTGACATGGTTTAGTGATGTTTTTTTATCAGAGTTAGGTTGATGGTTGGACTAGATCATAGACTTATAGAATCATCTAGGTTAGAAGGGACCTTCAAGATCGTCTAGTCCACCCATTAACCTAACTCTGACAAAAAAACACATCACTAAACCATGTCCCCCAGCACCATGTCAACCCGTCTTCTGAACACCTCCAGGGATGGTGCCTCAGCCACTGCCCTGGGCAGCCCATTCCAAGGCTTGGTAACCCTTTCAGTGTCAAAATTGTTCCTAATCTCCAACCTGAGCCTCCCCTGGCACAACTTGAGGCTGTTTCCTCTTGTCCCATCGCCTGTTCCTTGGGAGAAGAGACCGACCCCCCCTGGCTACACCCTCCTTTCAGGGAGTTGGAGAGAGCAATAAAATGATCTTAAAGGTCCCTTCCAACCCAGACAATTCTATGATTCGTGGGGCACCCTCCGTGCCGGGATCCTGCTCCTGAGCCCCTTGTGTCTCTCTCTTCCAGGACGCTGCCCGACGGCCTTTCGTTGCCCGACAAAGAAGAGTTTTGCGACGGCACCAGTGGAAATCGGTTATCCAAGCATATTGCTTGCTAATACTATTGCCAAAATGACTGCTATACGAGGAATGTATTTGCATTTATTTGCAAAAGGCCAAACCCCTTCGGACAGGCCGGATCTCTCCCCCCTCCCCAGCCTTTTCCCCGCGCTCCTGGTGGAAGCATCCATGGAAATCCACGCTCGAGGGGGGAGCCGGCACGCAGCGGGAAGGGGTTTCGTAGGCCGTGGCCGGAGGACTCGTTAAATTGCGTTTTAAGTGTCTGGTAACGCTGTTCTCTCAGTGACGGGTCAGAAATAGCCCCCCCTGACCTTGTAGAGCCTTTGTGGTGCCAGTGACCCCACCCCAGCCCTCCCTTCACTGTGACTTACAGAGGCTATTGCAGAGTTAATATATGAGCCCGCCCTCCCCCCCCGCCTCCTCCCGTTGTTGCACACCATTAAAGTATTGTTTTAATAAAAATAAACCCTCCCTCTCTGCTCCCGCGGGCGGTGCAGGCCGCGCCCGGGCCTCCAAACCATAGAGAAGCGGCTGCCAGCGCGGCCGCTCCCGCCAACTCTATGGTTGTGGGCGGGGCTAGAGCGGCGCGTCACCGGAAGGAGACTGTTTACTTCCGGGAGGAAGCGGCGGCGGGCCGGGGGTCGGCGGGGTGTCGGTTGTGTGGGCCGGGCCGGGCCGGGGGTTGTCCCCGCCGTCGCCATGTCGATGTCGCACCTGTACGGCACGGACGGGGACGATGGGGTGGAGATGGAGAACTTCGAGGTGTCGGACTGGGACCTGCAGAACGAGTTCAACCCCCACCGGCAGCGCCACCGGCAGACCAAGGAGGAGGCCACCTACGGCGTGTGGGCCGAGCGCGACTCGGATGAGGAGAGGCCCAGCTTCGGTGGCAAGCGGTACGGGCCGGGGACGGGGGGAAACGGGGACTCCTCGGGCCCAGCCGTCCCCTCTCGCCCGCGGCCGGGCCTCTGGCGGCTCCCGGTTGCGGGTCTGCGGAGCCGCGGGGGCAGGGCTGGGGCTGCTCCCCCTCTTCGTGGTGCGTTTCAGGCTGTAACGCGCTCCTGAACAGCCCAGCTTGGGACAGGGGCTACCCTCAGGGCGGCCGTGGGGTGTACGGAGCTGCCTGTGAGGACTTAGGGCCACGAAGATGCTGGGAGGGCTGGAGCCCCTCTGCTGTGAGGACAGACTGAGAGCTGGGAGGGTTCAGCCTGGAGAAGAGAAGGCTCCGGGGAGACCTTAGAGCCCCTTCCAGTCCCTCAAGGGGCTCCAGGAGAGATGGGGAGGGAGTCTTGATCAGGGAATGGAGTGATAGGACGAGGGGGAACATTTTTTAGCTGAAAGAGGGGAGATTTAGATTAGATATTAAGAAGAAACTTTTCCTTCTGAGGGTGGTGAGAGCCTGGCCCAGGTTGCCCAGAGAAGCTGTGGCTGCCCCATCCCTGGAGGGGTTCAAGACCAGGTTGGAGGGGGCTTGGAGCAACCTGGTGTGGTGGGAGGTGTCCCTGCCCAGGGCAGGGGGGTTAGAACTTGGAACTAGATGATCTGTAAGGTTTCTTCCAACCCAAACAATTCTGTGGTTCTGTGTCTGTGCAAGTGTGTCCCAGCTGCGCAGGAGGCAAGAACAGTTGTTTCCTGGGAAAAAGCGCACAAAACTGCTTGTTAGTTTTTAATATTTAATTTTAAGGGGTGTGTGCATCTAAAGCATAGTAGTCCCCATGCTTGTGTAGGAATGCCCACTGGTCCACTGGAGCAGAATTCACTTACGGGTCCCATTTTGCTGTAGCTCTAGGGATTACTCTGCCCCCGTGAACTTCATCAGCGCTGGGCTGAAAAAGTCAGCGGCCGAGGATATGTCAGAAGAAGACTCTGATGAAGATGAAAAGCCAGTGAAGCAGGAAGAAATCCAAAAAGAGTTTGTGCCAAAGAAGTTAAAAACAGTGAGTTACCTGGGAAGTTTTCAATTGTGCGTAATATATTTATGAAAAATAGAGCGCTAAAGAAAGGGGAGAAATAATTGAAAGCAGAGAACCACATGTGAGAGCAGGCCATTAGGGGAGGTGTTTTCTTTGTCTGTTGGAGCTATTCTAATGTATCGTTGTGTGTCCTTGGGAACATCAGTCCTCTTAGGCCCTTTTATCTTCCTTTCTTTTTCCTTGGGTTAATTGAGGTTCAAATAAAAGAATGCCTGTGGTTTACTGCCATTCAAAGATTTTCTATTTTATTTTTAATCTTGCAGAACGGTGTGACAAGTCTTTGTATGGCATAGATTAGAAATCAGACTCTTGTATTTTGGTTACCTAATGCAGAAAGAATCAGGAATCATTCTTCAGCTAAAGTCAGTGGCAGAGCCCAATAACAATGACACAGATCTCGGTTAGTACGATGCCTTAAGGTTGTGGGGTTTGTTTTTTTTCTTGTTTATTCGTTTTAACAGGGTGGTAATTTCAAGCCTAGTCAGAAAGGCTTCGTAGGAGGGACAAAATCTTTTGTGGATTTTGGCAGCTGGGAGAGACACACAAAGGGAATTGGGCAGAAGCTGCTCCAGAAGATGGGTTATGTCCCTGGAAGAGGTCTCGGGAAGAATGCTCAAGGTACTGTGACTGTGTGTTTGTCATTTATTGTTAACTAGCAATTTGGAGGAGAGACTGGATTCCTTAAAGAACTGCTGTCTGTAGGTGGCTTATAACTTCATTCTTGTTTTCTTGCCTCTCTTGCAAGTTATCTGGGTCCTTGTGATAAGATCCATTTGTTTTTGAATTTAAAAAAATCCAGTTTTATGTCCTTATTTTGCGAGAGGAAAAGTAAGAAAAAAGATAAATTCCAAAGGTAGTCAGATCACAGAAAAGGAGATGTTATTTTGCGTGATAGGAAAAAAAAGCAGTGAAATGCAGATGTGAATAATACTTTGCTTTGGGTTTTTTTGGTGTGTGCTGGAATTAAGTGATTTTATAGAGGCAGAATACCAGACTGGGTGTTTGTGCTGATTTGATAACTTAAGGTACTGTACGAAAAGCATTTGCTATTCTTTCTCAGCAAACTGCTCCTTCTGATCTACCTACCGTCCTCTTAGGTATTATCAACCCAATTGAGGCCAAACAAAGAAAAGGCAAAGGAGCTGTCGGGGCATATGGCTCTGAAAGAACCACCCAATCTTTGCAAGACTTCCCTGTTGTGGACTCCGAGGAAGAAGCTGAGGAGGTATTTGTATGATTCTTGGTATATTTATTTCCCTGTCGTTTTGTATGTACAAAATTCAGTTCTAATATTAGGATTTTGAATAAGACAGTTAATTAAGCTGATTTGTCACTGAGCTCTACCACTTCCCCAATTATTTTGCTGTACAGCATTCTTCGTTTTCCTGTAGAAAACGGAGGCAAATTTTGGGGCGTGATTAAGAGCAGCAACCACAATTCTTCTTTGGTTTTGTTTAGGAATTTCAAAAAGAGCTCAGTCAGTGGCGGAAGGATCCTAATGGAGGCAAGAAAAAGCCCAAATACAGCTATAAGACAGTAGAAGAACTGAAAGCCAAGGGTAGGATCAGCAAGCAGCTTGCAGCCCCTCAGAAGGAGCTGTCTCAAGTCAAGGTAAGGCTGATAACACAAGAGGCGGCATCTCTGGGAAAAAGTTTGTTCAGTTTGGTGCTGTGAGTGCTTTTTAGCCATCAGTAAACTTAATAGAAGCCAGTTCTAAGAACTGACCATTTGCAGCCTCAGGAAAAGGCCTCAGACTCATCACTGAGTCGTGTAATAGACCACTGTGTCTCCTGGGACATTGGATTTGTTTCTAAGCAAGTTCTTGGGTCTCAAAAAGAAAAAAAAGCAAATGAGTTTAAATGTGTTTTGGTTTTTTTAATGCAAGTTATGTTTAATTGTTTCACATTTGTCATAGATAAAACACTCATCCACTTCAGAAAGCACAGTTGTCCTTATTGGGACTGTGCAACTAAACACATAGTTTGAACCATCTTCTACCTAAAAGGGGGACAGTAAGGGATTTGCTTTGTATGCATTTAATAAAATTATGCATTTAAAATTAACATGTCTTTTAAAAAAGTATAAAAGTATTGAAGACCTACGTTCAATAATGAATAGCATACTACTTGCTTCATTGCTGCTTGTAGAATTATTCAGTGAAATGGTAAAACTGAGCTCAGAAGAGGTGACTCTTCCAGCTCTGATTCCAAATTGTTTCTTATTCATTCTAACTCTTCGCGTCTGGAGTGAGTGGGCCTTTTTGGAGGCAATCCCTGCTTGCCTCATTCAGAATACCAGTGTGCATTACTAGCCTGCTGGAGTAATCACGGTACTTGGAAATCCTCAGTTTTCAATTTGAAGAAAGGGATTTTCTCCTCTTTTAAACACGAGATACAATTGTTTTGAGACATGTTTGTTCTCGTTTGTCGGAAGGTTATAGACATGACGGGCCGGGAACAAAAAGTTTATTACAGCTACAGTCAAATTAGCCACAAGCACAATATCCCGGATGACAGCCCTCAGCAGCCGCTGGGCAAAGACTCCAAGCCCCAGGGATTTGCCTTGCCCGAGCTGGAGCACAACTTACAGCTTCTCATCGACATCACGGAGCAGGAGATCATCCAGAATGACCGGCAGCTGCAGTACGAGAGGGACATGGTCGTCAACTTGACCCATGAGATACAGAAGATGTCTGAGGTCCTCTCCCACGAGGAGACGGCAATCCGCAATCTCAGCAAGGTGCTGGAGATGGTGGAAGAGTGCGAGAGACGGATGCAGCCCAGTTGTGAAAATCCCTTAACCCTGGATGAGTGTGCAAAGATATTTGAGACGCTTCAAGACAAGTACTACGAAGAGTACAGGATGTCTGACAGGGTGGATCTGGCAGTAGCCATAGTCTACCCTCTCATGAAAGATTATTTCAAGAACTGGGATCCCCTCAAGGTGTGTATTAGTTTGATTTATCTGCAGTTTTTACTTGGTGGCTTAAGTAGTCTCTGTTATCTTGACTCCTTGCTCACTCCTTGTCCCAAATTCCTGATCAGTCTGGAGAGAAAGAAAAAAAACCAACCCAAAGCCCCACTCTGCACCTTCTCTCAGCCATTTGCTACTACTAAAGGCTACTGTTCTGCAAAGCAGCTAGTAATTTAGGAGCTTGTAAGGTTAAAATCAATCCCTTTCATGAGTGTTGGAAAGAAAAAAAAGCCTGTAGTTATTTTTAGCAAAAGCAGGAGAGGTCTGTCTTTTAGGTAGTCAGATATATAATGTATGTTCTTAATTACATTTAGGGTGGTAGGTCAGAGTCTGAATTATCTCGGTACACCTGAAAAAGTTCAGACTGTCCTCTTCCCCCCTCTGGATGTATGTTAAATCCCTAAAGTGGGATTTTCCTCTTGTGGGACTTTACTAAGGGCAGCTGCAAGCTCCTGGCTTGCCTCTTGAGTGGGTGAGAAAGCTCTCTGTAGCCGAGCACACCGTCAGCCTGCTCTTTGTAGACACCAGCTGAAATTAATGAATAAAGGCTGCTCATGTCGTATATTTTCCAGGACTGTACATATGGCACAGAGATCATAGCCAAGTGGAAGAACCTTTTGGAAAACGACCAGCTGTTATCACACAGTGGGCAGGACCTGTCAACAGATGCTTTTCACAGGTAAAGAGCCAATGAGTTGTACTTTGTGCAGCATCTTCAAGCGCCGCTTCCTCAGGAACAGAAAGGAACATGTTTTCCAGATGATTCTCTTGATGTGTCTGTTAAAATCCAGCTGTCAGCTATATAAAAAGAAAGAGCTTTTAAGTAACAGTTACCATTTGGTTTATTTAGGCCTGGGGCTAGAGCTTTAAGCTTAACTTTGATTTATTTATATTATTTTTTTTTCCAGATTGATGTGGGAAATCTGGATGCCATATGTCAGAAACATAGTGGCACAGTGGCAGCCGAGGAACTGTGGGTCGATGGTGGATTTCTTGGATAGCTGGGTAAATGTTGTTCCTGTCTGGATACTGGATAACATTCTGGATCAGCTCATCTTCCCCAAGCTACAGAAGGAGGTAAGACGAGAGGGCTGCGTTGGAATGAAGCCGTGCTCCGAACCAGTATTTGAATTTCAGTCAAGTAGAACTTCTAAAATATTGGTTTGCTGCCTCTGATGTTGCATTTTGGAGTTAGGTGGTTGCATTAGGAGGTGATCATCCTCCTGTACCTCCTGTAGGGAGGTGATCATCGCACTGGTGAGGCCCTACCTCAAGTACTGTGTCCAGTTTTGGGCCCCTCACCACAAAAAAACACATTGAGGTGCTGGAGTGGGTCCAGAGAAGAGCAACGGAGCTGGTGAGGGGTCTGGAGAATAAGTCTTATGAGGAGGGGGTGTTCAGCTTGGAGAAAAGGAGGCCGAGGGGAGACCTACTCACTCTCTCCAACTCCCTGAAAGGAGGGTGTAGCCAGGGGGGGTCGGTCTCTTCTCCCAAGTCCCAGGCGATGGGACAGAAGGAAACAGCCTCAAGTTGTGCCAGGGGAGGTTCAGATTGGAGATTAGGAAAAATGTTTCCATTGAAAGGGTTATTAAGCCTTGGAATGGGCTGCCCAGGGAAGTGGTGGAGTCACCATCCCTGGAGGCATTTAAAAGACAGGTTGACATAGTGCTTAGAGACAGGGTTTAGTGATGGGTTTTGTCAGTGTTGGGTTGATGGTTGGACTAGATGATCCTAAAGATCCCTTCCAACCTAGACAATGCTATGATTCTGGCTCTTTTTTGTATCTAGCAAGACTTACTGGACTTATTTTAATCTTTTTCTGTTTTGCCTCAAGGTGGAAAGCTGGAATCCTTTGACAGACACAGTCCCAATCCATTCGTGGATCCATCCCTGGCTGCCCCTGATGCAGGCGCGGTTGGAGCCGCTGTATTCTCCCATCCGAAACAAGCTGGCGAACGCGCTGCAGAAGTGGCATCCCAGTGACTCCTCTGCTAAACTTATCCTCCAGCCCTGGAAAGATGTCTTCACACCTGGGTCATGGGAAGCTTTCATGGTCAAAAACATCGTGCCTAAACTAGGTGAGAGAGTGCTGAATTTCTGGAGTCTGCTGGTTGCCACCTTCTCCCTTACGCCTAGAAAAGATAGATGTTAGCATAATTCCCAGTGTTACTTTAAAGAATATTATTACTAAGTTTAGACCAAGGTTTTATCTTCCTTTCTGCTATTAGTACCGTGTATTTTTCCCATACATTCTGGAAAATACAGGGAAGTGCTCTGATTATTCTCAATGTTTTCTATCTTATTTTTTTAAATCACTTGATTCTTTTGTTCTTGAGCTGACAGGAATATCTGATAGCTGTCAGCACCAAGCTGTAAAATGTCTCTCTGTTACCCCTGCATTCTTTGAGCTGTGCTAATGAGATTTTGTAATTCTCCATTCAGCTGTGCAAGCTGGCTAAGAGGCTCTGTAGTCTAAAAAAAAATAAAGCCAAATTTAAGTTTCTCAGTTTTAGCAGCAAATTGTAGTCACTGGAAATGGAAGCGCATTGTTTTGGGGGCAGGGATCAGCCAAACGGTTTAAACATCCTGAATGTCCCTTATGCAGGGTAATTTGCAATGCAAGTGCTCCTCAAATCATGTGTTTTGCCAGCGAAATAGGTCAGGGCACTGATAAAATCGTGAGTCAAGTTCTTTTCTGACTCTTCTCCCCCTTTTTCCAGGGATGTGTTTGAACGAACTCATCATAAACCCTCACCAGCAGCACATGGATGCCTTCTACTGGGTGATTGACTGGGAAGGGATGATTTCTGTCTCCAGTCTCGTTGGGCTGCTGGAGAAACACTTCTTCCCAAAGTGGCTGCAGGTGAGAAACTATCAAGGCTGAGTAAAGAGGCTCAATTCACTGGGAAGTTTTTCAGTGACTCTTACCTAGAAATTGCTGCCCCAGTGCTGAAATGGTTTAACTACCATTTAATGGGGTGATTTCCACTAATAGCTCCATAGACCTCAGAACAGACTATTTCTTAAGACTGTCACAGTCCTTTCTTTTATTGAAAGTTCTGTAATAAACTAAGTGATAATGAGGATTCTCCTCCATAAATGTATCTGTCCTACTGCATTGTGTTGTTTTGCAGGTGCTGTGCTCTTGGCTTAGTAACAGCCCCAATTACGAAGAGATTACAAAGTGGTACTTGGGTTGGAAATCCATGTTCTCAGACCAAGTGTTAGCGCATCCGTCCATCAAAGACAAATTTAATGAAGCTCTCGATATCATGAACCGGGCTGTCTCTTCCAGCGTTGGTAGGTGGCTTATGGTGATGGTAGAAAAGCAGTGCTTGGTTCTTGGGAGCCTGTATTTAGGTATGGCCCTGCTGATTGGCGTTGTAGCATCTCCCATGAGCAGTGAAATTCAAAGAGTGCTTCACCTTGCTGTGTCCATAAATAACACCTGTAAGATCCTCATTAATTTCTGTGCTCCACTGAAGCAGAAACAGATTCTTGGTGACTGCCTGTGCCATTAAGCAACCGATTCTCTTTCAGCCTTGCCTGCTGAGAGTGTATTTTCTGTCAGTCGGTGAGTGCTGTGGTTTAACCCCAGGTGGCAGCAAGGACCATGCAGTCACTCGCTCGGTTCTCCCCCCATCCTGCCCCCTCAAAGTGTAGGGAGAAAAGGAGGGGAAAAGAAACATAGAGGATGCCAGCAATGTGCCCTTGCGGCCAAGAAGGCCAGTGGCATCCTGGGGTGCATCAGGAAGAGTGTGACCAACAGGTCGAAGGAGGTCACCCTGCTCCTCTGCTCTGCTATGGTGAGGCCCCATCTGGAGCACTGGGACCAGTTCTAGGCTCCCTAGTTCAAGAAGGAAAGGGAACTGCTGGACAGGCTACAGCAGAGGGCTACGAAGATGACGAGGGGCCTAGAACATCTCTCTTACGAGGAAAGGCTGAGGGACTTGGGTCTTTTTAGTCTGGAGAAGAGAAGGCTGAGGGGGGATCTGATCAACCCCTATAAATACTTAAAGGGTGGGTGTCAGGAGGATGGGGCCAGTCCTTTTTCAGTGGTGCCCAGGGACAGGACAAGAGGGAACGGGCACAAACTGGAACGTAAGAAGTTCCACCTAAACATGAGGAGGAACTTCTTGACTTTGAGGGTGGCAGAGCCCTGGAAGAGGCCCAGGGAGGTGGTGGTGTCTCCTTCTCTGGAGACATTCAAACCCACCTGGACACGTTCCTGTGCAACCTGCTCTGGGTGGACCTGCTCTGGCAGGGGGTTGGCCTAGATGATCTCCAGAGGTCCCTTTCAACCCCATATCATTCCAACCTGCAGCAGTGCACCATCCTCCTCTCTGTATGCACAGATACAATGTGGGAACATACCAATTCCTGTTGCTTCTGCTGCAGTTCACTTAGTTGATGCTGCGTTAGCAATAACAGTATAAAACTTGATGGATTAGAACGTGTAAAGGAGGATTCAGAGAATTACTGATTGTGTCCTGGACTGCAGTTTACCTGTAGCCCTTGTGCTAGGAACGGGTTGGCACCTTGTTTTCACGTGTTTTTGTCTCCCCAAACAGGCGGGTACATGCAGCCGGGCGCTCGGGAGAACATCGCTTACCTTACCCACACCGAGCGGAGGAAAGATTTCCAGTACGAAGCCATGCAGGAACGGCGGGAGGCTGAGAACATGGCCCAGCGCGGCATCGGCATGGCCGCCAGCTCCGTGCCCATGAACTTTAAGGACCTGATTCAGACCAAAGCGGAGGAGCACAACATCGTGTTCATGCCTGTGATCGGAAAGCGGCACGAAGGGAAGCAGCTGTATACGTTCGGACGGATTGTCATTTACATTGACCGAGGTGTCGTGTTCGTACAAGGAGAAAAGACTTGGGTGCCAACCTCGCTCCAGAGCCTCATTGACATGGCAAAGTGAGGCCCCACTTCGGACTGTGAAGACCATCTTGCTAACATTTTTAGTGTAACTTAGAATAAAGAAGTTACAGATTTGTAAATAGGAGTGAAACTCATGCTGTATGCCAGGATTTTTTTTCTTAGAAGAGCTGTTCAGGCAGTGTCAAGAGGTGAAACTGCACCTGGAAAGTCGGTGCTAAGGGAGGAACAAGCAGTTGTGGTGGTTGGTGGCGGTGCCAGCTGTGACAGGTTTCTCAGCAGGTTAGAAGGACCACAGGAGGTGATTCTCTGTCGGAACAGATGAGCAAGGGCTGGTCTGTCTGAGTCCTGAAGGTCTTCGGTGACAGAGGGATGTCCCACCTTCTCCTCGTCTGCTGTAAGCAAGGGTTACTGTCCTGACAATGTCCCTGCTCACAGCCAGGACTTGTCCCACCGCTCTTCAGCCTGGTGCTGGCCCGTGGGCCATCAGCCCCTCCCTCTGCCTTCTCTGCCCTGTCAGTGCAGAGCCGGAAGGGGGGAGATTTGTCCCAGCAGATTCACTGAATGTGTGTTGTGCAACCACAGTTCAGGGCACAGAGCTGAAGGAGGGAAACCGAGGCTTTTTTTCCTCCTAGAGGGAGATGACCTGATTTTTCACAGCAGAACAGCTAAAGAGCTGACTTCAGTAGCACCGAGCAGCTGAAGTGAGAAAGCTTTTCTGAGCCTGCAGTTGGAACCGGCCACCACTACCTTTAACTACAAACCCCTCTCAAAGAATTCCCCCTCCCTGATGCTTCAAAACATGCGCAAGACTTCCAGTTGTTCCCAAAAGGGAAAGGGGATCAGAAGAGCAATCACACGGTACGGCTGGCTTAAAAGGCAGGTTTCAGTTAAATTTGTTCGCTGTAGTTAAATAAGTCAAAGCACAGTTTTACCTTTTATTAAATAATTAAGATACAAAAATGTCCCATCTTGCTCAGTGGGTAGGTGCTGCCACTTTTAGCAGAGCACGATGACACTGGGTTTGATCTTGGCTGAGCAGAAGCTGCCAGTGGAAGAGACGGAGGGGTCAGGACTCGGCGGCAGCGGGGCCGTGCTGCTCAGCCCTTTCCCCCTTCCTGATGATCTCACATTCCTGGTAGGTGGGCTCCTCCACGCAGTCCCAGACCTCAGGGGAGAGTTCCTTCAGTTTTTGCAGGGGAAACCAATGGATGGAGGTGTCGTTAAAGGTGTCGAGGTACTGAGGGTGGGCCGGGAGCGCCACCTCCTCTGTCCCTTTCAAGACCTAAAGAGCGTTTGGGGGGGAAAAAAAGTTATGTATGATGCAGAAGAACCTTTTCATGAAGTTCAGACGAGAGTTGGTGAAGATGAGGACGGTGTTATGTGAACCTCAACTCCCGTGTGCACTGTGTTCTGCAGATAATGTAGAATGAGAAAGGGACAAGAAGAAATGGGCACAACCTTGAACATAAGAAGTTCCACCTCAACATGAGGAGGAACTTCTTCACTTTGAGGGTGGCAGAGCCCTGGAAGAGGCTGCCCAGAGAGGTGGTGGAGTCTCCTTCTCTGGAGACATTCAGACCCTGCTTGGAGATGTTCCTGTGCAACCTGCTTTGGCAGTAGGATTGGACTAGATGATGTCCAGAGGAACCTTCCAGCCCCATGTGATTCTGTGACCCCAAAGTGATTCAGTTTTACATTGTAGCAGCCAGGAAAAAAGGGTTTTAGAAGTACCCACCCTCTTCTTTCCAACTGCAATTAATTTCCTTTCTCCTTAAGAGGTGCTTTGTCAACACAGACACGATAACGTTAAAAAAAACTAATGGTTGGTACCTTTGCTATGTAAGAATAATCTCTCTCCAATATTCTTGACAATAACCTGGGATGACACAAGGAAACCAGCGTTACCATACGAGGCTCCTGTGAAACGAAGCAAACTCTTCTCAAGAGGGGGAGGGGGTGGGACAGATGGCTGATGACTACAACTGTGACAGCGAGTTGAAAATGAGCAAAACACGGCAATCACTGTCAGAAGGAGTAAAGGAAGCAAGGAGAGGACGAGGCCGTTGGAGGCACCATTACTTTTCCCCGAGGGAGGGGCTGCACCCACCTTTCCTCGATCCCTTTAAAGCTGTTCCCGACGATGACCATTTTGGAGAGTGCCCCTGGGGACCAGTTCCTCCACAGGAGGTTGTTGTACAGGGCTTTCCCGCAGTGCACCATGTAAAACAGCGTGGCCGATCCCTCAATCCCGTGTTTCCCCTCCTGCGGGGAAACCAACCCTTCCCGTTACCGACCGGCACCGGCGACCAGGCGCTGTCTCCCCGCGTCAGTTTCTGGGTTGATCTCGCCCCGGGACCCTCCTCAGCAGAGGGGCGGGGGGTCCAGCCCCACGGTTCCCCGCTCACCTCGTTGTCCGGGAGCAGCCGCAGCCCCAGCTCCACCAGCGCCGCCGCCTCTTGGGGGGAGAACGCGGGGTCGAACACGGAGCATCGCCCGGGCGGTACCTACGGGGAGAGGGGCGGCAGTAGGGCGGGGACCGGGGTCTTCCCGGTTCCTCCCGCCCCCCAACCGTGCCGTCCTCACCCCCAGCTCCTCCAGCAGCAGCAGCAGGAAGGCCAACTGGTGCCGGGCGGCGGGGCAGCAGCTGAACCGCCCCAGCCCGTAGCAGACGCAGCGGGCGGGCGGCTCGGCGGTGGCGCCCAGCGGGGCCCGCACGGCTCCTACGGGCACGGAGAGAGGCGTCAGACCCGGCGGGGGAAGCGGAGCAGCCCGTTCTCCCTCCCGGTGTGTGTTTCAACCCCCCCCGCCGCACGCACCGGCGCTCGCCGCCCAGAAACCGGAGCTCAGCAGATCGTTCCTGCGGGGAGAGCGGAGCGTCAGTGGGGCCCCGGGGGGGACGACACGACGGGGGACACACGGACCGGGGCCTCACCGCGCTTCCCGCAACCTCCGCAGCACCGCACCGCCCTCCTCCTCCTCCTCCCGGCCCCCCCGCCGCCGCCTCCTCCTCCGCCCTCCCGCCGGGCGCCACCCGCCCTCCGCCGCCATGTGCGCCGGCCGGTCACGTGGCGCGGTCACGTGGCGCGGTCACGGGACCGGCGGGCCGCCGCCTACCCGGAAGTGGCCGCGGCGGCGGCGGGAGATCGGAGCTCCTCAGCTCCGGTGGCGGCGGGTCCCCCCGCCGGAGGGACGGACTAGACCGGTAGCCCGGTGCCCATGGCTCCTCCCGCCGCGTCGGAGCCCGGCTCGGCGCCATGGTGAGCCCCTTCCCCCCCTCTTCTCTCTCCTCCCCCGCCGGTGGCCTCGGGGCTCTCCCGGTCCGTGCCCCCCCCACACACACCGCCGGGTCGTCGATGTGGAGGAGAGACCGGGATCGGTCCCGCTCGGCTGGGGCCGCGGGCTGTCACTGGTGGCCTGGGCGAAGCTTGTGAGGGGCTACGAGTGGGAAAAACTGTTATTAAATATGTGTATTCTTGGAATTATGAGGGGAATAACATCACGGCGCAGGCCAGAGACCTCCAGCCGGAGCCCCCCGGGGCCTGTCGTCAATTAAAAGCAGTGAATTAATAGCAATAGGTTGTGGGATCCCTTTGGGCTGTGCATGGTTAATGCTAATTGTTGGGGGTGTGTGTGGATACATGCGGACAGGACAATATCCCACAAGTCCAGATCTTCCTCATATCTTCGCCGCCGAGCTGTAGAATCCGTCTTAAACCCAGAAAAGTGGTCAAATTTCACACCGTGAAACCCTTTTAGTGCTTCTTTTGTGTCTAAACTGGGTGTGATTGTGTAAGAACCACATCCCTCTTCATCTGTAACGGTCTTTTCGTTGCTCTGCCTGAAATAATAGAGAGGACAAGGAGAATCATAGAACCATGCGTGTAACAGTTTCCAAATACACAATGGTTTCTGCTAATGCTTTGGGTTTTTTTAGGTGGAATTACTTTTTCCTTTATGACGGTTCGAAGGTGAAGGAAGAAGGAGACCCTACAAGTGCTGGAATTTGTTATTTCTACCCATCTCAGGTAACGCCTGCTTTTATTTCGGTGCCCGTGTTGTGGGACAGGGCTGATCATTCTAGCTGAGGAGTGGTCAGGCTTCCCGGTGGAGCTTTGGATTCGTTCTTATCGAGGATTCATGGAGGTTTTAAGAAAACTCACACGCCTGGAACCACCAGGTGGAGCGGGGGCTGCTCCACGGGGGTCTTTGGGCTTCTGAGGCTGGGTGTGGGGGTGCTGGATCTGTCCCCTCGCTGTGGGTTCTGCTCGGTGGAGTCGTCCAGCAGAGTCCAGATCTCTTCTGGTGATGAGAATAAATACCCAGGAGGGATGGAAGTGCCGCTAAATAAGCTCTAGGCCCTTGTGCTGCCTGAAAAAAAAAAAACAGTCCAATTATTTTTTCCCCAGAAGTCTGCCTCTGCTACTGCATTTGATTTGTAAGTGAATTGAACTTATAATTAATTTTTTATTTATACCTGAATACAGCAGTGATGTATTTTTTTTTTCCCAAGTCCTTTTAAAAGGAAAAAAAACCAAATAAAAGGTCTTTCTTCCCTGCCTTCCTCGGCAGACTCTCCCCGACCAGCAGGAGCTGCTGTGCGGACAGATCGCCGGCGTGGTGCACTGCCTGACGGAGATTTCTGGAGCTCCTCCAAGTCTCATTCGCCTGAGGAAGCTCAAGTTTGCCGTTGTAGCGGACGGAGACTATCTGTGGGTGAGTTCGAGAGATCTGGAGGCAGTCACGGGGCAAAACCAGCGGGAGTCTGAGCTACTGTAACAAAGAGGGCTTTTTTTATTTCTTTTTTTTTTTTTTTTCAGGGCTGGGCTGCACTCAGCTAGACGTGGGGAGAGCTAGGGTGGGAACTTGCAATGCACAGCTTTTCATTGCAAGGTAACTTAAATTTTTGTTTATGGCAGGCTGCAGCCTTCAGCTGTTCTGGGAAAGGCTTCACCTGCCTCCTCTGTGTGTCCCAACCCAAGGGGTTTGCTTAAGATGTGCCTGGCAATGGCTGGGAGAGGCCGAGCTCTGCATCGTTGTGTGTCTCCGGGGGTTACTGGACTGGAAACAGGCTTCCCTGTGCTGCAGCTTATAAAGGACTCAGCCTCCCTGTTTGATATTCTGATTGTTCTTTCCTTCTAACCCCCGGCATTCCCTCCTGTAGAGCTTTGTCAGCATCAACAGACACGTAGTATCTAAAGCGCAGCGTGCGGCAGAATCGGGACAAAACCACCCCAAACCATCCCCTGGAAACTGGGCTGAGACCAGTCAGGCCTGTTTAATTGGCAGCGCTGTTTGGGCTCACTGGGCTCTCTCTTCTGTTCTCTTGGCAACTCAAAACCTAAATGAAGCATCTTCATCTCTGTAAATAACAAGTTAATATGAATATTTCTAACTGCTTAGTTCCGGGAGAACGTTTGTAGCTATTAGAGCACCGAGCTAGGTCATCTGACGTGGGAGGGGAGTGTGTCTAAAACACTGGAATTCTGATATCATTTATTTATCCTGTCGGTGCCAGGGCTCTTCTGTGGGTATTTTTGAATTTCCTTTTCATCTGACTTGTGAATCTGGGGGATGTTTGCCTGCCACAGAGCTGCCTGTGCGCCTTTGATACTCATTTTGACAGCGATAAGAGTTGTTCTCGTCTGCAGTGCCTGGATTTTGTCAGTAAACATTCCTCCTTTGTGGCTTTCTGTGTGTTAAAGGTTCTGGGCTGTGCTGTTGAGCTCCCTGATGGCAGCTGTAGGCGGTTTCTGGAGCAGCTCATCAGCCTCTTCACCTTCTACAACGGACCTGTGCACCGCGCCTACACGGTAATTAAAGATCAGCAGCCGTGATGTTTCTGTCTCGGAGATTTTAAACACTTCCCGTATTGGCTGAGCTCTGCCCAGGCACATACATGCTGGCACGCTCCCTTGTGTTGTCTTTCTGCTCTCAAGGGTCAGAACAAGCTCATAGATCAAAGAATTGGGACCTGGAAAAGCCTACAGGCCTGTCCTGCTGTTGCACCGAGGTGGTGTGAGTGTCTGACTGAATGTTTCCCCTTGGTATCATAGAATGGTTTGGGTTGGAAGGGACCTTAAAGATCATGGAGTTCCACCCCCCTGCCCTGGGCAGGGACACCTCCCACCAGACCAGGTTGCTCCAAGCCCCCTCCAACCTGACCTTCAACCCCTCCAGGGATGGGGCAGCCTCAGCTTCTCTGGGCAACCTGGGCCAGGCTCTCACCACCCTCACACCAAAGAAGTTCTTCCTGAGATCTCATCTCAGTCTCCCCTCTTTCAGTTTAAAACCGTTACCCCTTCTCCTGTCACTCCACTCCTTGATAAAGAGTTCCTCCCCAGCTCTCCTGGAGCCCCCTTCAGGTACCAGAAGGCTGTTATGAGGTCTCCCTGGAGCCTTCTCTTCTCCAGGCTGAACACCCCCAGCTCTCTCAGCCTGTCCTCATAGGAGAGGTGCTCCAGCCCTCAGATCATTTTCATGGCCCTCTGCCTCATCTTCCTCCTTATCCTCATGAGATCTGTCACTGTGTGAGCCGACACAGGCAGGCCACGGAATCAACCGCAAAACCATGGATGAAATGCAAGGAGTGAATTTAATCTCACTAATTGGGGGATCTCTGAAGGCACCGTGGAGCTCAGTCCTCGTGACAGAGTTACTGAACCTGCTGTTCTCGCCTGTGTATCAGGGATTCACGCAGGCGGAGCTCACCACTGGGCTTTGATCTTCCCCGCAGCAGGGCAGGAATCTCCAGCATGTTCAATAAGGTGCCGCTGAGTCTGTCACAGGCCTGTGTTTTCTAAACGCAGATGTTCTACTTGTCAAGCACCCAACACGAAACAGCGATTAGTGTGATACGTGTGGGGCTTTGATACCTCAGCTGCAGGTCACTTGAGCGTGGTTACAATCCTCCTCGCCAAATTTCTGTTATTTTCCCACAGTCACTTGTAGGTGCTGTCCCAAATTGATTTCATCTGACCATCCTGCTTGTGTTAAAGCCTGTGCAGTGACAGCAGTGTGGACTTTTGTTGCCCACAGGCATTTTCCCAGGAGGAACTGAGCAGGCAGTGGGACAGATACATTAAACACATCCAAAAAAACACCAACGACCTCCACAAGATTTTCAATTCTCTCTGGAATCTGGACAAAACCAAGGTAAAAGGCTGTCCTGTGCAGTGTCTGGCCCTAGGGTGGTCTTAGTACCTATGGCTTTGTGTTTATTTGCTGCTTCGAGCATTTCTCGGGATTCTCTGCTTTAAGTTCTTGTGGTTCTCCCTGTCTAGGTGGACCCTCTGCTTTTACTGAAAGCAGCTCTCATCTTGCAGACTTGCCAGCGCTCTCCCCACGTCTTGGCAGGCTGCATTCTCTACAAAGGCTTGTAAGTAACCAGGCATTAACCAAAGGGTTAAATCTGCCCCTTCCCGGGGCTGTGATCCCGGAGCGCATCCGGGGAGCAGAGCAAGAGCTCTCTCTGGACACACTTTGTTGGCCCAAAGTAAATGCCAGCAGGTGGGGTTTTTTTTGAGGTTGGAGTGGAACTGACCCAAAGAAAAGAAGAAAACGAGAGTCCTGATGGTGACTCAGCTTGTGTCTCTCCTGTGTGGCGATGTGTTAGCTCCAGCCCATGGCTGAGCTGGCCCTTCAGCCTTTGCAGAGTGTCTGGGAGGACTGGGAGAGACCAGGGGAGCCTTAGAGACTCCCCCAGGTGTGACACAGGACCCTGCAGCACCTTTGCTTTTGCTCAGAGTAGAAGTCCAGTGTGATAACTACGGCTGGCTCTGCCTGTGCCGATGCTCTGAGTGACGGGAGGCTGTGACCCAGCTTCAGGAAGTGACACTCTGCTCGTGGCTGACTTTCCTGTGTCCTTTCAGGATTGTGAGCACCCAGCTGCCACCTCCTCTCACTGCCAAAGTTCTCCTCCAAGGCGATGAGTCTCCAGGCCAGGTATGTTGCTAAACATGTTCCCTGCACGCGGATACCCCACTTCTATGGAGCTCTTGTCACATAAATCTCACATGTGACATTACTGGGAAGGACAAGTATCAATGCTGATGCTAAAAGCTTTTCTTAGTTATTATTGAGTGAGGTTTGAAGACTTCTGCACTAAATTTGCTTTTTTTTTTCTTCGATCTTTGTTATTGAATTGAGTTCTCATCTATGCGATGTTTCGATTAGCTTTTTACCCAAATTATATATTTAGTGCTAAATATACACACAGTGTCTGAAAGTGACAAACAGATCAATTTTTGTTTGCATTAAAGTTTGTCAAAGGTAATTATTTACGTGGTTCAAGATCTTCTACAAAAAAAGCCATCAAGATCCAGATTTGAAGAAGGCCTCTGCTCTTCCTGTGGCTGAGGGAACCAAGCTTTTGTGCCCTAAACAGGCAATAATGACAAATTGGGGTTTTTGTCCTTGCTTTCAGGTGTGTTTTGGTTCTTGGGAAGTCCCCTTGACTTTGAGGGCTGCCTAAGGAACAAACCACTGCCTGGTATGGTAAACCAGTCCCAGCACTGGCCGAAGGGGCTGCTCTGGGGTCTGCTGAAGTCACAGGGAGGCAGAGGAGGCTGGAAGAGGTGTCCTGGTGGCACTGATGGCAAGTGTCAAGTCATGCCCCAGAGCTGATTCTTGGCTTTTCTTTCAGAGGGAGCCTGGAGGTGAGGAGCAGCAGGAGCCTGGTGAGCATCCAGCTGCAGAGTACTGGTTGCCCAGTGCCCAGCAGCCGCATATGGGCAACCTTCTGGGCTTGCATTCTCTGCAGTGGGAGCAGGAGCTGGTTCTCTGGGATTCACGGCAAAGCTCTTACTGGATGCAGGAGTATATCCCTGAGGGTGCTGCTGCCACTAGTCAGCATGTGCCAGTGGGTGTTGTGTAACGAGAACTAGTTCCTTCCTTTGGCTGAGCAAAGGAGTTTGCTCTTTTGGGTTTAATTGTCGGTTCTGCGGATTCCCAACGTGCCTGCTTTAATTCCAGTTACCCATGTGCCTACTTGGCCACTGTCGGAGCCCTGAAAACAGATGGCTGATGCTTTCAGTCCAAACCTTCAGTCATCGCTTTTGAGCATCAGTTTATAGATATTCTGCCAGGACGGTTAGGAAAAAAAAAAATAAAAATAGAAGAAACACAAACTAAGGGAAAATTTAACTCTGTCAGGAATGAAGTGTATGAGGAGGATGGGAAAATGCTGCCTAGTCAGACATGGTCAGTGTGTAGTGACCCAGGGTACAGGATAATAGCATGCTTTCTCCTTCAGGCTGATGGATTCTGGCTTCTGGGAGATGTTAATTTAATCCTTAAACTTCCATTACTCTTGCAGATTCTCCATTGCCACAGGGTGTCCGTATCATCCCCGTATTCCTAACAGAAGATGAAGTCTCAGTGCTCCGAGACTTTCCAGTGGAGTGGATGAGTAGGTAGGTGGTGGTTTTATTAGGTATGTAATATCTCCTAACAGATCCTACTCAGTAATTTAATCAATTTGTCACCTCCTGCTAGGTCATCTGTGTCCCCAGCAAGCCCTGGAGGAGAGAAGAATGCTCTCTGCTCCCAGGCAGTTTCAGAATCAACAGGAAATCATGAAAACCAAGACCTGAGCAGTAGCTCTGTGCAGGAGTCCCCTGAGCAAGCTTCAGGCACAGCTGCACCAGAAGATGCTGCACAATCAGGCGGCCCTTTCAAGGGCTTCCCCGAAATGGAAACCAGTACAAAGAATTCTCCAGCTGCAAGACTGAGCACACCAGACAGCAAAAGCCCAGAGCTTGGTAGAAAAACATCCTTCCCATCAGAGAGAGACATGAAGCAGCTGCCAAACCCTTCCACACTCCATACCATTGAATACACTCGGACTGCAGGTCCGTATCTGGAAGGCTTTTCCTTCCCAAACCCTTACGCCCGGGAGCAGGAGAGTCAGAACGTGGAGAAATCCCTTGAGAACTCTGATGTTGAGCATCGCAGCTTCCAGAGTTATTCTGCAGCCAGTGGCAGTCCAGCTGTTTGCTCTCCTGCCCAAGAGTTGAGCAGAAGGAAGTCGAATGAACAAGAGCAAGGGACTCTGAGCCAAAATAGTGTCTCTGGAGGAGGCGGTGGTGTGGATGGTGGCAAAGTGCAGGGTTTGGATTGCCCAGCCGCTGCTGTACCATCAGAGCTCCAAAGCAGGAGGCAGCAACCAGCTGTAGAAGTTCAGAAGAGCCTGCCCAGTGACCCAGCGGAGAACATGCAGAGTCCCAGGAGTGGGGAGAGTGGCTGGGTGCCTCAAATGGACGCTCTGGAAGCACAGACTGGTGCAGAGTCAGACAAACTGGTTAAAATGAGCTTGTACGTTCACTGTATTAAGGGGCTTGTCCTCTCCCTGTTGGCTGAAGATGACCTCCGAGAGGACCAGAGCTCCGTTGAAGATGTGGTAAGTGGGAAAGCTTTTCCACACCTGCAGATACACTCGCTGCTGCTTGTCTGGTGGTGGGTGACAGGGGCTACGACTGAAGAGCGAGCCTTGGATCACACTTCCCCTCTCTTTCCTCACCTGCTCCGCGTTGTGCGAGGCACAGCCATTTGTCTTAGGGTTCCTCACCGCAACCGAAGCTACGTGGGAGGTTGTTGGCGAACGTCAGGCAGCCCGAGAGGTGAGAGTGTTGTCTCGCAGGCGACTCCTGTTGCCCGTTGTTGTCTGTCGGTGCCAGCGCCGGAGCAGAACGTGTAGGTGTGACCGTCAGACAGCCCCGCCGGCTGCCAAGGGGCTGTGCTGGATTTGGGATTTGTTGGGGGAAACCCCGTCAGTTTTGTGGTGCTTTTCGGAAAGCAGGGTTTGTTCTCTGTTTACCCTCCCCTTGGCGTGTCACAGCTTCTCTGGAAGCACCAGAGACACGTGTCTGGCAGCAAGTCCCCCGGCTCCTTTCCTTTCTAGGTGAAAATCTGGCCGTCTGAGTCCCCAGCCTGCTCTCTCCAGTGCTGCTCTCCAGGGGCCGGAGGGAAGGGTGCCATGTGGGTGCTGCACCAAAGCAATCCCAAATTACTCTGCTGTGGGGTTGGCTTTGGAGCCAACCTGCCAGGTTTCCCTGCCAGGCAGCACGGTGCAGCTAATGGGGCTGCGGGGGAAGGACGTGCTGGCCCCCGGTGTCTCCCGGTGAAGCATTAGTCTGCAGAGCTGCCGTCCTGGCCCCTGCTTCCCTACCAGGGAGCTGAGTCAAAGCTGCAGAGGCCTGTTTGATATTCCAGTTGCCATAGGAACAACCTAATTTCTTTTCCCCGTCAGGCTGGAAGGCGGAGGGAAGCTCAGACTGATGCTGGCTCCCAGCGTTAGCAAAGCCTGAAGGTTACCCTTTTGATTCCCGAGCTCTGGGGCTCGGAGGCTGGGGCTGGGGCCAGGAAGGGATGGCTGCGAGATCCACAGAGGGCAGGAGGTGCATCCTTGGCCCTTTGCAGCCATTGCTTTGTCCCCTTCCTGCTCCTTTCAAATGGGCAGCTCCACAATGGCTCCCTCTCTACCGTGTTGCAGGGAGAGAAGGGGATATGGGCAGGTAGGAACCGATGCTCTCAAGGAGCTGAAGGTTGTCCTCATCGCACAGGGACCCTCAGCTTCTCTGGGTTTCCTCCAGTGGCAGCTCTGCTGTGCTCGGAGGTGCTCATGACTAGAAACCAGCCTCTGCTCTCCTTCATGTCCGACCTGCCACGAGAAGGAGCGTCTGAAGGACATGGTTGGTGCGTGAAATGCTTCATTAGGGGAAGGTTTAGCTCTGCTAGTGACACATCGCACATCCTCCTCCCATCAAAAGCCTGGGCAAGGCCGGCAGCAGACCCCTCCTCCTGGCTTAATTTGTCATTCAGTTCGTTAAGTCTCAAAATCACATTCTGTGATTCTGTGAAAATCAACTCCCTGACACCGGTGCACCGCCTTTCAGTTGATTTTTCTTTTATGTATTGCCCCAGGGTTGACAAAGCCCTGTGCCCTTTGGGTCCTTCTTTTCCCAAAGGTGCTGCTTCCATCTCACGTGTTCTTGCTTTGGATCTCGTCTTGGCCAAACTGTGCTTTCATGCAGCTTGGGTTTTTGGCTGCGATTGGATTCTTCTGACTACACCCTTCCTCTGGGTGCAGGTGTTTGTTATCTCTTGGAAGAGATGCTCCGCGTGTCCTGTCATCCCAGGAGGAGGATTGTTGGAGGAGGTAGAGCCCGGGCTCTGCCGCTGGCATCATGGTGGATTTGAGGCGTAACCTCAGCTTGTCTGTTCCTTTGTTTATCTGCAGATTAAAAATGACCCTTGGCTCTTGGGGATGTCAAAGCTTAGTTATAATTAACATTTGTCGAATGCTTTGAGGCCCCTGAATGACACCAAAGAAGGGTAAAATATGCTACTTGCGCAGCCGAGAACAGCAGGCAGCACCGATCATCCCTCTGGGAGGGCGGTTTCCAATACAGGCTTTCCCGGCAGAGCAGGAGGCTTTGGAGGCTTTCAGGCTCCCTTCCCGCCTGGCTTTAGGTCTTAGCCCTTCATTTCACCCCACAGAAAAGAAAATCCATTCCCTGACCAGCGGGGTCAAGGGCAGGCCAGGCGCTGCCGTCCTGCTGAATGGAAGCTTGATCCTCTCCGTGGTGGAGGAAAGCACAGGGGCAGGCTGGAGGATTATGGAATTAATCTTCCCAGAGCTGCCGGAGGGCTCCTCAGCCCTGCCTCGGCACGGCCAGGGCAACTGGGCTACTGAGAGTCCAGTGGGGAAAATAGGTTGGTTTTCACGTTAGTACATTGTGTGAATCCATTGCTCCGGGCCAGGCCTCTCATTATCCCACGGGAGAGGCTGTGTCCTTGGATTTTCTGGTTTTTCCTTCTGCTGACAGCCCAGTCTGCAGCTGGCCAGAAGCTCAGCGCGGAGGCTGGGTGCAGGAAACACCGCAGGCAAGTAAATCCTGCCCAAGTGTTTAAAGTTTGCATCCTGTGTCGCGCGGGCCGTCTGGTGCCATAAAGGCCGGTAAGCGAAGGAATATTCCTTGCTGCAGCCGAAAGTCATGGCCAGGATGTGAAAATGAGCCCTGGAGAGTAATGTTTGATGGTAAATTAATGGAGTCTTGCATTTTCCTCTAATTAATAGCGTCAGGTGGTTTAATGGCTTATTTTCAGGTTAGAGTGCCCTTTTCTGAGTCTCCATCTTGCTGATTTGTAAGCTGTGAGACTCCTCTGCTTTCCCCTGAGCCCAGGTTTCCCAGTCATTCCTGGGGTCCAGCCTCTGTCACCAGCATCGGTCACTCCAGGACCCTCTGGTACCTCCTTGGCAGGGTTTTTACTCTAACACTTGCCTTTTTTTCCACCCTTCCTGCAGTACCACAGCAGCCTGGCTTCTCTAAACGGCCTCGAGGTCCATCTGAGAGAGACACTGCCCAAAGACTCCACATCCTCAACCAAGATAACCTACAGCTTCACTCACTATGATTGCGTTCAGAACGTGCTCACGGGTAAGTTCTTCGTCTTCTGGAACCGCAGCCACTTTGGAGGTGGGAATAAGGAAGAGAACAGGGTTTATGGTGACCTTTTCTCACGCTTCAGATGACTTCTTAGGAACGTTGCTGGCTATAACTCATATAAAATAGCCTGGATACATGGCCCTATTGAGGAAGCTTTGTCTTTTCTAAGTTTATAATCTGCTGAAGGCTTGTTGATCGCTTGGGCTGGATGAAAGCCAGAGGCCTCTGGGAGACGGAGCGGCTGCCACCGGCGCCTGGCTCGGGAAGGTGTTGCTTGGGGTTCTGCTAAGGGCTGGTCCGAGGACAGGGCTCAACATCCTTTTCAGACCTTCCCTCCCTCCCCCTAACGTCACTGATCCCTGGTGGGATGCCTTCTGTCCCGCCGTACAACAGAGTATTTGTCAGTCATTTCTGGCCACAAGAAGCCAAAACTGGGAACAGGTAGTAGCCACCAGTTTGGAGGCTGCTGCTCTGGATCGATGGGTGGACCATTGACACGCAGAAAGCCCCATGCACGTATTGCTCCAGTTCCTTCTGCTGTTTCCCTTTTTCTGGCAGCCTCGCAGGCAGCAGTGTCCCACCTCCCTCCAGCTGAGAAGAAGTGGTTTAGGGAAAGAGAGAAACATCAGTGATTCCAAGTAACCCGGATCTTAGGCCTTCTTGTCACCCCTCTGATGGGTGTCTGTGCAGGGAAAGGTACACCAGGGTTGTTTGTGTGTGGCTGAACACGCTGCAAACTGCTGATTTATTCCATCGAGGTCACACTGGGGCTTCGGGTATCACGCAGTCTCTGACCTGTAGATATCCAGGGTCTGTGGGAGAGCTCCACGGGTTTTTTCTTCTTCAGAGTGGCTTTTAACCCACACCTTTTACTCCTGTTCCGCAGCCAACCTGCCCCACACGCCGGGCCCTCTGGATCGGCACTTCCTGAGAGCTGCCACGCTGATCCACTCCGACTTCAGCCAGCTTCCGACGGCTTCAGAGATGATAATCAGGTAAGGTGGGCTTCTAACACCCTCCTCTTCCAATTCCAGGTGTGCTGTGCGGCACACGGAATAGGCAGGAGAGAGGAACCCCTTTTCTAAGGCTTGCTGAGGTTTGGTGGTCACTGTAATCACACCCGTGCCTTTGCCAAGGGTCAGTCGTGTCACCTCGTTCCCAGAAGTTTGCTCTTTAGATCTGGGCTACTGAATATTCTGCCTGTATTGGTGTTGAGAGGCCAGAATGCCACCAGGGCACGTGAACTGGAGGCACAGCTGAGTTGTGCCACGATTTTGGATTAAGATACAGCGCTAGAATATTGCCAGTTCCTGGCACCATAAGGTTCTAAGACGCAGTTTTAAATATAGCTGTTCCTAATAAATTTGTGTCTCGGCTGGGAGCCAAAGGCGCCCAGAATTGGCAACCTAGATTTTGTTTTCTTGCACGGCTCGTTGGGTTGGAAACACGCTGTAATGTGCGTGGCAAAACTCGATTGTAACGCGCCAGGCGGAGATGGTCTTATCGCAGGCAGAGCCCTTCCACGCGGCGGCGGCCAGAGCTGGCCCCGTGCTGCTCCTTCCTGTGGCTGATCCTGAGGAGGATGGTTACGTTGTGAGCACCCAGAGATTCGCCTCTCGCTTGTTTGTCCGAAACATGATGAAATAAAGATGCTTCTGGGAATTACTCCCGTTTCGCTTCTCTGACACAGCTTGCCAAAAGGAAAGTGAATCATACACTTCGCTGCTGGAGAATTCCTCGTTTAGCATTAGTTTGACTGGCTCCTTAAATCCTACACCGGCTCAGCTGGCGTCTTCTCTGGTGCCCCCGAAAAAGCAACTCCATGTGTGAATCAGGCTGAGTAACACGATGACTAAAACTGCTTGCTTTTATGGAGGGTTGTCACAGGAGGGTGTCAGCAAACATATCAGTTGCTGCTTCCCTCTGTCAAGGAGGAATGCAGAGTCCTTTGCGTTGCTCCCTGCCAGCCCTCTTGCAGGTAAATACTGAGTGGTGGCTTTTAATCAGCGACTTGAGCTTTCGTGGTTGCGGTATCTGACTATTTTCTGAGCTTCCTCACACGTGTGGTTAAGGAACCTCGTGTGGTTCCTGCTGCGAGGGTGCTGTGCTGGGATTTGCTTACGGGCAGCAGCGGTGAGATGGGTTCCTCCAGGAAAGAAGGGGTGTGAGACACGAGGAGTGTTCAGCTACTGGCTCTTGATGGTCTGGTCTGGTCTGGTCTGCCAGCAAGGGAAATAATCAGAGGATGGCCACATGAAGGGGTGTTACTGCTGCTGAGCAGGTCGCTGAGGATGAGGCATACGATGCTCTCTCTTTTAGGATGCCAGGACCCTTGAGGAGGAGGGTCAGGTTCCCTGTGGCCTTCTGGCAATGCATTGTAAGGTTTTGGTGCCCATTTTAACTCTGTGCTCCATTGCTCTGCTGAGAGAGACCTAAAAGTCCCTCTGTTGAGCTGGGAGTCCAGTATCACAAGCGTCCCAATGCCCGGCCCGGTGAGCTGAAGGGAATCTTGCTCAAAGCTGTAAATCCTGACCTCTGCCTTCTCTCCTGCCCTGCCAGGAATGCCTCCACGGCCATCTACGCCTGCCGGAATCCCGTCCAGGAAACCTACTTCCAGCAGCTGGGTGCTCCGCTCCGCAACTCGGGCGTTCCCAACCCTCACGACAGCGCCTTCAGTTTGCCGAGCAAGGCCAAGCAGAAGCTGCTGAAGCACGGGGTGAACCTGCTTTGAACTGAGACGACGTCTCTCAGCCCTTTCACCTCATATAAGTAAAATCTCAAAGCCGTTTATTCCCTAGGAGGCACGAGACTCCGTGCTATGTCCATGGAGTCTCCAGCCTGCCTTGCCCTGCGGAAGGGCCACTCTTATCGTGCTGTTCCTGCAGCGTATCTTGTGTTCGTGCAGGGTATTGTTGATGTTAGCACTTACCAAAGACTGAAGGTAGAAAACAGCAGGGTTGGAGTGCTTGGTTTACCTTGACTCTAGGAGTATTTGTGGTGCTCTGCCACCACAGAGACTCCTGGAGTGCCTTGTCCTAAAGTAAAGCCTCATCTTGCTCTAAGCTACACAGAGATGTCAGTCAGACACTGTGTCTGCCTGGAGTCCTGTGCCTTCACTTGCCCTGGTCAGACTCAGGCTTTATTTATACCTCTTAATCTATAGAAACAATCCCCTGCCATGATGTAATGCATTACTTTGATTAACAGAGCCTGCACCTTCTCACACTAACTGGAACAGAACAAATGCTGCAAAACTCATAATCCTCTTCCAGGCATGGTCAGGAGGGTTTTATGTTGTTGCTGAATCTGGGACATCCTTGTTCCTTCACAAGTGCCTGCTCCTCTGCCTCCTCTTCTCCCTCCTGTTGGAGGACCTTGTGTCACCTCCTTGCTCTCGCTGCTCGATTTGTCTACGCTCTGTTGAGAGAGAAGGCAAGTGGGAGGCTCTGAAACTAACGGGACCAAAGAGGCTCTGTAGCTCCTTGGCAGCTCTTTTTGCTTGGATGGAGGGGGTGTCCCCTCTCTGGGACTGGCTGGGGGGGGTCGGTGGCGGTGGCTGCTTGGACCTGAGCGATGCATCCCTGCATCTGACCGCGCTTTATGTTCCGGAGCTGCTGCTGGCACACACCCGCCCAGCACTGTGAAAATAAAAGAGTCTCCAAGGCTCGTCCAAGCGCCGTGTGTCAGCGGCCAGAGTCCAACTTACTGCTTGGTCGTCGTGTTTGTGGTTCCTGGTGTGAGGGTTTGGGGCTGGGCGACCCATTACCCCCGGTTAGCTCCGTGCCGAGGGCGAGTTCTCACACTGGGGGGGTTGAACAGGCGGCGCCTGTCGCTTCAGTCGCTCCTGCGAAGTAGCTGCTTGTCGGGGTCTGAGGAGATGGCTAAAAGTAGATGCGTTAGTTGCTTTACTGTGAAACGTTGAGCAGAATTGTGTCAGTGGACACGGTAAAGTCACCACCGTCACAGCTTCTTGTTCCGCTCTAAGGATAGATGGTTCCCAAGGTAGCTCTGCCATGGCAGGGCTCCTCGGCTGGGAAATTCAGTGGCCTCCAGAGGAGGAGCCAGCTGCTCGCTCAGGGGGTGCCTGGCCACGGGTTGCCATCTGGCTTCCAGCTCTGGCAGCCGAGGAGGTGTTTGAGCAGCAGGAGAGCCTTGTGGGGCTGCTTTTTCCTCCTCCTGTCCTTGTGGGGACTGCGGGAGGGGAACTAAAGTGCTGTGAGTTGCCCGTGGGCTAACAGCAGTGTAGATGTGAAGCCTTGTTGGAAAGGCTGAGCTACAGCCATCCATCCAGGAGACCTCCTGTCTTGGTGACGCCCGTGATGAAGGGGTCTGAGGTTAAGTTCTGAGAAGGTTCCCTTTTGGGGGTGAGGAAGGCTGGGGCTGCCAGGAGGAGCAGGCAGACAGCACGCAGGGCTGCCAGGCAGCTCCAGACTGCTCCGCTCCCCCCCCTCCCGGGGAGATCCCGCTGTCTCCTGCCTGGGTGTTTTGGGGAAGCGTTTGTCTGAAACATGTAGAAGTTTGAAGGAAAAGCCTGAGAGGGACAGGAGGGAGTTTTGGCAGAGCAGCAAAGCACGGAATCGCTGCTTTCTGCCTGCTGTCGTCAGGAATCTTCGGTGACAATCTGCCGTGCCGTCTGTCGGCGGTGGAACAGCTGGGGCTGCTTCCTTCCCTCTGGCTTCTTGAACTGCATCTGGCCACCGAGACCTATTTCTGTCCTTCCATCGGTACAGAGAAGGGTCGTCTTGGTGTCGTGCAGTGAAGAGCTCCAGGCCCTTGACTTTAATGGTTGTACTGGAGAGAGGATGCTTAAAAAGCAGCCGTTTCAAGGATAAAAGGATGAGGAGCAGCTGCTGCCCTGCAAGTGTGTGAGAGTGATGCTAACGAGGGCCAGGGGCCTCATGTGGAGCGATTCTTGCGTTGCCAAACTGGTCGTGTGCTCGGGGTGGTGCCTGGCACTGGTTTTGGGGCAGGAATTCAGTGAGAACCCAGCACTCCCCCCCCCCCCCCCAGCCCGAGAGCTGCTCCCCACGGAGCTGCCTTTGATGCGTCAGAGCAGGCAGCTGGAAGCCACGGTGTCTTTGAAGGCTCTGGGACAGGCTGGTGGCCCTGCTGCGGAGCCCGGCGAGTGTTCCTAGCTGGGGGGCAAGCAAGAATGTGGCTTTTTCTCTTGTTGGTGACAGTCAGTGACCTGCAGGCTCTGCAGTGCCTGGACCTCAGGGGTCTGGTAGATCCAAAGATACTCCCTGCCCCTCCTTGGCTGCGGGTGAAACACGGGGCAGGGAGGCTGTAACTGGTCAGGACCCAAGTCCTGAGTATTTTAAAGCAATACTCTTGCTCGTCATATCACCATCCCACCCTGGAGCTGCTTTTCCAGCACTTTTCTCCCCAAATCAGCCATCTGGGGCGAGCAGCACCCGACGCCTCAGTGTTTTCCTTGGCCCTGGAGTAATTAAGCCAGCAGGCAGAGTCCTTTCTGTTTTCAGCACAACTGTTTATTGATAATCTTTGCTTATCCACTGTATGAATGTTACCAAACCGTAGGACAGTTACCAAAGCCAGCCTGCTCCCTCAGGCTCTGCCTCCAGGTAGTCAATGCGTGTAGAAATCATGCACTTTTCAGATAATTCTGTAACAAGACAGGTGTAAAAAATATCTCGGATGTATTTGAAATCTCTGCCTTATCTTGCCATCTGATCATTGAAAAAAAAACCAAAACAAACCTGTAAAGAACTCGTAGGGGAGCGGGGGCTGCCTTCCCTCCCGGGTGGGGTGTGGAGGTGAGTGGTCCCCAAAGCCCTGCCGAGGCCACCGGGGCAACCGTGTCCCAACCGGAGGCACGAGGACAGCGGGGAGCATCCGTGACATGCCGTGCTTCATCTCTAGCGTGGTATGAACCCTACGGCAGCTCTGGACCCCAAAACACCACCACCCCCCGAACAAACCCTGGGTGCTGGGGTGACCTCAGGAAAAGCGTGTTGGTTGCTGGGTGGGCAGGATTCCCTGGTGGGGGTGGAGAATTGGGCTGCGGAATTAAACACCCCCTGCCTTCGGAAACCTTTCCTTGGCTGACAGGAAGGCACGAGCTGTCTCTGGCCCCGGGAAAGGAGAAGATGGAGCAGCAGAAGGAAGCGTGACCTTCTTTCATCCCTGGCTTTTGTCTACACGGGCAAGTAAGAGCCCTGTGCTGCGTTCCCAAAGAGTGTCCCTGCCCCTGGGGGGGCTCCCAAGGTTGCAGATAAAGCGAGAAGGGGCTTTAGGCAATTAATAGCACCCTTGGCCAGATTAAAGAGCAGGGCTCGATGCGTTCTTTCCCCTTGACAGGGTGTATGTCGGGGGCTCCTTCTGGGCTTGCTGGGGCTGGGGGGGACTGGTGGCTACGAGGGCAGCCGGCATCATGCCCGGGTGGCAAAAAGGTCTCTTGAGGCAAGAGCCACATGCCGGGGCCCTGCTGGCATGCGAGGGAGGAAGCAGGAGCCCCTGGGCTGGTGGTGCAAGAGCTCTCTGCGGGCAGAACACTCCCCTGCCCCATCTGCCCCAGCCTGAGCAGCCCCTGGGTCCGTCCGTCCATCCATCCATCCAGGGACTGCAGCGGGGCCAGGGGCAGGCTGAGCGCGGCTGGTTTGCTCTTTTGGTTGTGCGTGTGTGTGGATGTGGTTCTTTTGATGGCCATGAGAAGGTTTACATTATTACATTCAAACAAACACCCTTGGTTTCATTACTCTACTTCTGAACACGGCAAAAAACACAGTAGCAACATAACACGTAGGAGGGTGGCGCTGCGGGTAACCACGGAGGGAAGGCGATGCGCTGCTGTGGTGGAAAACGGATTCCCCTGGGGGGGGGAAAATAATTTCCGACGATGGAAGGAAAGAGATGGGCGTCGATACAGGTCGCAGTTTCCATTTACAAGAGCCCCCGGGAGGCCGTGCCCTGGGAGGAAGCTTCCAGTGCGGCGCCGGAGCCGCGGCGGAGCCCAGCCGGCACGGCCACCCGCCCGGCTGCCCTCCAGCCCACCCCGCCGGGCAGCGCCGTCATCGTCCCGGGGCGAAGATGAAGTCGAGGGCTTGGCGCTCGGCAGCGGCCACGTTGGGGTGCCACAGGTCCACCATGAAGACCACGCGGGGACCCTCCTCCGGGGGACCTGGGTAGGACGCGAGCAGTGGGGTGAGGCTCACGGAATCACAGGATGATATGGGGCTGGAAGGGACCTCTGGAGATCATCTAGTCCAGCCCAGAGCAGGTCGCACAGCAACGTGTCCAGGTGGGGTTTGAATGTCTCCAGAGAAGGAGACTCCACCACCTCCCTGGGCAGCCTCTTCCAGGGCTCTGCCACCCTCAAAGCGAAGAAGTTCCTCCACATCTTTAGATGGAACTCCTTTTGTTCAAATTTGTGCCTGTTACCTCTTGTCCTGTCACTGGGCACCACTCTCCAGCAGGAGAGGCCAGTGCTCACCCTGGCACAGGGGTGATGGGCTCCATCCCAGGTGTCTGCCCAGTGCGACCCCAGGAAACACCTAAACTGCCTCTTACTGGGAGCCCAGTGCCTCCAGCAACCAGTGCAGGGCATGGTCCTCCCTGCCAGGGCTCTGGGGATGCTTTGGGCCATCAGACCCGGAGGTTTCCCGTCGCAGGGCAGCAGGGGCCATGCTGAGCTCGCCCTCCTTCGAGCTGTGTCTCGGAGCTGCCGCTGCGACATTCCAGCCTTCCCAGCTCCACAGCAGGGCTGATGTGGGAGCAACAGCTTTTGTTCTCCCACTCTCTTCGCCTGCTCCCCTGCATAAAACAGCTCTGCTAGACGCTTTTATGCCATCAGCGCCTAATGCCGGTTAATCCGAGAGAGCTGAGGCGGAACAGCCTCCCTCCGTGACGGAGAAGGGCAGCAAAACAGGCCGGGGTGAAGCTTTTCTCCCTGCACAGGAGATGGAGGTGCCACAGGCTTGTGATCGCCGAGCTGCTGCCCTGCCACAAGGGCCACCACAGCCAGCAGCAAGGGAGGGAAGATGTCAGCACCAGAGCCCGTGCCGCCCTGCAAAGCTCTGGAGGACGAGGGAAGGCTGGGTGCCTTGGCGTCCTCATGCTGGTGGGACAGCCTGGGAGCTCCCACACCCTCTGAGTGTCTCTGCTTCCTTCTCCATCCCAGGAAGGGTTGGAGCCTGGGACTGGGCTGAGCCTGGCCTCCATGGGCATCCTGCCATGGGGTGATGGGCATCCGGCCACTGGGTGATGGGCACAGAATCATAGAATGCTTTGGGTTGGAAGGGACCTTAAAGATTATTGAGCTCCAACTCCCCTGCCATGGGCAGGGACACCTCCCTCAAAGCCCCATCCATCCAGCCATGGGGTGATGGGGGAAAATTGGTCCCCAAGACAATGCCAGCATCACCTCTCCTTCCCTGACAAGTCCTGCAGGGCTCTCACATGCTTCAGGCTCCCTCTCCCAGCCCCAGCTCAGGAGGGGTGGCCAGTGGCTGCTCTCCCACTGCCGCTGATTTGGGTCGGGGGCTCAGCTCATGGGGTTTAGTGCTCTGCAGCGAAAAGGTTTCTCCTTACTGGAGAAGATGGGGCTGCTGGACAAGGGGGAGGCTGCGAGGACCCACCGAGTGTCACACTTACCTTCGTGAAACGCCGTGTGCAGGAAGGAGTCGTCGAAGAGCAGGCAGCGGCCCTCAGCCCAGCACTGGGGCTCGCCCCCCACCACCAGCTCGCAGTTGCTGGGCGTCTTCAGACCTTCAAGGCACAAAGAGAGAGGACAAGGGAGGGTGAAGGCGATGCCGTGCTCCCTGGCACAAGGGAGCAGCCCTGAAACGTGGCCGGCGAGCTCCACGCTGCTGTCGAGGGGCTGCTTCCCTCCCGGGAGCAGCAGCAGAGGTTGGGCTGAACTCGGTGCATGGCGAAGTCCAGGGTTGAAACCACGCACAGAGCTGGCACCGCAGGGGGCAGGGGGCTTGGAACTGGATGATCTTTAAGGTCCCTTCCAACTCAAACCATTCTATGATTTACAAGCTGAACCCCGAGCCTGGTGCAGCTCAGCCCCTGCCCCTCTCATCCCCAGCCGCTGCAGGGCACCCCCCCCCCGACGAGCTCAGCATCGCGGGCACTCTCTTCCACAGCTGGAACAGCCACCAAAGCCCACAAAGAGTTTCCTGATACATTTTCTAGCTCCAAGACCCAAGGTAGAGCCTGCCTTCTCCTTCCCCCAGCTCTGCAGCGATTACCCTGCCCGCCCCAGGGCTGGGGTAGGAGGAGATGCTACTCCAGGACTCAACGGGCTCCGCTCCCGGCTCTGCCACGAGCTCCCCACTCGACCTTGTCCCTCGGTCCCCCACCTGAGATGCTTCCAGGCCCCCACCGGGCAGCTGCGGGGACAGAAGCCCAGGGGAGGGTCGCAAAACCCTCTGCTAAGGGAAGAGGCTCTGTGAAGGCCATCTGAAGGACAATCCTGGAAATAAAACGTGTCTTTTCCTAAAATACTCACGCAAGTCAGGCCAGCTCGACGAGGGCTGATCCCGTCACCCCCTGCATGGGGACTGCCACCCCCCCACGCCCCCCAGAGATGGCTCTGGTGCAGAGTCAACCAGCCGTGGTGGAGAAAGGGGTCAGGGCTCACGTGGCTTGTGAGCGCTAACGATGCAGCAAACGAGCAGGAAGGGACCTCGCAGCGATGCCAAAACCCAAGCAGGGGCTCCCGGCTGCCCAGGGGAGCTGGGGCCACGGGAAGCCACTCTGGTTTTTCCAAGGGAGGTGTCCAAGCCTGCAAAACCCGAAGCCATTTCCCTGCAGATGCTCCAGCTGGGAAGGAGGGAGCTGAGCAGCCGGGGGGGGCGGGGAGGCGGAGAGGAGGCAGCCAGAGGGACACAGCCTTTCCATCACACCCTGGGGGACACTGCCCTGTCCCTTGGAGGGGCAGAGCCGGTGCCTGTACTTGGCCCCGAGCAGTAGCGGGGTTGGGGTAAATCCTAGAGAGAGACTTGGCTACGCTGATGGCTGTTGTGGCTTTTCAGAGCCCTGAAAGGGCTGGTTGTCTCTTAAACGTGACGTAGAGCGAGAGCAGAGTCCCCAGCACCGCGGTGGGGATGTTGGTGAGCGCACGAGCAGCCCATCAGCACGCCCCAGGCACGGCGCTGTGTCCTGCTGGAGAGCAGATGGAGCTGGAAAGCGTGGAAGGGCAAGGGAATGACCCGCATCGCTCATCTCCCCGGGGGGGTGCGTGCTCCAGCTGGAGGGCTGGCCCCAGCTCCATGCTCCCGGGGCCGGGAGCGTTTGTCTGAGCCAACCTGGACCTCGCCACACTGGCCCCCTCCCAGGAACCGCTCTCAGCCCCTTGCAAGGAGAGGGCATCTCC
>QJSC01017369.1:55044-65821 GCA_003697955.1 Calidris pygmaea
AGGGGGTACCCCTGGGACCCCCCCTCTACACTCCTGATTTGCAGCATCTTTGCTCACATCTGCCTGTACCGTTCCCGAATTCCCAGGAGAGAGGGAGCTGCCGGGGGGGGGTGGCAGCGCTGGGAGACACCTCGGTCCCGGGAGCAGCATCCCGGGCTGCCCTGCATCCCTGCGGAATGTGTTGGGGGGGGGTGGGGGGGTGGAGGGATGTCCGGAGCCCCCTGCACAAAATCTTGCACCAGGGTGACCCTGAGCCTCCAGGAGAGCGGGAAGAGGAGGAGAAACCGCTCCTGCTGCTGAGCTGGGGACCTCGGGGAGGTCGGTCACCCTGGGGGGACTCAACACTGGCCTCTCCCAGGGAGGCTGCAGCAGGCAGAGCCCCAAAACCTCCCTCACGCCAGGCGCTGGCTCCAATTAGCAGCAATTAGCAGCCGAACTCAGCGAGCACGGGGTGCGAGAGGCCTTTTTCTGGGCTCCTGCACCCAGGCGTGACTCCAGCCCTCTCCGTCCACCCGTGGTGGGGGGACACCCAGGCAGGATGAACCACCACCACCCCCTCCGCCCCGGGGGGTGGGGGGCTTACCTAGATGGCAGCGGATGCGGATGTTGGTGGGCCCGTAGTGCTCGGCGATGACGGTGCCCGGGCTGAGCACGGAGATGCAGGCATTCCCAAAGACATTGTTCCCAATGCAGGTGCGAAGGCTGCCGAGCAAGCGGTACGTCCGTGGGCATCTCCTGCAGTTCCTGGGCACGCACATGCCCTGGTTCACCAGGTAGAAGGTGAACCACTCCCCGCTGGGCGTGCTGTTCATTTTCCATCCTTGCGGGAGGCTGCAGTTTGAGAAAGCTTTGTAGAGGGTCTCAAACTCGCAGAGGATGGTCTGGAAGTTGCGCTCCAGCAACTCCACGTCGTGCTTTTGAGCGTCCCGGGAGAAATAGGGCATGGTGGGCAAGTCCGGCAAGAAGAAGACTTCTGGCTTCTGGATGGAGGGCCGGCTGTTGAGGTAGCGGCCCTGCTCGCGGATGCCCTTGTGGATCCTGCCCATGCCGGACCAGGAGTAGCGCTTGGCGTACTCCTGCAGGTTGTGGTAGAGTTTCTGGTTGAGGCCGTCGTGGTGGGCGCAGCGCACGCACTCGGGCGAGTGGCAGTAGACGTAGCCGTTCTGCACCCCGTTGGCCTCGGCGCCCTGCATCAGGGCGTTGACGGTGGGGTAGGAGGCGCGGGGCTGCTCCCGCCCCACCTGGTAGCAGTACCAGAGGAAGAGGAGCAGGAGGCAGGCGACGGCGGCCAAGGCGGTGGCGTCGCAGTCCCGGAAAGACTGGATGCCGGTGGCGATGAAATCCCGGAGGCTGTCCAGGGACCAGCTCCAATCCATCAGCCACTCCAAAGACATGGTGGCGCAGCGGGCGGAAGGTGAGCGCAGGGGGGCCCGGCGGTCAGTCCTGGAGGTCCTCAGGGGCACCCACACCATGCAGCTGGGCCGGGGCGCGGGGGGAAAGGGCTGCCATGGGGAAGCGGAGCTCTGGCTCTCCCCTGCGCCCCTGGCAGCTCTGCATTGGCAGCAGCCACCCGGGGAGGTGGGTGGCCAGGCTGCCCGGGGGGTCCCAGCGCGGTGGGTCAGCAGGGATGTGCCCGGAGGGTCCCCGACGGCGCTCCTGGGGTGATCATCCTGAAAGGCAGGGCTGGAGGAAGGCTCTGGGGAGAGAAATACAGCGGCGTTAGGGAGGCAGTTTCCTCCTGGGGGTCCCGGGGGGGGGGCTCAGTGCACAGGGTGCAGCCAGGGCCACGTCCCGGGGCTGCGCAGGGCACTGACTCCTTGCGAGGGGATGATGGATGAGGAGCCCTCCTCTCCGCCCAGGAGCCCGACATCATCCCACGCTGAGAAAACCCCCCACCACACCCTTCCCAACAGCATCTTCCCCAAATATCCAAACGGAAGGTGACAGGGAGAGGCAGGTCCCTCGGCTCCCACTGCCCCGAGGCGACCATCTCCCCTCCTGCTCTCCCCCCCTTTTTCTCCTCCATCGCCGCCTTATCATGTCTGAGATCCGGCTGATAAGGCAGCGGGGCAAAGCTGGGAATAGACACTTAACAGCCCTATCTCTCAGCACATCACTTTATCCCCTCCATCTAAATGCTCTGAAATGACTCTCCCTCCAGCGACTGAGCCCCGAGCCCGCCTGGTGGGGACACGGGAGCCCAGTGCTCACCCAGGGCACGGTGGCGATGGCAGCAGGTGGCTTGTTTGATTTCGCCAACCAGAGGCTACCGCCCTCGGGTCACGGGAGCCAAATGGCTCCCAGCACCTCCACAGCTCTTGGGAAAAGAGCTGGGTGAAGAGAAGATGCTCCAGCTCCTCGTAGCCACGAGTGACATTTGCTTGCCCCTAAACTCCATCCCTGGGTACCTCCAAGCAGTGAGGGCATAAGGGCAGGCAAGGCAACGGGTAAGAACTGGAGGGGAAACACAAACCAGGCTGGGAAGCACACCCAGAGCCTTGGAATTACTGACGTGCAGCATTCAAAGCTGCTGACCAGGAGTGTCCACAGGTCAGGTCTCCACACCAAGCAGATGCTCAGGGCTGGACACGTGCGGAGGGTCACAGCCCGTCCCGGAGCACCAAAAGCGGAGTGAAGGATACAGGCTCTCACCCGGATCATCCTTGCTGGTGCTGTGCCCGGAGTGCACCTCCGGGACGTGCCACCATCCGCCCAGCCCCGGGCAGCGCAGGGGGATGCGGGTCGGCAGGAGCTGCAGAGCCAACAGCTCTCCATCTGGGAGGAGATCCCAGAAACAAGGATGATACTGGTCACGGGGAGGGAGATGCCGTGGGAGCTCATCTGTAAAAGCATCGACTTGAAGGAGTAGGATGGGTTTATCAGCCGGGGAAGCCATCCAAGCCCTTCCCGGCCCTCCCTGCCAAGGTCCTGCAGGCTGTTAATGAATGTGCATTTCCCTATTGATTGCAATGGTGATGCGCTTCAGCTGGTGGAGCTTTGGCTGGGACCTCACCCTGCAGCTGTGGACCTTGTGGAGGGCTGGGGACACAGGGCTTCGGGGAGGGACATCTGCACCCCTCCACCCTACTCCCTCGCAGCACGTTGTATGGTGTGCCCCGTCCCGGGATCTGCAATCCACGTGGCACGTCGCAGCCTCCTGGGAATTTTAAGATAACTTTCCTCCATCCCCACCGGCTGGCATCCCTCCAGACATGCTAACTTCTCCAGCCCGGGCTTCGGTAGGCAGGGCACAGCCGTGGAACCCGTCCCAGGGGTGTTCCCTGAGGCCACCACAATGTCCCCCACGGTGCTGGAGCGTGGCCGGGAAGGCAGGCAGAGCCCTGGCATGATCTGTATTCAGGGTGGCTCTCGCCCTGACAGTCGAGCCAGGAGCTCAGCAGCTCCGGTCAGAAGCCGACTGACAAAGCCATTGTGCAGGGATGGGGGGCAGAACTCAGGGGGGAAGGGGGGTCCAACAGCCTTGGGGTCCCCAAGCCAGAGTTGCTCACACCCCTGCAAGGCTGGCACAGCACAAACACTGCCCCTGTCAACACCTCAAAGGGGAAAAAACAATCAGTGGGAAAAAAAAATCAGTGGGAAACCATCAAAGCAGTAAGAGATGAAAGCCCCGGTGCCCACGTGCAGCTTGCCGGGGCCCAGAGCCAGGCAGCCAGGGAGCCTTTGGGCTACCGAGCCCCGGGCTGCGGGGGGATGCTTCAGGCAGAGCCTCCTCCTGCAGGGATCCAGCCCGGCAGCTGCAGCGCCGATGCAAACCTGCCCAAACCCCCCCACCTGCAGGGGCTGTGCAGAGCGGGGTCCCCAAACACCAGCACCCTTCCCGGCGGATGCTGCGTGGCCGGGACCTGCTGCCGGGCCGGCGGGTGCCGTCACCCTTCCAGCCGGGCTGCAGGCAGCGCCGGTGGCCCTGTGCCGGGATGGGGGTCACCGCATGAAGCACCCCCGGCCCGAGATGCAAGAAAAGACCCGTCAGCTGAGAATAAACAGCGGAGATGGTCCGGGAGGAGTGGAAATCAATTCCCCACCGGGCTGAAGTTGGGCAGGACGTGGAGGCGAGCACCGTGCCAGGCAGCAGCGCCGTTACATAAGGGAGGCAGAGAGAGGCTTCGATGCAGCAGAAAGTTGCATCTCGGCAGCTCCGGGGTGGGCCCCGGCATCGCCCGGAGGAGGCAGGTTTCGCTCAGCCCGGCCGGGATCCCCACGCAGGCCGTGGGCCCCGCCGTGACGAGGACGCGTGGCGGGGCTGTCCTCGGCTCGGCAACGGCGGCAGCGCCTTTCGGGGAGCGGCGTGAGGAAGGTTCCTCGGGATGGAGGAGCCTCGGGGTGAGGCAGGGTGCTGGCTGCTACTCTGGAGCTGCAGCAGGACCAGGTGGCCACAGGCGCCTTGGCTTGGCCCTTTCCTCCGGCGTGTGCCACCCCGGCGGTGTCACCCAGCGGGCTGGTCTCACCCGGCGTGACGGTGTCACCCGGTGCCACCCGGTGTGGCTGCATCACCCGGCGTGGCAGGGGTCGGGCTGTCACGTCAACCGGACTGCTGCTTGGTGGCACCTGCCACCGCGGTGTCACCCGGTGCGGCCGTGTCGCCGAACCCCCCCCCCCCCCGCTCCGGCTGCGCCCCCCGCCGAGGGCACCGCTCCCCGCCCCGCAACCCCTCCGCGGCCTCGCCCTTCCTCTTCCCCCCCCGTCCCCCCCCGCGATGCGGTGCGGTGCGGTACCGACCTGCTGCCCGGGCCGTGCGGGGCCGCCGCTCCGCTCCTCTCCGCTCCCCGCCGCCACCGCGGACCACAACTCCCAGCAGCCCGGGCAGGAGGGGCCCCGCACCGCCCCCGCCGGGACCGCGCCGGGGGCCGGCAGCTTGCGGGGCCCCGGGGCGGAGGCACCGCCCGCCCGCCCGCCCCCGCGCCCGCCCATCGCCGCGGCCTCGGGGCGGGAGCGGCGCTTCCCACGCACCGCGCAGCCGGGCGGGGTTGCGGCACCCCGGGTTGGGGGGGGGTCGGTTGGGAGGCGGAGGTGCGGGGAGGGGCGGGGGGGGGCGCTGGTCGGCGGGGGAGCGTCCAGCCCGACACCCCGGGACACGCCGGTGGGGGGGGGGGGAGATGGGAGGAGGGGGGCACACACAGTCCCCGGGGGCACAGGCGTGTGGGGCTGCAGCATCTGGGGTGCAGGAGGTGGGGGAGGCACCGAGGGGGCTGCGGGAGGACGGGGAGGGAAAAGTGGCTCCAGGGACACGGGCAGTGGGGGCTGCAGCCGTCGGGATGCCGAAGATGCTGGCCCCGGGGCTGCTGGTCCCAGGGGAGGGGGCACGTAGGGATGCAGACACCCAGGAGACAAGGATAGCGGCTCCGGGGACGCAGACTATTAGGGATGCAGCAGCTGGGATGTGCGGGATGCCGGCTCCGGGGATGCAGGGAGTACCGGCCGCAGGGATGCAGGCACCCGGGGATGCAGCACCCGGGATGCAGAGGTCCCTGGTCCCCGGGGGGGGGCATGTATCTGGGGTGCGGGGGACAGGGATGCCTTCAAGCGAGGATGTGAGGGGATGCTGCAGCACCTGGGGCGGGGGGAGGCTGTCCCCAGGGCTGCTGGCTGCCAGGATACAGGAGATGCTGGCCTGGGGGCACCTGGGATGCAGCCCCCATGGATGGAGATGGCCAGAGAGGCAGCCCCCAGGGATATGGGCACCCCCAGGGGGTGGCAGAAATGTCCGAGTGCCCCCTGCCCTTCACAGCCCACTCCTGCCACTCCAGTTCGGAAGGTCCCTCAGCTGGTAAATGACAGCGTGTCCCCTGGCATCTCCTGTCCCTGTTCCCGCTGTTTCCTCCCTCAGCCGTGGGCAGTGTTGGAGCTGAGCTTCCTGGGCCATGGCAGCTTCGGCTCCTGGAATTTCCCTTCGAGACCCCCCCCAGGTGCAGGAGCTGCAGGGCCCCGGCAGCCCCCGGCTGTATCTGACAGCAGCAGCCCAGCCCTTGAGCCCCCTCCTCAACCCATTTCCTACTCACCTAAGTAAATACTGTGGAAACCAGGGGCCCCAAAGGTCCAGCCCTTCCTCCACCCTTCCCACGGGTGCCAGCTGGGCCAGGGCGAGAGCGGGCAGAGCCCTGGCAGCACTGCCCTGCCCCGTGGCAGAGTGCCACGTGGAGCTGCGTGGGGACACGTGTCACCGCTGCCAGCGCGGGGGAAGCCCAGCCTGAACGTCCGCCACCGTCACGGCTCGAGCTGGGTTTTTGGGAGCAGAAAAGGGCTCTGCTCAAGCCCCTCTCGTGTGTGTGCTTGCTCCGGAGCCACCTCACCCCCAGCTCTGGCAGACCTAAGTAAGATTCACCTTGTTTTCTGTCCTGGGACATTCTCGCCTCCCGTCTGGCTCCTGCGTCCCCCACCCCAGCCCTCTCCCCAGTTTGCTCCCGCAGGGCCCCAGCAGCGCTGCACGTTGCAGGGTGAAAGGAGGGTGAGTTTATTCCTTCCTTCCCTCTCCCAGACCCGTCTCAGCCTCACCCCGTGCCTCCTGACTCGCTCTTGGCAGACGGCGCATCCTTCTGTCGGCCGTCACGGAGTCTGCTGGCTCTTGGTGCTGGGCTCCGGACTCTCCCATCCTTTCTCCCCCTCTGCTCTCTGGCTTCTCCAGGCCCTGGTCCTCAGCTCTGCCGCTCGGCTCTTCTCTGCAGGACAAGCTGCCCCTCTCTTTCCTCTGCCTTTAGGATGTCGCCTGGCTCTCTTCACCCTCCAGTGCAACAACCCCCTTCTCGACACTTCACGCACTTCAGAATCTGATCTGCCATGCTGCCTTCCACAGCTTGGAGCAGAGAAGGGGCAAGGGGAGATCTGAGGAACTGGGATCTCATCCTGACTCCCCGGAGCACTTTTCCTCCAGTAATGCTAAGCCCATAACATGCAGCACAGAGGTTTCTTGCAATACGTCCCACACCACCCATGGGGGTCCCACGCTGAGGGTGCAGGGACCCAATACCTCTGCCCTCTGCTCTTCCACGAGGGTTGGCAGGGATGCTGCAAGGGTTAATCCTGCTGCCAGCCTCCTCTCCTCGGGTCCCTCCTCTGCCCTATCAACTCCTCTGCTCTGGTTTGGCCTGGGTGATTCATCCAGCCTGGGGAGCTCAGGGGAGATGTCATTCCTGTGGGCAGGGGCTGGGATGGCTCAATTGGGACCCCCTGAAGTGCTGCAGGGTTGGGGGGAGCACCCCAAGCACCCACCCCCACAGCACTGCCTCTGCAGCCCCTGCTTTGACAGCCCCCACGGCCGGGATGCGGGATGGAGGGGCAGCTGCAGGATGGAGTTCTGCTGCTGGGGCAGAGCCTGGTCCTTCTGCCAGCACCTGGCCACCAGAAAGGGTCATTGGGCTCCAGGCAGGGACAGCAAGGGTCTGGCAGGGGACAAACAGGCAGGGAGAGCAGGCACAGGCACCGTTACACAGCAGAAGGGCTGGGAGCAGCCCTGGGATGCTCTTGGCACAGCTTTGCCAGCGACGCCCTGGCAGGAGCCCCATCTGCGTGGCAGCCTCCTGGCTCCAGTGACTCTTTCTCCCTTTTCCTGAGCTGTGCTCCTGGGGCAGACGCCGCCCCGTGTCCTCCCCTGAGCCGCTGCCAGGAGGTGGCTTCAGCCAAAACTGTGCTTGTGTTCTGCCAGGGCCAGGATTTCCCGGAGCGCCTGGGCTGGAGCTGGGACGGTGCTCCCGGAGGGGCCCTCCCTGTGCTCCCTCACCCTGCAGGACCCTGTTCCCCGAGTCCCCACCAGACCAGCTTGTGCCCGGGCAACACGCAGGATGCTCTGAGAGTGGCTTTATCACGCAGCCCTGCATCCCTCCCTCAGCATTTCTGCCTCTGGGTGCTGCTCTGCTGCCGGCTGCTCTTTGCTCTTTCGTCATATCCCTCCCTGCTGCTGTTTTCTGACCCCGCGCTGAAAGGTCCCAGTGCCAGCCCCAGGGCTCTGTCACCACTGACACCAGTGACCGTGGGCACCCGGTGGCTGGTTCCTGCCTCCTGGCGCTGAGCAAAGCCCTTGGCAGAGCTGAGGGGCTGGGGGCCGGCTGCTGCCCCAGCCCTCCATCCTCTGCATGACCCCCCTGCCCCCCAAATCGCTTTTGGTTCCTGCTGAGAAATAACCCCACGATGGGGGGAGGTGCGGGGATGCTGCCAGCGAACGGCTGCGTGAAACCCTGCCGGGGCAGAGCATCCCTGGGGCTGGGCAAGGATGCTCTGCCTCATCACCCTGCGACGTGGCTGGAAAGGAGGTCCCCGAGCTTGGGTGGGTGGGCACGGGGGTCCTTTGGCTACGTGACCGCCGGGGGACAAGCACGCAGCCTCCTCCGCAGGGGAGAGGCGGGTAATGGCTGTGGCTGCTGCGCCCAGACAAAGCTTAATCCACAGCACAAAGCGGGAGGCCAGAGATTGGCTCCTGCTTTACGTCACCGAGGAGGAATGGCAGTACCAAGATTGTTGGTTTTTCTTTCTTTTTTTTTTTTTTTTTTGCCTTCATTTTAATTCTCTTGCAATCTCTGTCCAAAAATAACCCAAGCTTCCTCCCCCGGGAATGCTCCACATCAGAGCTTTGGCTCCTTCGCCCCCCTGTGCATTAGCCTGACAGCTGCTACACGAAGCTATTATCTCGTGTCACATCATAACCCTTTTTAAAAGCACGTTTTTTTTTCAGAGTGCAGGGTTATTTTGTTGTTTCGTGAGGGGAGGTGCAGGGATGCACAGGAGGAGGCCCCGGGTTCCCTGGCAGGGCAGAGGGTGCTCCAGGAGAGGGCATTTCCCAGGGTGCTGGTTGGGCTCTGCATCCCCATCCCTCCCCACCAGGTATCCCAGAGCCCCCCACAGGGACTCTACAGGTGTCAGAAAATGGTATTTAACCTGTGATTTCCCTGTGGCCCTGCTCCTTGGTGAGGTGGTGACATCTGCCATCCTGCCACCACGGTCCCAGAGCAGAGCCCCCCCAGGCACCTGCCCCCCACCCCCAGCAGGACACTGCCCTGCACGCTCCTGGTGCTTTTCATACTCCTCAGGGATGTGCCAGGGCCCAAACGGGTCCCAGAGGGTTGCTTGGGGGGGGAACATCCTGTGGGCAGGGGGAAGAGACAAGCCCCCACCAGAGCAGCTCAGCCCAGAGAGTATCCCAGGGAGCAGCAAAGGGATTTTTCCCACCCAGCCAGGAGATCTTCCCTGAGATGGTGTGGAGCCGTATGGGGGGCAGGTGAGGCAGCCTCCCTTCCTCCGTGCTTTTGGGGAGCTGTCCTGACCCAGACAGCACATGTCCCGTAGGAGACACCGGGTGATAGTCACGCTGCTGGGTGAGTGGGGCACAGGCAGGAAGGGTCCCCTAAGGCCCCCTCCCCTGCAGTGAAACACTAGTAGGGCTCCCCAAAACCTTCTGTGCATCCTCTGTGACATGGCCATGGGTGTCCAGTGGGGTCCCAGGGGACCCAGACCCTCATCTATCCCATGAAGCATCGATGCAGAGCTGGCACAAGTGATGCTCAGGGAAAGGATGAGGCTGGATTCAGGGAAGAGGCAGTGCTGGGTCCCACAGGGCATCCAGAGGAGGAGAGATGTCCCCAAGGCCAGTGCTCGGCTGATTCCATCACACAGGAGCAGGGGGACACCATGGGGTTGCCCCAGGACAGCATGTGGCCCCTGGAAACCACATTCAGAGCCAAGGCAGAGCCACCGGGCCACCGTCCCTCAGCGAGACGTGCCACGTGCCCAGCACTCACCCCTGTGCCAGTGCCACAGGCACTGCCTGCCCTTCAAATCTCTACAAACTTATTTCAGGCATTTAAAAATCCAGAGCAATTCATATTGAGGTTATAGTGAACGCTAGAGCTTCCCACGGAAGTATTTTATCATGTTCAAAAATATTTAATCCCAGCAATTTTCACATTGTTCTTATAAAAACAGACATGTATGAAGGGAAATGAAATGCTTAGTACATTTTTGGCACATTTTTTTTCTATTTTTTTTCTTTTTTTCTTTTTTTTTTTTTTTAACCTTTACAAATTACAAACACACATTCATTGTTTTTAAAGGAAAAAAAAAAAAAACAAAAAAAACCCCAAACCTAAGTCTCAGCTGTACACTGCAGAGATGCACTATCCACCCCGAAACTAAACCAGCCTCCCGTGGTTACAATTGCCGTTCTACAAGGACAAAAGAAAGACACCGGTAGCCAAGGACATGTCGGTGGCTTCGCTGTCCTCCCCAGGGCCTGGCTGGGGAGCTGGCAGCAGGGAGGACCCACTGAGAAGATGGCCCTTTTGGGGGGTCTGTGTCCCCGCAGAGGGGGAGCAGCCCCATCAGTGTCTGGCTCTGGCAGAGGTGAAGGCAGCGAAGGAGCGTAGGGGATGCTGAGGCTCAAACTGGGGTTCCCCTGGGGTGGGACCAGCTTTGATGGGCTGATTTCTGCCTGGTTTGCCCCCCTCTCCAGGCTGGTCTCCCATTCTGGAGCACTGCCAGGCTGCCACTGCCTTTCCTCCCCCAGTACACCTCCACTTCCATCCCCTTTATCCATTCCCTGCCCAGTTGCGAGCCCCAACAAGGTGCCAACCCCTGGGGAGATTTGGGGGGGGTGGGTTCAGATGGGGGCTGCAGACCCACGGGGCAGGGCTGCGATGTCCTGATCTCTGCCCAGTGCTGTGCCGAAGGGGATTTTGGCAAACTGGTGGGAGCGGCGGCAGGGAGCCCAGTCCATCCTGCTTACCCTGAGATGCTACCTGGGGTGGGGGGGTTGGCAAAAGGGGTGACCTCCGGC